>JAXQQM020076124.1:0-132159 GCA_034641835.2 Pinus albicaulis
TGTGGTAGCCACTGATTGGCCCATGTGGATGTCCCAAAATGGACCATTTTACGGTATTTTTGATACTCGGTATTGTTCTGGTAAGAGAATTAGCTAAATAATTTGAAATACCTAGAGCCCATTCAACATCAAAATCATACATTTGGAACCAAATCTACCATGCTAACAACCTTCTTCTCGCTAGCGGTCTTGATATTTTGGCTGATAAGAAATACTTGAAATTCATTGAGTCTGTTCTTATCAAGAAATTGGCAGGGGCTAAATATAGCTCAAATTTTTGTATGCCATTGAAAATGGCGAGAGTTTCCTTTTCAGCTGCAAAATAGTTTTTCTGATGAGGAAAAAATTCTCCGGATGCATAGGCACATAAAATTTCTTCTCCCGTGTCCTCCTTTCTTTCAAAAAGGAGCGGGGTACGCTAAAGAAAGAATCGGCGCATCGATCCCCGAAGGATAAGAAATCCATTACCTGGCAGTTTGAGCTCGGGGAGTTGTTTACATTCAGCTTTTAACAATTTAACTACTGCAATGGCTTCTCGTGACCATCCAGAATTCAGATGTTTTCTGATTGGAGCATTTTCTTCTGACAGTCTAGGAATATATTTATGAACATAGTTCAGGACTCTTAGAAATCACTGAATCATTTTGGTATGTTTTAACTCATCAGGAAATTCAGAGAGCTTGGTCAGAAAATGAGGTTGCATCTGAATTTTACCATTTACAACATGAATTCCTAAAAAATCAATACTATCTTGAAACAAAAGCATTTTCTTTTCAGATATAACAATACCGTGCTTTTGTGTTTCTTGCAAATGCTTCATATGGGATTTGAGATCTTGACTGTGAATCAGGATTTCATCAATATATACAACAATAAAATCATATTTACCAAAGATATAATCCATTCCCCTTTGAAAGAAAGATGGAGCATTCTTTAGACCAAATGGTACTGCTTTCCATTGGTTAAAACCGGTAGGGCAGGTGAAAGCAATTTTGTGACGATCTTCTTCTTTGATTTGTATCTGGTAATAACCAGATTTCATATCGAACTTGCTGAAGATCTTGCTGTTTTGTATTTTTAGCATGATTGTTTCCTGGCAGGGTAGAGGATAGTTGAAACTCTTTGTGATTGCATTAAGTGGCTTATAATTTATTACCATTCGAGCTTTACCTCTAACTATCTCAGAATGATTTCGAACCAGGAAAGCAGAACAGGAATAATGAGAAGAACTAGGTTCAATCAACTGTAAACTTAGTATTTCTTCAATCTGGTTTTTGATTTCCTTTTCATCATTTGGGGTGCAGGGTATAAGTTTTCCTTTAACCCCATTTTCATGAAGAGTAATGATCTCTTGCTAGGGACTCTCCACACTCCAAAATGCTTGAGGATTATCAGAATTTGTTTTAACAATTCATCATAAATAGCCATTTGTTCAGGAGACCAATCAGGAACTGGCTCATTGTCTTACAAAGAAGCATCAGTCAAAATATATAATCTGATACTTCATCTTGGGAATCAACCATAGACTATTTATATATGAAGTCGTCAATTTCTATACAATATTTTAACTTATTGGATGAGCTTTTAGGACATATCCTGGCAAAATGACCTTCTTGTTTACAAATGAAACATGCATTTTCTCTCTTAGGCTGCCTTCACTTTTTTAAATATTTAAATTTTTTGAAAGGCCTTCTGGGATTTGCTACTCTTTTAGGCCTAAATCTTCCATATCTTTTAGATTTTCTCTTTTTAAATGGTGTCCATGGCAACACAAAATGACAAACTTCAAGACCAGGAGAAAAGTCTTGAGCTTTCTTCTGCCAAAATAAATATTTAACTTTTTCTTGACACCGAAACAAAATATCTATCCAATAGGTCTGTTCAATATTTTTCCCTTGAACTTTGAGATCTTTCATAATTAAATCACCTAAATTACCAGGAAATTTTGACAAGAATGAAATCTTCTGAGTAGAATCATTGGTCAGATTAGCTTTATAGATCTTGGACATATAATCATTTCCAAACTGACATAAAACCTTTAAATATTTTAATTCCATTCTTGCTAGATCTGTTATAATTTGTTTCTTTTCATCTGCTGGTTCAGGGACAAATTGAGTTTTGAGCAGCAATTCTAAAGTAGCTAATCCTGCAACAGCTACATTCATTCTTTCTTCATCTCATGGTCCCATCCACCAATCATAAAAAATTCCAGCCATTTTTTTTTCAGCTAGGGAAAAAATAGAAATATTATCTAATCTGGAGACAAATTGAATTTTATACAAAGCTCCAATCCAAATTATGATAGATTCGGCTGGATTTTTGGATTTATCTACATCTAATATATATCCAATAGAGTTAGTGGCAAAAAAATATTCTTCAACTCCCGAGTGCAGAAACACGGAAAAACATGTGCTTTTTTATTGACCCATTTATTATTGGAGAAGTGATTTGAAGAACAAGACACACCTTGTATATTTTTCCCAATCTTTAAATTATTTTTTAAGTGAAGCTCAAGCTATTCAGGGCTTTGATCCAAAAGGTGTATTTTATAGGCACATATATATAGTTATATATTAGAATTTTTCTAAAATAATTACAGTTGAAAGTGAAGAAATTCACACTCGCCCGTCCAAATATAAAGAGTTGACAATACATACTGAAGAAGTTCATGAAGAAACTAGTACAAGTATGGGAGGAAGATTGAATCAAAGAGGTGGAAATTCTTAGGCAATTTCATCCTTGATTGAAAGGAAGAGAAATGCTACCTATCTTCAAAGGCAGAATAATGATAAGTAGGGAAAATTCTAGGGGCTAATATTCACAAGTGGGCTCATTTTCCATGTTTTTTCCCAAAAAAAAGATTCGCTAATTTCGATTTTTTCTAAAAAAATGATACACCCAAATTTTATAGTATAAAATTATTTTACCTTGAAAAGGACAAAATTTGTATATAGAGACTGTATAAAATTGTTATATTTTCTAATATTTTTAGAAAAATATCACCAAACATTTTACAAACTTCTTATTATGAGCTACTGAGATTAACCAAAGTTTCTAAACTTTAAGATAAAGTTCCATCCATAAAATTTTCTCTCATGAATTTGTTAAAAAGGACCTCAAGCATAACAAGAATTTTGTAGATAATGTCTTATATAAATCTATTTAGAAGGAAATTTCACTCAATGAACTACAAAACTCATAAAAAAATCTTCCATGGCCTAAACGAGTGATGTAGATACAAGCTAGATGGTTTGTATAAATCAAGATTTAGGAGGAGATTAATTTTGAATGAAGCAAGATTAATGATAGGAGTAATTCCTTTTTAAATTTAATTCAAATTTTTAATGATCTCCATGGTCCCCACATGATAAAATACTTTAGAATAATTCCCAAAGATGCATGGAAAGCCTAGTTGAGTGACCTAAAATAGTCAATGGGATCATAATTCAAAAATATATCTGATTTTTAGAGGGGATGATTAAGAAGTGGTGAAAGGATTTATGTTAGTCGGGAGGATAGTGGGATTCATGATGAAGTTTTCAACCAATATGTCGAAATTTAGGGCCTAACAATTTCAAAATATAAATTTGTAATATTTTTTCACTCTTGAAGAGAGCTTTCTTTTGAAAAGGTAATTTATTTTGTGATTTAGAAACTTATTTGAAGCTATATGAGACTCACCGATGTTTTTCAACTTATGTGAATGAATTTTTTTTTAGTTCTTCGATATATGAACTTTGTTATCTCATGTTCAACCTTTAATATGCTTTAACATTATGGATCACAAAAATATAAGATCTAAAATCATCAATAATATGAAAAATTTTAAATTAGAATCTAACTGTGAATATTGCTCAAAGATGCTAATTTAGAATGATGTTAAGAAAAGCAATATTTTCCTAAAAAGACAACACAATATAATTTATAAATTCCATAACAAAATATCAATTTCATAAAACTCCAAAAAATCTCATTAAAAACAACTCAACTCCATAAAATTAATGATAAAATTCCTATGGTGAACAACTCAACTACATAAAATTAATGATAAAATTCCTATGATGTATGTAGGATACTCACTTCAAACACACAGTTTCTTTTAAATTTAAAAGCTAATTTAACCAAAACAAAACCATCTAAATGTTCACCCCACAACTACAACTACATTGAATATCGATTTTCAGACACCGTTTTTTGTAGGGCAATACGCTTCACAGTCCTCGGATTTTTAGTCCTTTGCGGTGTTGTCTTCTCAACAACAGAGTTTGGTGGTGTTCGCCTTTCAGATGCCCTTACTAGGGTTTCACTTTCAACCACAGCGTTCGGTTCTATCTTTTCGAGCAAACAATTTCCTTTTACATTTTCCTTTCCTTGCCCATAATTTTCTTTTGATTTATGTTCCATGTTGACAGATTGCAAACTACTCTCCCACCCCTTTATTCTATTGGTAAATTTTTCTGAAACTATTTTTTGTTTGTTTAAATCATTCAATAGTAACAGTTTCTCCTCTTCAATCTCCGTCAGCTTATACTGCAAATCAACAATATATTTATCTTTCTCCCTTGTTGATGCCCTGTAGGAATCACGATCCTTCTGCACAGAATCTAAAGTTGTTTCCAACTCCCTTATTTTTCTATCGAGGGTTTGCTGTTTTTCTTCTGAAACAAACGTTATGTTTTCCATTTCAGTCTGTAAAGAGTTGGTTTTTTCATCAAGGTGCCTTTTCGCAGCTGCAAGTTGATTTTCCAGTTTTTCATTTTCTGCTCGCCATTGAAATATAACCCTTTCGTTCTGAACAAACATCTCTTCCCTCTCCTTTCTTTCTACTGCAATTCGTGATTCAAGCTCATCCTTTTCCAAATCCCAAGCCCTTCTTGCCGCCTGAAATTCTGCAGATATTGTCTCAAGTTCCCCATTCAATTTCGAAGCACTGGCTTCAAGATTATTCTTATCAAAAACCAGCGCTCTGAAATACTCGTCTTTCTCGGAAATCACCTTTTTGATTCTTTCCTCAGCTTCCTGTACTTGTTCTGAAAGTTTATCAACAGGGATCGTATTCCCCATTTTTCTTTGCAAGTTGCTCAGTTAATTCCTTCACGATTATTTCGCTAAAATTCTTCAATAACTAACTCCTGCTACTTTTATATTACATCTGTTGGACATCAATTTCCCCTTTGTTTTTCCGGCTACCGAAATTATTATCTTCGCCTTCTCTGCCCTCTTAGACAAATGGGCCTTCAACCTTGATTTGCTGTGTAGAACGAAGGAGAGGGATATGCTTTTATGTTTTTATAGCATAAAAGTGATTAATGAGTCCGCACATTAAAATACTATCTTCATTTAAAACATGGCCGACTACTAAAACAAAACAAAGGTGGCCAGTGACTTGGTGCCTTAAATTGAAATAAAGTAGGACGTTCAGAGCGGAGAGTTAAGGAAATAACTTTATTTAAGTTCATTTATATGAAAATGATTAAAAAATATTGTTGTATACAAATTTTCAAAATAACACCAAATATGATAAGGAATAAAATATAATTTTGAAATCAGGATTAAATATGATTTAATGGGCATTTGCATAAATAAAATATCTTTTCAATAGAATGAGAGTTAGCTAGAAATTAAATATTCCAAAACTGAAATTTATCAAATTCAATATTAATAGTACTCATACAAAAATATATAATTAATAAATTAATTATTGAATTTTTTTAAATTAAAAAAAATTCTAAATATTTAACTAAGTTGTTATATGTTATTCTCAAATGCATACTTTAATATTTACTATAAAATTTTATGAAAACAATTTTATATTTATTCATTTCATCTAATATAATTTTTCTTATATTTCTTTTTCCATCTCTAATATATAATTTTGTCTATAGTTATTCTCTCTATGTAAAAACATATAAATTCAAAATAGTCCTATCATATACTTGCTCATTAATTGAATTTTTTATTAGTAGATTTGACTACTTTGCTTAATTATTTTTTTATTAGTAGATGTGAGTACTTTGTTTTTATTTGGGGAAAGAAAAAAACTTACCAAGTCATTTAACAAAATCAATATTATTAAATAAATTAATTTAAAAAGAATATACATTGTTATAATTTGGTGGAAGTTTCAAGCTAGATGTGGTTCATCCTCAGGGCAATAATAGGGTTCATCCTCAAGACAAGATGAAAAAGCTAAATTGATCATCATGAATAAGTAGTAAGGATGCAACATTGCAGTTAGTTAATTAATTGTTAAATAGATTATTTAAATATTTAATAATTATTAAAAATTAAAGATGATAAAATATAATATTTTAAAAATATTTTTAGTCATTTCAAAATTTTATAATTTGAATTTTTCAATAAATATTTTAATATTTTAATAAATATTTTTAATTTTATAATAAATATTTTGATTAATGTTAGAAGGAATTACAAAATTCTATTTAATAATAGAATTAAATATATTAAATAAGGGACAAGGCTAAGAAGAGGAAAATATATATAAATAAGGGACGGAGATAAGAAAATAAATATTAAGGAAAAAGGAAAAAGACCACAAGGGCACCGAAAAAATAATTAAGGATACGAAAAATAAGGAGAAAGATTAAGAAAGACTAAGAAAAAAGTAACAGCGACCTAGGGAAACACAAAAAAAAATAGGGGGAAAAGAATCAAATCAATAAAGCTGCAGTCCAGCTCGTACTCAATTTCCATCCATCATCCCTGTTTAGATTCTTAGCATGCCTTTCAATCTTAATAGCTTGCCAAATATTCCTATGGTGGAAGCGGTCGACCTTAGTAATGACCTTGGATTCCTCAATGCAGACACGGTGACAAGATTTTTTCGCATGTTCAGCAAGAGCTAATGTGCGAGAGTGATTGTGTCTAATGTGTCCAGCATGATCTTGGATTCTCTGTTTAATGGATCTCCCAATTTCTCCAATATAGGGAATACCACATGAACAAGGAATCATGTAGACACCTTTCACGTCCTTAGGGTCAATAGGGTCCTTTACAGTGCCGAGAAAACTCATAATAGTAAGAAGGGGCTTGAACGATGATGAGACATTATTCCTCCTGAGCACATGGGCTATTTTGTCCATTGTCCCTTGGATAAATGGGAGATGAACCTTGTATATGTCAAGGACCCTGTTGACGCTAAGGACATGAATGGTGTCTACATAGTTCCTTGTTCCTATGGTATTCCCCATATTGGAGAAACGGGGAGATCCATTAAACATAGAATCCAAGAGCATGCTATAGACATTAGACACAATCTCTCTTGCACATAAACTCTTGTTGAACTTGCTAAGAGCGATTGAGGCTTTAATGAAGTAAATTTTCAGGTTTTCTTAGGGGTTGGTCACCTAGAACCATTGGATGGCTCCTGCGGGTTTTGTTTCATGTGTAGAAGGTCAGTGTTAGAGCGGGGTCCCCTAAGTCCAAAGACCGTTCTTACTATATTTCTGCAATATTTTAGCCGTGTGTAGGGGATTTAGGGCAAGTCAAAGCCCCTCATTAATTTTAATTGGTCAAAAGGGTAGATCAAAGGGCCGCAAACCATGGTTTGCAGACCTTAGAATAGCAGAGGCTAATAGTATAAATAGATGTCTAGATCGAGTCAAAGAAGGTAGTTTTTGGGTAAGTCTCAACGCGAATGATAGATTTGGGTACTTTGTGATATTTTGTGCAGATTTGTCTAGGTAGAAGGTTCTTGCTAGCTATGTGCGTGAAGACCTTAGTCCTAATGTGTGCAGACTCCACTGGTTGTGTGCGTGATTTGTTGAAGGGTGTTTTATGAAGGATCTGAACCAATATTAATAAAGGAATGTTGTTGTGGATATGTGAGCTCTATATGCATCTTTTGTTTATGTTGTGAATGTTTCTGAATCTTATCTCTGATTTTCTTACTGTCTGCGAATAGATCCCTTCCGCAACTGTGTTATATAAATTCTTATTGGATGGATCTCATGATATAAGGTTCTGATATTATGTCCTAAGGGATACTACTTTGATTCTAGATGATGTGTTAACTTGTGCAAGGTATTCTACATATTTGACCTAAATATGTCTGTAAGGGTTTCCAAGTTAGGGCTTCTATTGCAAAAGTCTATTTATGGTTATTTTGGATATTAAGGCACCCACACCTTTCAAACCTAGCTTCAACACTCCCCATACTGTTTCGGGTGAGACTTTGACTTACGCAAGTAGGTCACTATCGAAAGGGCCAGTAGTAAGAGGATTTTTTCATTAACCTCAACTTTGAACCTGGGTTAGGACCCCTCAAGCCAAAAAATGGTTATGTTGTCAGGAACAAGAACATTTTGAGAGATGTTGGGTGATACTGAGAGGTCATTAGCAGCCATTAAAGCCTGAACTTGAGGACTAGTTTGAAAAACAGATGTAGGAGTTTTCCTTAAAAGAAAACAGAAGTAAGAAGCAATCTGTTGAAGAGTGGAAGAATAAACATATTTTCACTGAGGTCCATGAGATCTTCTTCGTAACCTTTGCACATGAACTACAGGAGTTGTTGGCAAGGTTAGTAGAATTCCAAACCTATGGGAAGGACAATTAGGTCATGCAGTGGACCTCTGAATTGATCCAACAATTGGAGAAGACTGATAATTCCATTACCGAAATTGTAGATCATTGGGTTGATAACATCTTGGTAAATTTTTTAACAGAGTTTACAGTTGATGATTTTGTGTCCTACTCTGAAGATGAAATGATATGTTTAAAGGGATTGAGTTGTAATTTCTTACAAAATTTGCCTCTACTAATTAAGATGCTATTGTGTGAAAAGGGTATTTTCTGCAGCCACACCAAGTGAATGAACCCTGATTAGAGTGAAATCACCATGCACAACGGTAAATATTATTGGGTCAATAAGAGAGGGGAAATATATGTATATAGTCCTCTGAGAAATTTCCCTGATATAAATGAAAGCGAGGTTGCACACGTTGAAACTAGCCCTCCTGCTACGCCACCATAAAATTCGCACAGGTGTAAGAATCTGTAATGTCCCAAATGGGGAAAAATAGGCTCAGTAGGGAATATCCTAAGATATTCCACTATGGGATTACAACAACATGGAAAACAAACCAGCAACTTCTAAACCAGAGATATACTAGTAGGGCATTTACTAGTTATATCACCTTTAAGGAGAGGATGAAAAACATAGGCTTCCTGGCCCGTTCTAGACTCTGTCTATAGAAGACTGATGAAACACAGCAAGTGTGGGAATGAAAAAATCCTCTTCAAGTTTGTTTACCTTGGGAACCTTAGATATATAGATCTAAATAATGGATACAAAGAGAAGAAAAAAACAAATAAGCGAGAAGCGAGAAATTCCACTCTCAGGAAAATATGCAATAGGCTCAAGGACGACGTTGTATAAGCAAGCCATTGTTAAAATAACGTAGACCAAGGTTGGGTTCCCTTATTTTAGGATGTTTGGGACCTCCATGCAAATTTTTAGAGAAAAGAAATGAGTTTAGAGGGCTGAAATAGATCTCCCACAATCAACACTAGCTGAAAATCAGCTAAAGGAGAGAGCCAGGTTAATGGAGAAACCCTCCTTCAAATTGTGCAGTTTCTACTGGAAGACACTGGACATTAGTCATTAAACTCATATTAAAGTATGGAAGCAAGAAATCATATCCATAATGAAGTTCCCTTGTAGAAGCATTAGAATTTACATGAAGAAAGAGCAAGAATCCTTCAGAAGTTATAGCTGAAACATATGGAAAAGATGTAGAAAGACTTGACAGCGTTTTATATGAAGAGCTTCAACTGTTGTAGGTTAAAAATCAGATCTACAACTGATAAATAGCTAAAACATAAAATCCATACCAGATCTGGAAACTACTCAGCCTTCTTAACAAGATCCCCATGGGGTTTTATCAAAATAATGCATAACAATTTGTAGATCTAGCTTTTAATACACTGAACTGCAGAAAACTTCAGATATTTCTGAGTATGGCTTTCATTACATTACATATAAAATCTGAACATTAATAGATCAACAAGCTACATTACAAATCTCAAAGGGAGAGGCAAGCCTCAATCACCAGAGAGCAAGTACGATAAGAAATCTAGACAACATTAAAGCATGTACATGAAAATAATGCAGTATAAGGAAGAGACTGCGTAGTAGCTGGAATGAACTGATACAAAAAATAAAAATTATCGATTTGAAAGTACAATGAGAGTAAGATCCTCTTCCGGGTGGTCACAAGACACCCTCCTTGAGAGAAATCTCCTCTAAACAACTAGATCTTGCAGATCTAGTTCCCCCACTTGCTACAACTTACAAACAGCTACAAAACCCTCAACAGGACCAATGCTGCTATAGAGATGTAGCTTGGCCATAATGCCAGATAGTGGATAGATGCATCAAAATCTCCTCCAAAGAGGTCACACCCAAGAGACTTGAGTTGCTGCAGCAACTTCTCAAAATTCTTCAACAACCTTTACTTGCTACCTCTCCTTCTTTTTATAGCATGAGGGCTTGTCAAAACCCTAAACCACCTTCTTCAACTTATCCTCTTTCACACATGAGATCCTCTTCTATAAGTACGTTGTGCTTGATGCATAAGCTTCCCTCCAAACTACATTGTAGGTGGGGCCATGTTTGACCCATTCAAATGAATTTCCCCTTTTCATACTTAGGGGTGTTTAATATAATAGCACATATTTGTCCTCTTTCACATTGGGCATGTGTTTATTTTCAACATAGGAGTCAATAAACATCCTTTACATACTTCTATTCATGAATAAAGCAAACTGAAATTAAAATGCAATGTTCCCATTAGCTGTAAAAATTGGGAACATTACAGTCTCCCCCGGCAAAATGTTGCTTTCCCTCAAGCAACTCTTATTGTAGATGCAAATCATCTATCCCCTCCATATCGCATCCACATAAGGAAGGCTCCCTCCATTTGCTGCAAAATATTATGTAAGTTTGGTTCCAAATTTGTCTTCTACCAATGCATGAGATTACCTCCATCCGTGAAGTTAGATGTCCTCTTCTTACCATGAAGTACAAGATGACAAATACATAATGTCCAACATCATCACAAACACATGTGAGACATAAAGTAAAGTAGCTCCTCCCATAAAGGAAAAGCTTCACCATATAGAACATTCCTCCATCCCATGTTTTTGAATTTCAATAAGCATTGCTATGCCTCCATTCTTAGCCATGTTGGCCTTGTTGGATCCAAAATCCATCATTTTAGCGTTATACAAAGAAGAGGGAAAGGAGTAATATGGGTAAACAAAATATGTCAAACCATATTCTCCCAAAATCAACCACCATTGCAAGGCCCTTTGTTTCCATCCTTCATCTCCTCCATATAAGATGGACAAGCCATGCTTCTCAAAATATGATGTGCATGCCTTTCTTTGCTGCAACGTCTCTTTGGTACATAAGGCATGAATCAAAAAATTATGAGCCATGGGGTGGTCACCATACTCATTCAAAGCACCAAAGCAACAAGTGATCTTTCTGCCCTCTTTCCTCCTCATGTTCATCATCAAACCAAACCATGCTAATGGACATATGATGTGTCACATCAGGGTGAAAATGTGAAGTTGGGAAACCCTTTTTGCCCTTTTTTGACGTTGAAAATTGTAATTTTCTATGTTTTTCAACTTCAACTCCACTAAACTCATATTTTTATCGCAAATTATGCTTTGAAATAAAAACAAGAATTGTAGAGAATTGTCTTACCTCCATACCGATATTTTTTTATATTTTAAATATTGAAATATAGAGGGGTAAATTTATTGTTTACTAACTGCATATACTTGAAATTTTTAGGCAAACATAAATAGTCACTTTATTATCCTTTACTTTTTTTAGGGAAGGTTATTCATTTTTTGGAAAAAAACCATAGCATCATAATCTGCATATATTGCACTAGTGCACAGACTATTTTTTGGTAATTTTCGGATCAAATCACTAATTTTTATTATTTTTTGAAATGGACGAAGACAAAAAAACAGTGATGTTTCAGTACATTTTATTATCCTTTGATTTTCTTTTCAATGTGATCATCAATAAGAAAAATGAGAGTACCCTTTTGAAGTAGACAGGGAGAGGAAGTGCACTATGATTTTTTTAAATTTTTTGGTGTCCTCGTTTGAAAGTTATTGAATTTTCATTCAATGCAATTTTTCGAACAATGAAATTCCATAGTGACATAGTTTAGTAAAAAATTAATAAAAAATTGAATTTTTTAATGAAACTCCATAAATCTCACATCATCAAAAACTAGATTTAGAGACGAATCTAATGGTACTTGGTCTGACATATAAAATTTTGTTTTTGTAGGTGTTCTGTCCCTCCAAAGTTGCAGATTTCTCAAAACTGCAGAGTTTTCTGATTTTTTTGTTGACCAGAAACTCTCGGCCGAGAAATTTTTAAAACTCTCGGTCGAGAGTTTTAAACCAATTTATGCGCGGGAAAACTCCCGGCCAAAAGTTTTAAAAACTCTTGGCCGAGAGTTTGCGGCCGAGAGTTTGCGCAATAAAACTCTCGGCCGAGAGTTTACGGACAAGAGTTTTTTGACACAACTCTCGGCCGAGAGTTTTCAAAACTCTCCTCCGAGAAAATACGAAATATTTAAAATCTCTCGGACGAGAGTTTTGAAAACTCTCGGCCGAGAAATTTAGTTGACTTTTTTTCTCGGCCGAGAAATTAAAAAATTCTCCCGAATTCTATCTCATGCCAAAAAGTGTTTCCCAGCTTCGCGTTTTCGCCCATCAGCCCAATACAAAGCACCATCATCAATGCACATCTTGAGATGATCATGCCAAATTTCTTACCATGCAAAACAAATACACATAGGAGATGTCATATGGTGGTCGTACCTTCTCAAGTGAAACAAAATTGTACATGCCCTCTCTTGCTACAACATACATTGAAATCAAAGGCATGATTTAGAAAATAATGAGCTATTAGGTAGCAAACATACTCACCCAAAATCATTCCTAGAAACAAGGACTTTGCAGCCTTCTTTCCTCATCAACATGTGGATATTTGAGTACCAACAAAATGATGAACATGTAAAATGCCTCATCAACATAGTACAAGCAACCTCCACCTACCACATAATGTGGGATTCATTCCTCCTCCCAAGCCAAAGTTCATGCATGAAATATACCTCCAATAGAAATGCATGTGGAAATATGAGACATACTTCAAGCATAGGTGAATACATGGACATAAGATTTAGCATCTGATGTCCACTCTCCTTCTAACAATCACATCATCCATGCTTTCTCTTCATATGATCTACTAATGATGTACCAAGCATGAGATAAGAGAATGAGAATCCTTGGGTATAGAACATGCTCACCCCCAAGCAACCAGCGTTTCCATGCCTCCTTATTAATCTCATGACCATTCTTTAAGGCATAGATTAGAAAAATAGGTACCTTTGGAGAGTGATAGGAGTCTCCCAAAGGCAACCAGCATAACCAAGCTTGTTGTTCCATATATGTCTCCAAGTGATCATGTGACCCCTTGCTCACCATCCTCATCCAGTCACTCAAATATGGAAGTTGAGTGATGTGTTGCAAAATCATGGCATTCTCCTTTTGTAGAATACCATCTCCTTGAACCCACTGAAGAACTTTTCATCTCATGAAATACTGAAATGCATCTTTGTTGAGATCTCTTAATGATTCCTTCCTCTCATGTATGATCCTACAAAACCAGTGAAGCTTTGGATCTGTAGCAATACCTCCAACATGCTGCAAGAATGATGAAGCCTCTTTGTCACACCCACTATGTGACAGCGCTGTGATATACCTTTGCTTCAAATCAACATTTTGATCTAACCCTTGGCTATGCATGGATATTGAAATAATATGGGCTGAAATCCAATGCATACCTTGGATCAATTAATATATGGGAACCTCTTGACAGAACACAAGAGTTCCTCCATCCGAATGAATGGTGTCTCCAACTGCTGGCAAGGATGACGGCCTCCTTCCTTCAAGTATACCAATGCTGCAATCTTTCTTCTCCTCCTCATGCATCTCCTAATTTATGCATGGGACCCCATATGATAAGAACTAAAGACTACCTTGCAAAGATGCAAGTGCCTCTTCTCTAGATGCAAGCTCCTTAGCAGCAGATAGTGAAAATGAAGATCTCTTTCCCAAAGTGACAAGATTTACATTCTCCTTTATTTCCTTGCGAGATGTCTCTTTGTAGCTCTTATTTTTCCTCTTCTTCTCAAACTTCTTGAGATTTTCTTCAATACTCTTCAATTCTTGATAAATAAGCAATGAGATCTCTTCTTCAGTCATTCTCTCTACCTTGTGATAACAGGAAGTGTATGGCTCTTCCTCTCCATCTTGAAACCCTTTAGGAGTTTCTTTGCATCTCTTTTATTCATTTCTATACCTCTCACCTTCTTCAAATAAAGTGGGCATAGTGGATCTATGACGAGATCTTGAATCCTCCGGTCTTCTACTTTGCTGATAGGAAGTGCTAGGGCTTCCTTGTTCTTCTCGAAATATCATGTAGCTCTTACTGCAACTTGCTTCTTCTCGAAACCCTCTAGGAGTCTCGGTGCTCCTTCTTTCTCTCTTCTGATTTACATCTTGGGAGAGGCCCTTCTTAGATCTAAAAAATGATGAGAATAATCTCATCTTCTCCATCAAATATTCTTTGCTTCTGCTCTTTGATTCAATTGTAGCTTTATCTCACAGGTTGTGCCAAAGACCATGCTCTGATACCACTGTAATGTCCCAAATGGGGAAAAATAGGCTTAGTAGGGAATATCCTAAGATATTCCACTATGGGATCACAGCAGCATGGAAAAAAAACCAGTAAATTCTAAACCAGAGATAGACTAGTAGGGCATTTACTGGTTATATCACCTCTAAGGAGAGGATTAAAACTAGAGGCTTCCTGGCCCATTTTAGACTCTTTCTATAGAAGACTGATGAAACACAGCAAGTGTGGGAATGAAAAAATACTCTTGGATTTTTATACCCTTGGGAACCTTATATCTACAGTTATAAATAATGGATCCAAAGAGAATCAAAATCCAAATAAGTGAGAAGCAAGAAATTCCACTCTCAGGAATATCTGCAATAGGCTCAAGGAGGACGCTGTATCAGAAATCCTGTGTTAAAATAACGAAGAACAAGGTTGGGTTCCCTTATTTTAAGCTGTGTGGGAAACCCATGCAGAGTATCATAAAAAATAAATGAGTTTAGGGGGCTTAAACAGATCTCCCACAATCAACACTCGTTGAAAATCAGCTAAAGGAGAGAGCTAGGTTAATGGAGAAACCCTCCTTCAGGAATTGCGCAGTTTCTGCTGGAAGACACTGGAAATAAGTCATTAAGCTCATATTACAGTATGGCAGCAAGAAATCACATCCATAATGAAGTTACCTGGTAGAAGCATCATAATTTACATGCAGCAAGAGCAAGAATCCTTCATAAGTTATAGCTGAAACACATGGAAAAGCTGCAGAAAGACTTGACAGCGTTTTATATGAGGAGATTCAACTAATGTAGGTTAAAAATCCAATATAAAACTGATAAATAGCTGAAACATCATATCCATACTATATCTTGAAACTACTCAGCCTTCTTAACAAGATCCCCATGGGGTTTTATCAAAATAATGCATAACAATTTGTAGATCTAGCTTTTAATACACTAAACTGCAGAAAACTTCAGAGATTTCTGAAGATGGCTTTCATTACATTACATATTATATTTGGACATGAATAGATCAACAAGCTACTTTACATATCTCAAAGGGAGAGGCAAGCCTCAATCACTAAAGAGCAAGTACAATAAGAAATCTAGACAACATTGAAGCATGTACATGAAAATAACGCAGTATAAGGAAGAGATTGCATAGTAGCTGGAATGAATTGATACAACAAATAAAAATTACAGATCTGAAAGTACAATGAGAGTAAGATCCTCTTCCAGGTGGTCACAAGACACCCTCCCTAAGATAAATATTCTCTAAACAACTAGATCTTGCAGATCTAGTTCCCCCACTTGTTGCAACTCACAAACAAATGCAAAACCCTCAACAGGACCAACACTCATATAGAGATGTAGCTTGGCCATAATCCCGGATAGTGGAGAGATGCATCACAATCTCCTCCAAAGAGCTACTCCATGGAAGGAGAGAGGATTCCTTAGTAGGAATCCTCTTCCCTTAGGCTAAACAGCCAAGAGACTTGAGTTGTTGCAACATCTTCTCAAAATTCTTCAACAACCTTTACTTGTTGCCTCTGCTTCTTTTTATAACATGAGGGTTTTCCAAAACCATAAACCACCTTCTTCAACTTATCCTCTTTCACACATGAGATCCTCTTCTAGAAGTATGTTGTGCTTGATGGATAAGCTTCCCTCCAAACTGCGTTGTAGGTGGGGCCAAGTTTGACCCATTCAAATGAGTTTCCCCTTTTAATTCTTAGGGGTGTTTAATATAATAGCCCAGATTTGTCCTCTTACACATTGGGCATGTCTTTATTTTTAACTTAGGAGTTAATAGACCTCCTTTACATCCTTTTATTCATGAATAAAGAAAAATGAAATTAAAATGCAATGTTCCCATTAGCTGCAAAAATTGGGAACATTAAAGAATCCTCCTACACCACCACCACCCACACATGTAGAATATATAACCATGCATATGAAAGTACCCACGTTTAAGGGTGTGGGGGATGAGGATATGGACCAATTGTGGTTTGTGGCAAATGGGGTATGGACTGCACAAACTGTCAATAATGATGATCTCAAAGGGGGATTGTTGGTTATGAATTTTAAAGGTCCCGCTTTAGATTAGTTCATGGGATACATTACTAATCATGTATATCCCACCATTCAACAGATTAAGGATGCCTTAAAGCAGTAGTTTCGAAAGCCAAAATCCTATTCTCAATGCGTAATAGAACTGAAAGATATCAAGAAAGGGCCTACAGAATCAGTCTCAGAAGCTGACCAACGACTAAAGAAAACCATCAAGGAGAGAGGATTTTATTATGATGATAAGAAGCATAAGGAATGGTTCATTTCCATGCTATTTCCACATCTATGCAGGCCTATGGGTTAGCATAATATTGATTCTCATGAATAAGCTCTCGAAATTTCTATGAAACTATAAGATGCACCTAGATACGATGCTCAATTTGGAGCACTACAATACAATAATAAATCTGGAAAACATTGAAGCATGTACATGAAAATAACGCAGTATAAGGAAGAGACTGAATAGTAGCTGGAATGAACTGATACAACAAATAAAAATTACAGATCTGAAAGTACAATGAGAGTAAGATCGTCTTTTGGGTGGTCACAAGACACCCTCCTTGAGAAAAATATCCTCTAAACTAGATCTTTCAGATATAGTTCCCCCACTTGCTGCAACTCACAAACAACTGCAAAAACCTCAACAGGACCAACATTGCTATAGAGATGTAGCTTGGAAATAATGCTGGATAGTGGAGAGATGCATCACAATCTCCTCCAAAGAGCTACTCCATGGAAGGAGAGAGGATTCCTAAACAATAATCCTCTTCCCTCAGGCTAAACAGCCAAGAGACTTGAGTTGCTGTAGCAACTTCTCAAAATTCTTCAACAATCTTTACTTGCTGCCTCTCATTCTTTTTATAACATGAGGGATTTCCAAGACCATAAACCACTTTCTTCAAATTATCCTCTTTCACACATGTGATCCTCTTCTAGAAGTACGTTGTGCTTGATGGATAAGATTCCCTCCAAACTGCACTGTAGGTGGGGCCAAGTTTGACCCATTCAAATGAATTTCCCCTTTTCATTCTTAGGGGTGTTTAATAAAATAGCCCAGATTTTTCCTCTTTCACATTGGGCATGTGTTTATTTTCAACTTAGGAGTCAATAAACCTCATTTACATACTTTTATTCATGAATAAAGAAAACTGAAATTAAAATGCAGTGTTCCCATTAGCTGCAAAAAGTGGGAACATTACAAAATCTTCCTACACCACCACCGCCCACACATGCAGAATATATAACCACGCATATGAAGGTACCCACCTTTAAGGGTGTAGGAGATGAGGATATGGACCAATTTGTGTTTGTGGCAAATGGGGTGTGAACTGCACAAAATGTCAATAATGATGCTTTCAAGAGGGTACTGCTGGTTATGAATTTTGAAGGTCGCTCTTTATATTGGTTCATGGGATACATTACTCATCATGTATATCCCACCGTTCAGCAGATTAAGGATGCCCTGAAGCAGTAGTTCTAAAAGCCAAAATCCTATTCTCAATGCATAATAGAACTGAAAGATATCAAGCAAGGGCCTACAGAATTAGTCTCGGAAGTTGACCAGTGACTGAAGCAAGCCATTAATGAGAGAGGATTTTATTACGATGATAAGAAGCATAAGGAATGGTTCATTTCCATGCTATTTCGACATCTATGTGGGCCTATGGGTCAACATAAGATTGATTCTTAGGAAGAAGCTCTGGAAATCGCTATGAAACTATAAGCTGCACCTAGAGACGATGCTCAATTTGGAGCGCTACAATACAATAAGAAATCTAGACAACATTGAAGCATGTACATGAAAATAACGTAGTATAAGGAAGAGACTGTGCAGTAGCTAGAATGAACTGATAAAAGAAATAAAAATTACATATCTCAAAGTACAATGAGAGTAATATCCTCTTCCGGGTGGTCACAAGACACCCTCCTTGAGAGAAATCTCCTCTAAAAAACTATATCTTGTAGATCTAGTTCCCCCACTTGCTGCAACTCACAAACAACTACAAAACCCTCAACAGGACCAGTGATGCTATAGATATGTAGCTTGGCCATAATTTCGGATAGTGGAGAGATTCATCACAATCTCCTCCAAAGAGCTTCTCCATGGAAGGAGAGAGGATTCCTAAACAGGAATCCTCTTCCCTTAGGCTAAACAGTCAAGAGACATGAGTTGTTGTAGAAACTTCTCAAAATTCTTCAACAACATTTATTTGATGCCTCTCTTTCTTTTTATAACATGAGGGCTTGCCAAAACCATAAACCACCTTCTTCAACTTATCCTCTTTCACACATGAGATCCTCTTCTAGAAGTACGCTGTGCTTGATGGATAAGCTTCCCTCCAAACTGTGCTGTAGGTGGGTCCAAGTTTTACCCATTCAAATGAATTTCCCCTTTTCATACTTAGGGGTGTTTAATATAATAGCCCAGATTTGTCCTCTTTTACATTGGGCATGTGTTTATTTTCAACTTAGGAGTCAATAAACCTCCTTTACATACTTTTATTCATGAATAAAGAAAACTGAAATTAAAATGCAATGTTCCCATTAGCTGCAAAAAGTGGGAACATTACAGAATCCTCCTACACCACCACCGCCCACACATGTAGAATATATAACCACGCATATGAAGGTACCCACCTTTAAGGCTGCAGGGGATGAGGATATGGACCGATTTTGGTTTGTGGTGAATGGGGTGTGGACTGCACAAAATTTCAATAATGATGCTCTCAAGAGGGCACTGCTGGCTATGAATTTTAAAGGTCATGATTTAGATTGGTTCATGGGATACAATACACATCATGTATATCCCACCGTATAGTAGATTAAGGATGCCTTGAAGCAGTAGTTCCGAAAGCCAAAATCTTATTCTCAATGCGTAATAGAACTAAAAGATATCAAGCAAGGGCCTACAAAATCAGTCTCGGAAGCTGACCAGTGTCTGAAGCAAACCATCAACGAGAGAGGATTTTATTACGATGATAAGAAGCATCAGGAATGACTCATTTCCATGTTATTGGGCATGTGTTTATTTTCAACTTAGGAGTCAATAAACCTCCTTTACATACTTTTATTCATGAATAAAGCAAACTTAAATTAAAATGAAATGTTCCCATTAGCTGCAAAAATTGGGAACATTACAGAATCCTCCTACACTACCACCGCCCATAGAATTGTTAGGTAAACTTGACTTGGGATAGAGTCAATGTTGACTTGGGTAAACAGTGATGGTTTTGGGGCACATGGTATTGTGCACCCATGGTTTTAGCCCATGGTATTGCATGTAATAGAGCCTATAAAAGGCTAGGAAAAATTCATTGTAATGTAGGCCTGGAGGTGAGTGGTGAAGGCTCACTTGGCTGGATTGGCCAAGGTTTTGGCCAATGGTTAATGAAATTTCATTGGTTGGGTTTTTCCCCAGATTTGGGGTTTTCCCAGATAAACATATGTGTTTATTTTAATGTTTTGTTTCTAGCTCTTTATGTTTATTTCTCTCAGTAAAATTGTTTATTATTTCTGCTGTAAAATCTTTACAATTGGTATCAGAGCCAGGTTTGGCTTCAGAGGGATGCTTTTGTAGCCAAGGGTTTTATTGGCTTGTGAATGGAGAAATCAATGCAGCCTTTTGCAGATCGAGCCATGCGGAGCATGGTGTTGCTAGGAAATATCTGATTGATTGATTCCATGGAGAATTCCATGGAGGGTTTCTCAATGGAGAAAGAGGACAATGGTGATGCCACAACCTAGATCTGTCGACTAGCAGTAATAAGAAGTTTTTTACAGATTTGATATGGAAGCATGTGATCCAATCTATAAGATCTAGGATTGAGGATCCTTTAAAGAAAAGGAGGAGGTGTGGTTAGAAGCAAGTAGGTGAAAGATTGTGCGCAAACTGATTTTTTAGAGATTGTGTGAGACATGGACAAGTTGTGTATTTTCCTCTAGAAATTTCTCTACAGGTGCTTTGAGAGGGCTAACAATGCTAGGATCTTGAATGGATATGGAGTTATACATGGCGATGCTGGACGCGGATCTAGCTTCAACTAAGGTACCGACATGTTAGCAATCCATGAGCAGCGAGAAGCTACTTGTGAGAGGTTGTATAGTTGTTGGAGCCTTGAGATCTAGTCGATGAGGCCACTGGTGTGGAGGCTTGTGGTGGCAATTAGGGATGCTCTGAGATGGGTGGCGGTGACGAAGGGGAGATGAAATTGTTATTGAGAATGCAGGCCCTCGAGTTCGATAAATTCCAGTAGGAGGTCACCTACCACAACCAGGCCGAAGAAAAAAACACGGCGTTTGTCTAAAGACGTTTGCAGAAAAAGACATTACGCTAAATTTTCCTGCAGCATTCAAGCAAGTCCGAGGATGAGTGAGAAGCTGTTGGGGATGAGTATGAGAAACCCTTTGATGCTGAGCAGATTAGTAAGGATGACAGGTAGTTTAAATTGTATTACAAAGGTATGATCAGGGCTAAGAACTTGGATGGGACCTTTGATCACTGGGACACTCTTGCGGGAGTGGGCATTGCTATCTACGATTCGGATGATAATTTGATTCTGAAGCTACGGAAGCAGCTTGGGCTGGATATGAGTAGGGCTGTTGCAGAGTATTCGGCTTTGAAGGAGGGTCTTCTGGCTGTATTCGATCTGGGTATCCAGACTGCTATTGCTCATGGGGATTGTTTCCAAGTATACAATCAGGCTATAGGTCGTTGGAATGTCACATAGCGCAAGATTGTTAAATTTCACCAGGACGTGGTAGATCAGGTTCACAAATTGGACAAATTATTTATGGTCCTTATCCCAAGATGTGAAAATAGAGTTGCATTCATGCATAGTAGAGTCTATAAAAGGTTTCGTGAGGGCCATGTCAAAATTGTGGTCGAAGGTGGAGAAGAGGAGCTTCACCAAGCAACCAAGTAGAAAATTAGAATGGACCAACAAAAGTGTAGAGGGCAGATTTATGTACAACTATGATGTCCTCTTTGGAGAGGACATCATGAATGAATGTAGAAAATGAGAGAGGATACGAGCACATGGATAAATTAATGAACCATGTATCTGAAGAGAATTCCTAGAGGACTGGCGGTTACAGAGGCTGGTGACCCATGTAATCCAGTAGATGGATTATTTTTATATGGACGTTGATTTCATATGTACAAAGACAACAACAATGAAACAAAAATATATATTATGAAGGAGTAAATTTTTTGCATATAAATGTGCATATTTCTGTAAGACCTGGTATGGCATTCATACCCCTAGTTAATCACTGGTAAAGTTTGGGTTAGACCTAGGTGATAGGGGGGATGTCAAGTTAAAAATTACCCTGGGTAAAAATTTGAGGGGGGGAAGAGCTAGAGTGAGCGGGGTTGTCTCATTTAGCAGGTTTTGCTGGATTTAGTCAATAATTCCCAAGTCAAGTTTAAGTGGGGAATTGTTAGGTATGTTATGAATCTGCAATTTTAGCAGATTGGGGAGACTAAAACTGCAGAAGCAACATTACTTCAACCACTTTGGGATTCTAGGATCTATCCCTCCAGAATCCGGAGAGGGATCTCTCCAATAAGTGCAAATATGGATTTGTCTTTGAAGTTTGGGGTAATGATATTAGGCTAGTAATGAAGGCCGAGGGTTTTTTTTGTTTTTGGATGGTTGAACATGATTACTGTTTGAGGTGAAAAGTCCTGAATGCAAAGAGTTTCAAAGGTGAGAAGTTGCAAGCAAATAGAAAAGCTTTGGCTAAAAGATAGATATAACGTTGGTTTTTAGTCCATTGGGATATGGAGTCATATCAGAGCTTTAATTGAGCAACAACATCAAGAGTGATCCAAGGGGAAAGTCATCTATATCACAAGATTATTGAGATTAGAGTGATGGAATGGAAACAATAAAGTGTTGGAGCGGTGGAAACTGATAATAATTTCACAAGAGATTTATAGTCAGTCCAAACAAGAAAAGCCTCTTAAGTAACTGTTTAAAACCAACCAAGGACAGGCCTAACCATAGAATTCTTGGGAAAGTTTTTATTAAAGCATCTTAATTGACAAACAATCCAGTAATCCGCATAATTACCTTCATAAAGTATGAAAAAACATAAGAGAAAACAAAGTGTAACCTAAGATCAGATAAGGTACTTTGAAACCTAGTCTGCTTTTAGTCAACACCCAGGGAAATCTTCAGAATCTGCCTTTGGAGGATAGAAACTAGAAACAGGGCTAACCATAAAATTTTCTAGTCTAACTTTAGTAAGAAAATGATGAAAATAACTTTCAAGAATAATGTTTAAAGCAAACAGTAGGACGAGGGAACGCCAACATTCCTAACTGCTTAAGCTGTATTTAATCATTCTTAAATAAACAAATTAGAGGAAAACATTGAGATAAAGCTTATCAGTTAGAGAAGGGTACTGATAAACAATAGATCCTAACTCTATAAATGTTGTTCTTTCTCAGAGAAAAGTGAAAAATATGACATACATAGAAGGAAAAACAATAACAAATAAAGGGGCACTTCACCAGTGATATAGACCAGGATCCCAAGAAACAGCTTGTTATAGATGTCAAACCAGTTACAGTCTTCAAGTCCAATGTTTCAGTTCAACAATCATCTTCACTATTCAGCCTAACTAATCTAGCACAAACAGAGCTTCAAGGGCCAGTGAATACTATTTACGATTAGAAGTTTAAGCTCAAGTGGATTTCAACGTTCTGCAACCAACAATTTTTCATATTCTACATAGGTATTTATAGAAGAATGAGGAGGTGAGATCGAATAAAAGATCTCCCAGGGTAATTAATACAGGGTGATGACTTCTCGGCCTTTGAGGGGCTCGATGGAGAGGTTTACAGGTTATCTGTTTGTATTAACCGTTTTACAATTAAGATTAAATCTTGGTGGGAGCTTTTTTTGACTTTGAGGCTCTTCGTTACATTGGAGTAACTCTACAGATATTTTTTGCATTAAGTTGCTTGTATAAGTAACTCCCTGGCTGTGCTGAGGTGAATATCTGATTTTGAACAATAAATTCGGCCTATGTTGAATGCTTCTAGTTACAGGTGGCACTGTGGTAGCTCGGAGGAATCAATTCGCCTCAAATGTGGCGGTGGAGGCCTTTCTTTCTGTTAATAACTTATGATGTTCCTTTAATTGTGTTTTAATTCTCGAAATTAGGCTTTTGATAACCATTCTTAGCCGTAATTCCCAAATCTGTCTTCAATCTTCTTTTTCTATTGTGCTTTGTTCTTTAACACTGACACTCTTTAGATGGTGATTTAATAACACAGTTTCTTGTCAATGTGTAGGCCACACAGGGCTCTCAAGGCATCAATGCCCATGAAGCATTTGATGAAACGTCGAGTGGAGCCCCATGAATGGTTCCCTTTTATGAATCAAAGGCACAGGAATCGTCGCCCTAGGCCTTCGACCTTTATATAATGGAAAACCCATCAAACACCTGAAAAACACAGAAAATATTATAAAATCCTGTGTAATTGGGAAAAACTGCTTTAGAAGGCATGGGAGGAGCATAGCCGTTGGATGGCAGCATCCAACGGTGGGGATCTGCGTAGAAGAGATTAAAAAGGAGAGTGGAGGGAAATGGGTTTCGGGATAAATATGAGCCGTCGGATGCGATTAGACCCACAGAGATCGACGGTGGATATTAAATTGGGAGATCGGCGATCGGGGTGAACAAACAAATGCACCAATGAAAATTTGTGATACGATGTTGCGTGGACCGTTGATCTGGGGATCAGCTCAATGGTGGAAAATGAATCAGAGGGATGCCCAATCGGAGGGAGCGAACAAAGGCATGTGATGAAAAACTCTGATGTGATCGAGCGCGGGCCGTTTGGTCGGCTTACGATCAATGGTGGAAATTAGTCTTAGAACGAACCAACGGAAAACCCTTATAATTTTATGAAAAACCCACAAATTTTAATAAAACCAAGGTTTTAGTGGATCGGGGTGGAAAATATATATATATGAAGTGACTGGTGCTCGATTGTGGGGCTGCTGGATGTATGGAATACAATGGGCCTGAGGCTTTATATAACAAGGGCCAATCGCAATCGTAGCTTCGGGTCCGGTCTTTCAATCAACCCATTCGAAACTTGCGATGCGATTAAGCACTTCGGGACTTCAACACTGGGTCCCTGGGTGTAGCTTGTATGGAATGAAAGCAAACGGGGCAAGGTTTACATATATGAGACCTAATCGCATCGGAAGTTTGATGTGGTATTTCAATCAACCGATTTGGATTTTCTCCGATGCAATTGCACGTCGTGTATTTTTGATCTAACCATTTTATATTAACACGTGACTTTATCACATTGGATCAAAATTTTGGATAAATGGGTTTTTGGGTTTTACAAAAAAAAAAAACTTTGGGGAAGAAATATTACAAGGTTTTAAGTGCGGAAGGCGGGCCCATGGTTTATATGAAAAAGAGAAAGGGCAACAAATGAAGGTTAGTTTTTAGTGGGAGAAGGGGGAAAATGATGGTTTCTTAGCAGTGTTTTCTCATGAAATTAGCAGAACTTCAGAGTATAAAATGGAAATAGAAAATGAATATTTTTGGGACAGAGGCATGAGGCCTTCAAAATTCTTCAAGAGCCAACACTTTTTAGCCACAAAATTTGTTCCTTGAAGGCTCAGAAAAGTCTTAGCCACCTTTTTCTATAAAAAAATTTTAGAGGTGGCTAACAGTGGCTCCACTTGGGGATGGTGCCTTCTTGAAGGCATCAAGAACTTCAGAATTGCATTCTCTGGGAGGCTAACCTGTGCCTCATCCATTGGGCTGCTCTTCCTTTGCTGGGATGATCTTGCTCTGAAAACATATTAGCAGCCATAAAAACAATGGATCTTTCATCAACAAGATTTCTACCTACCCAATCCTATAGATCTAACATTTTTTCTTCATTTAGAGTGTACTTGGATTGGCAAACTCTTTTTCCACATTTTATTCTTTTTGAAAGCAGGAAATCTAATATATTTCTACTCCTTATTTCTCCATGGACTTAGATTAAACAGTTGAGCCCATAATATTATCTACCTAATCTATTATCTATTGGGATTAGAATGTCCAACAGACTTTATTCTCTAAATTCTACAACATAAATTGAAAAAAATTCAAGTGAGGATTGAACAGTCTAACTTGATGTTGGTCCATGGGATAAGAAACAAGCTGCACATAGAAATTTATTTTGAAAAAAAATTAAAACAAAATGGAAGGCTTAAGATCTGAAAATTCAAAGCACTTCCTTCATACTTTTACAGCTCTGTTTTCAATTTGTTTGAGCTGTTTTTCTTCTATTGATTGGCTCAGATTTTGAGCTGATTAGAACCAGATTTTTACATCTTTGACTTAGAATTTGAAACATATTTGAGTCATTCTTTTTCTTGTAAATTTTAGGTTCAGATTTTGAGCATGTTTGAACCTTTAATTTCTAGCCTAATCTACCTACTGATAAGCCAAGATTAAACAGTTTGGAAAATCGAATTCGCTATCCTATCAGCAGTAAATTTAAAACTAATTAGTCAAGATTAGGCTGTTTGATTAACTAGAAGTGTGTCTTTCAGGAGTGGCATTTAAGCTTGCACACTTTCAGATTTGTTTCTCTTTTTTGGTATGGGGTTGTACCTTTCATGTTTTCACAATCTACCCTCTTTTCTTTCTTTTATTGTTTTTGAATTTTTCTTTTTTGTATTATTCAAAGAAGAAAACAACAACTAACTAAATGCTCAAAGGATGAGCTTTATTGACATTCCTATCAAACCTACTCTAACATGGAATATTTACATGTTTTAGGTGATACAATAATGCCAATGCAGCCAGTCAAGCAATAGTAAAAACCATCCAGGTGGAGGCTCCAGATATTCATCTTGCTCAAGATTTTCTTCATGTCTTTCCTCCTTATCCTCTGCGTTGAAAAGCTTCTGGGTTCCATCTTCTTTGAAATTATCACTGATGATCTGATATATAACATAATGAAAATTCAACGAACCTTCGTCTGCTATCATGCTTTCAATGCTGTCTTCATCAGTGTCATAGATGGCCTGCATTGGCTCGTCATTTTCTTGAAGTTGATGGTCATGATCTTCCTCCCCTGAGTCGGCTGCTGATGGCCCCGTAAGCTCGGCTCCCCTCTGGAAAAAATCATCATCAGACAAACCATCATTAGATAAATGATAATTATAAGCAACGTTATCCATCAAACCTTCTGGAAACTCAGCCAATCTTTCTTCAAAATAGTCTGCAAGTTCTTTTTCTGATTCAAACTGTGGTTCATCATACATGCTCTGCATGTGGCTTCTATCTTGCAGTGGTCTGGTTTGTCTTTCTTGAGGACAAAGTGTAGGTCTCTCCCAATCATTATTTCTAGTTTCAGCCTCATATTCTTCCTCTTTTGTGTTCCGGAGGGTGTTGGCCATCTCTATCGTTCTTTCTATCTTACTTTTTAAAGAGATCTACGCTATTTCCTCCGCCCGTTCTTTCTTTGCTGCTTTCAATCCTTCCTCCTTGAATTTTATGTTGTATTCGACAATAACTGCTATGCTTTGCATTTCCTCTAGGCTCGAAGGCTCTCTTTCTCTTATACGGAATTCCACCTTGGGTTTAAAAGAACTAGGATAGTGCAGTAGAGCCCATCCTAAAGGTGGTTTTACATCAGAAGGTATCACATTGTACACCTTATTAAACCTGGCTAAAAACTCTTGTACTGTCTCTGCCGGATGTCTTCTCAAATTTTGATATTCTCCTAGGATTAGGAAGACATTTACCAGAACTACCCATCTATCAAGGAAAATTCGAGCAAATTGATGGAAGTTGAAGATGCTTGTAGCTGGAAGGTTTTTAAACCAACTCTTTGTGTTTCCTTGTAATGACAAGGTGAATATTCTAATACGCACATCATCTTCTTCTATTTCATATAAGTCAAGTATATCCTCTAGATCTTGGACATGCTGCTCAGTAGTTATTTTTGAATTTTCTCCATTAAAAAGGGGCATCTTGTTTATAAGTTCTGCAGGAAGGGGCTGGAAGATAAGAGGTAAAATAAGAGGCTTATATATTTCTATGACCTTTGTGGGTGTGGGTAGAGTGATAGGAGGCTCATGGCTGTTTGAAACTTCTTTAGAAGTGGGAGATATAACATGAGGCTCTTGTCCCACTAGATTTTTCACAGGAGTACAGGTCTGCTCATGGTCTGAAGACTGAGGTCTGAGTTGTCTCCCATACTCAATGTGGGTTTCATCTTTGTACACTCGATTAGACTTAAAGCAGGACAGAACATAGTGATAGACAAAAACAATGAATTCTTTAAACCAGATCCAACCCATATGTTCTACCTTTCTATGAGGCCTGGTCATCTTTCAGGTTCTTCCTTTAGTGGATTTTTTGAGTGTTATGGAGTGTGGAGTCGCCAGGTGGAAAAAATTTTAGCTCGTAAGGAGGTAAAGTGTTTTATGGTTCCACCACCATGTATTTCTTGTAGAGCTGCAAGGTTTTCAGGAATTGAATAAGCTCTCAAGGGTGATCTTAAAACAGTTGATAATTTAATCCTAGGAGACTTCCTAAGGATATCTTTCTGGGTTATCAACTATTTCAGGTGTTTCAGGGTTAGGATAGGCTCTAGTATGAATCTTCCTAGGAGCCACTATACTGTGTTTTTGGACCCAACTTAAACAAGAAAAGTTCAACCAGGCATGAGAATCTTTGACAGGTTGACTAATCTATTTGCAGATATTTCAATCCTACAGTCCTTTAACTGAGTTTGAATGATGTTACAATGATGAGGGTTATTCCCAGTGGAGTCTGAAGGTCTGCTAAGGATTGTGGAGTCGCAAAGTGGAAGTTTTTAGCTCTTTTGGAGGTAAAAGGTTTTATGGTCCACTACCATGTTTATTAAATACCAATCTGAAACATTTTTTGGTGTTTTATGAGTTCTTTTTCAATTGTGTGGTTTTTAAGAATATCCTAACTCTGTTTAAAAATGTAGATACGATTATGAGACAAAGACAGTCTATTCTTATGGCTAAGCCAACTGATTTTTCAAGGTTAGATAAAGACTTATGAGAACCCTAGGGTTTTCCTAGTTTGTCACAGATTCAAACAAGTTTCATCATGATTACCAGTTCTCGGTAGTGCTTGAAAAGGCTGCTTTTTACTCTCAAAGTTTTATAAAATTGAAAATTATTATGGGTTCTTCCCCAACGGAGTCACCAGAAATGTTAGGAATCTGTAATTTTAGCAGATTGGGGAGACTAAAACTGCATAAGCAACATTATTTCAACCACTTTGGGATTCTAGGATCTAGCACTCCTAAATCCGGAGAGGGATCTCTCCAATAAGTGCAAAGATGGATTTGTCTTTGAAGTTTGGGGTAATGATATTAGGCTAGTTATGAAGGCCGAGGGTTTGTTTTTTCTTTGGATGGTTGAGCATGATTACTGTTTGAGGTGAAAATTCCTGAATGCAAAGAGTTTCAAAGGTGAGAAGTTGCAAGAAAATAGAAAATATTTGGCTAAAATATAGATATAATGTTGGTTTTTATTCCATTGGGCTATCGAGTCATAAGAAGGCTTTAATTGAGCAACAACATCAAGAGTGATCCAAGGGGAAAGTCATCTATATCACAAGATTATTGAGATTAGAGTGATGGAATGGAAACAATAAAGTGTTGGAGGGGTGGAAACTAATAATAATTTCACAAGAGATTTATAGTCAGTCCAAACAAGAAAATCCTCTTAAGTAACTGTTTAAAAGCAACCAAGGACAGGGCTAACCATAGACTTCTTGGGCAAGTTTTTATTAAAGAAACTTAACTGACAGACAATCCAGTAATCCACATAATTACCTTCAGAAAGTATGAGAACACATATTTACCTTCAGAAAGTATTGAAACCTAGTCTGATTTTAGTCAACACCTAGGGAAATCTTCAGAATTTGCCTTTGAGGATAGAAACTAGAAACAGGGCTAACCATAAAATTTTCTAGTCTAACTTTAATAAGCAAATGATGAAAATGACTTTCAAGAATAATTTGTAAAGAAAACAATAGGACGAGGGAATGCCAATGTTCCTAACTTCTTAAGATGTATTTAATCATTCTTAAATAAACAAATTAGAGGAAAACATTGAGATAAAGCTTATCAGTTAGAGAAGGGTACTGATAAACAGTAGATCCTAACTCTATAATTTTTTTTCTTTATCAAATAAAAGTGAAGAATATGACATAAATAGAAGGAAAAACAATAACAAAGAAAGGAGCACTTCACCAGTGATATAGACCAGGATCCCAAGAAACAACTTGTTATTGATGTCAAACCAGTTACAGTCTTCAAGTCCAATGTTTCGGTTCAACAATCATCTTCACTATTCAGCCTAACTAATCTAGCACAAACAGAGCTTCAAGGGCCAGTGAATACTATTTACAATCAGAAGTTTAAGCTCAAATGTATTTTAAAGTTCCGCAACCAACAATTTTTCATCTTCTACAGAGGTATTTATAGAATAATGAGGAGGTGAAATCGAATAAAAGATCTGCGAGGGTAATTAATACAAGGTGATGACTTCACGGCCTCTGAGGGGCTCGATGGAGAAGTTTACAGGTGATCTGTCTGTATTAATTATTTTACAATTAAGATTAAAGCTTGGCGGGAGATTTTGTTGACTTTGAGGCTCTGCGTTACATTGGAGTAACTCTACAGATATTTTTTTGCATTAAGTTGCTTGCAGAAGTAACTCCCTGGCTGCGGTGAGGCGAATATCTGATTTCGAACAATAACTTCGGCCTCTGTTGAATGCTTGTAGTTACAGGTGGCACTGTGGTAGCTGGGAGGAATCAATTCACCTCAAATGTGGCAGTGGAGGCCTTTCTATCTATTAAACACTTATGATGTTCCTTTAATTTTTTTTTAATTCTGAGAATTAGGATTTTCATAATCATTCTTAGCCATAATTCCCAAATTTGTCTTCAATCTTCTTTTTCTACTGTGCTTTGTTCTTTAACATTGATACTCTTTAGATGGTGATTTAATAACACAATGTCTTGTCAATGTGCAGGCCGCACAGGGCTCTCAAGGCATCAACGCCCATGAAGCATTTGATGAAACGTGGAGTGGATCCCCATGAATGGTTCCCTTTTATGAATCGAAGGCACAGGAATTGTCATCCCAGGCCTTCAGCCTTTATATAATGGAAAACCCATCAAACACCTTCAAAACACAGAAAATATTATAAAATCCTACGTAATTGGGAAAAACTTCTTCAGAAGGCATGGGAGGAGCGTAGCCGTTGGATGGCAGCATCCAATGGTGGGGATCTGCGTAGAAGAGGTTAAAAAGGAGAGCAGAGGGAAATGATTTTTGGGACAAATATGAGCCTTCGGATGTGATTAGACCCACAGAGATCGAAAGTAGATATTAAATCGGGAGATCGGAAATCGGGGCGAACAAACAAATGCACCGAAGAAAATTTGTGATGCGATGTTGCGCAGACCATTGATCTGTGGGATCAGATCAACGATGGAAAATGAATCAGAGGGATGGTCGATCGGAGGGAGGGAACAAAGGCATGCGATGAAAAACTCCAATGCGATCGAGTGCGAGCCATTTGATTGGCTTATGATCAACGGTGGAAATTAGTGTTAGAATGAACTGGTGGAAAACCCTTATAATTTTATGAAAAACCCACAAATTTTAATAAAACCAAGGTTTTAGTGGATCGGGGCAGAAAATATATATATATGAAGTGACTGGCACCCAATTGCGGGGCCGCTGGATGTATGGAATACAATGGGCCCGGGGCTTTATATAACAAGGGCCAATCTCAATCGGAGGTTCGGGCTCGGTCTTTCAATCAACCCATTCGAAACTTGCAATGCAATTAAGCGCTTTGGGACTTCAATACTTGGTCCCGAGGTGTAGGTTGTATGGAATGAAAGAAAATGGGGTGGGGTTTACATATATGAGGCCTAATCGCATCGGAATTTTGATGTGGTCTTTCAACTAACACATTTGGATTTTCTCCGATGCGATTGCATGTCGGGTCTTTTTTATCTAACCATTTTATATTAACATGTGACTTTAGCACATTGGATCAAAAGTTTGGATAAATGGGTTTTTGGGTTTTACAAAAAAAAAAAAACATCGGGGAAGAAGTATTACAAGGTTTTAAGCGCGGAAGGCGGGCCCATGGTTTATATGAAAAGGAGAAAGGGGAACAAATGAAGGTTAGTTTTTAGTGGAAGGAGGGGGAAAATGATGGTTTCTCAACAGTCTTTTCTCATGAAATTAGCAGAAATTCAGAGTATAAAATGTTGATAGCAAATGAAGATTTTTGGGACAAAGGCATGAGGCCTTCAAGAGTATTCAAGAGCCAACACTTTTTAGCAATAAAATTCGTTCCTTGAAGGCTCAAAAAAGTCTTAGCCACCTTTTTCTATAACAAATTTTTAGAGGTGGCTAACAAGGTAAACTTTACTCGGGATAGAGTCAATGTTGACTAGGGTAAACAGTGATGGTTTTTGGGCACATGGTATTATGCACCCATGGTTTTAGCCCATGGTATTGCATGTAATAGAGCCTATAAAAGGCTGGGAAAACTTCATTGTAATGTAGGCCTGGAGGTGAGCGGTGAAGGCTCACTTGGCTGGATTGGCTAGGGTTTTGGCCAATGGTTAATGAAATTTCATTGGTTGGGTTTTTCCATGGATCTGGGGTTTTCCCGGATCAACATATGTGTTTATTTTAATGTTTTTTTCCTGGCTCTTTATGTTTATTTCTCTCAGTAAAATTGTTTATTATTTATGCCATAAAATCTTTACACCTCCTTTACATACTTTTATTCATGAATAAAGCAAACTAAAATTAAAATGCAATGTTCCTATTAGCTACAAAAATTGGGAACATTACAGAATCCTCCTACACCGCCACCGCCCACACATGCAGAATATATAGCCACGCATATGAAGGTATCCACCTTTAAGGGTGCAGGGGATGAGGATATGGATCGATTTTGGTTTGTGGCGAATGGGGTGTGGACTGCACAAAATGTCAATAATGATGCTCTGAAGAGGGCATTGTTGGATATGAATTTTAAAGTTCATGCTTTATATTGGTTCATGGGATACATTACTCATCATGTATATCTCACCGTTCAACAGATTAAGGATGCCCTGAAGCAGTAGTTCTGAAAGCCAAAATCCTATTCTCAATGCATAATAGAACTAAAAGATATGAAGCAAGGGCCTACAAAATCAGTCTCGGAAGCTGACTAGCAACTGAAGAAAACCATCAACGAGAGAGAATTTTATTACGATGATAAGAAGCATAAGGAATGGTTCATTTCCATGCTATTGCCACATCTATGTGTGCTTATGGGTCAGCATAAGATTGATTCTCAGGAAGAAGCTCCAGAAATTACTATGAAACTATAAATTTCACCTAGAGACGATGCTCAATTTGGAGCGCTACAATACAATAAGAAATCTAGACAACATTGAAGCATGTACATGAAAATAACGTAGTATAAGGAAGAGACTGTGTAGTAGCTTGAATGAACTGATACAAAAAATAAAAATTACAGATTTGAAAGTACAATGAGAGTAAGATCCTCTTCCGGGTGGTCACAAGACACCCTCCCTAAAGAAAAATCTCCTTGCTGCAACTTGCTGCAACTCACAAAAACTGCAAAACCCTCAACAGAACCAGTGCTACTATAGAGATGTAACTTGGCCATAATTCTAGATAGTGGAGAGATGCATCACAATCTCCTCCAAATAGCTACTCCATGGAGGGAGAGAGGATTCCTAAACATGAATCATCTTCCCTTAGGCTAAATAGCCAAGAGACTTGAGTTGCTATAGCAACTTCTCAAAATTCTTCAACAACCTTTACTTGCTACCTCTCCTTCTTTTTATAACATGAGGGCTTGCCAAAACCATAAACCACCTTCTTCAACTTATCCTCTTTCACACATGAGATCCTCTTCTAGAAGTACATTGTGCTTGATCGATAAGCTTCCCTCCAAACTACACTGTAGGTGGGGCCAAGTTTGACCCATTCAAATGAATTTCCCCTTTTCATACTTAGGGGTGTTTAATATAGTAGCCCAGATTTTTCCTCTTTCACATTGGGCATGTGTTTATTTTCAACTTAGGAGTTAATAAAACTCCTTTACATACTTTTATTCATGAATAAAGAAAACTAAAATTAAAATGCAATGTTCCCATTAGCTGCAAAAATTGGGAACATTACAGAATATTCCTTCACCGCCACCGCCCACACATGAAAAATATATAACCACGCATATGAAGGCACCCACCTTTAAGGGTGCGAGGATGAGGATATGGACCGATTTTGGTTCGTGGCAAATGGGGTGTGGACTGCACAAAATTTCAATAATGATGCTCTCAAGAGGGCACTACTGGTTATGAATTTTAAGGGTCGTTCTTTAGATTGGTTCATGGGATACATTACTCATCATGTATATCCACCGTTCAGTAGATTAAGGACACCCTGAAGCAGTAGTTCCGAAAGCCAAAATCCTATTCTCAATGCATAATAGAACTAAAATATATCAAGCAAGGGCCTACAGAATCAGTCTCGGAAGCTGACCAACGACTGAAGTAAACCATCAACGAGAGAGGATTTTATTACGATGATAAGAATCATAAGGAATGGTTCATTTCCATGCTATTTCCACATCTATGCGGGCCTATGGGTCAGCATAAGATTGATTCTCAGGAAGAAGCTCTGGAAATTGCTATGAAACTATAAGCTGCTCCTAGAGACGATGCTCAATTTGGAGTGCTACAAATTCAGAGCCATTTAGAAGCTATGCACTTGGAAATTTAGAATTTACAAAAATATCAGGGAAAGGAAGTTGGCACAAATTTCTGGTGCGTACGCTGTAAGGGAGACGACGACACCAAACGCTATTGCCCTCTACTGTCACATTATATGCAAGCTAGGGGACTGAGTCTAATGCGCCTGAAAGATGTTTCTGGGCATAGTACCCCCACATTTTGGTGTGATGATTGTTGGGTGGCTAGGTGACATGATTTAGAGAAATGCTTGCGATTAGGACCCTATGTACCAAAATTGAAGCAACAGGGGTGCATATTCTCCTCTTCAGTTGCTAACGATGAGCACACCTGCCGAATGTATGACCTGATGATCGACAAAGCAAACCTTTAGAGAGTGTAGGCTGACCCTTCATTGCAAGCATCTCCATATGGATGAGGAGGATCCCCAACAAGAGGAGGGGGATTAGATAGAGGTGGAGGTGTAGGTCGAGGGAGAGGGAAACTATTTTGTTACAACTATGGACACACTTGACACTATGCACGAGACTGCCCAAACCCTATGTGACAATATTGTAGGTACTATAGGTAATTTTATCGTGTAATTGAAGATTGTCATGTGTCGATAGCTAAAATGTAGGCAAAGAAGTAGACGCTAACATAGAACATATAGATGGTTAAGACTGATTCAAACCATGCAACAATGGTCCAAGTGTAAATGTAATAAAACGCAGTGGTGTTGCCACTGAAGGAAATGAGGAAAAGGCTACCACAGAGCCACTGATCAGAAAAGCATATTACAAGAAGGAAGGAATCAACCTACAGAAAGAAAAAGAGAGTTTATTGAGGCCAAGAAGGATTTTGCTGATGTGGGAGCACCCACATCAAGGACTCCCATGGATTCAAAAGCTGATGATGAAGTTAAATCATTCCTATAAGCCTTCGTTAATATACTACAGAATTATAAGGTAGTAGATAATCTCCATGCCCTGATAGATAGCTGCGTGGAAAAATAGGTTCCTCAGATAGAAACCAAGGCTATGAACAAGTTTTATAAGCATAAGAAGATAACTGGTAGGGAAATGCGCATGACTATGTTGATTGGAGACTATGAGATGGATCAGGTCATCTTGGATTTGGGATCTGATGCAAATGTCATGACTAAGAAAATCTTGCAAAATATGGGAGAGCCAAATTTGGAATTTTCCACCATTCAGCTACGCATGGCCATCAGCAAAAGATCATTCCACTTGGCAGTCTTCTGCAAGTTGTGGTAGAGATCGCTAGAGTAAAGGTATGCACTAATTTTGAGGTTATACAAATTATGGATGATGCAGACCCCTACTATGCACTGTTAGGATTGGATTTGGAGATTTATATGGGAGGCATCCTCAATCTGAAGCACAAAAGTATTATTTTTTAGAATAATGGTATGCGAGTGATAGTCCCATTGGATCCAACAAAAGGATAACAATACACAGAACCAATGTGGGAAGGGATGATGTTGACCATATCTATAAACTATCTATGTGAGATGAAGAATGGATCAACCCTACAGCTAATGGCATGTTGAACTGGGAGAATGATAACTCTTTTTTTTCCGATTCTGATGGCGAGATGGAGAATTGGAAGAGTTGGTTGCACAATGTTTTTGCACCGCGCTGCATCAATATAACAAAGAACTTCTGATGCATCTCCTCTAGGGTAAGAGAACTACCATACTTTGATGGTTCTAGTAGTGTCAAATAATTTTTGGAAGCTTTAGAAAAAATTTCTTAGAGGAATGAATATTTTGGGCTCTTGATTTGGCTATGCATGCCACTCTAGCGTGTTCGTGGGAGATGCACAAGGGAGCTTTATAGGACTGGGAGGAATGTAGAAAAATGATGACACTTTGATTTGAACATCTAGCCACTCCACTAAATGAGTTTCTCTATTGTTTGGGTGATCCACGGAAGAACTTGGCCATGTGGATGGAGATATGGGATGAAAATACATGGAATGAATGGGTTCATAGGTTTGTCCACTCATTAGGAATGATAGCTACCGCCAGGTATATAGAAGTTGAGCTACACTAAGGTACTCAAAACTGCTTTACAGTGACTGAATATTTCGTGGAAAACTTTAGCTCTATGAGTGGCTCATAGAAATTGGATGAAGCCCCGCAGAAAATTGATGCTCTAGTATTTTATGAATCCTAGCCCCAAAGGGAATGTGATGCACTAGCCCAAGATGTGAATATGCAATACATCGTCAATTGCAGAAACATGTCAATCGAGGATAATGAATATGACCCAAGAAATGTTAATATCTCAGAGACTGAAGGAGAGCGCGCAGTTCCAGGGCCTGCATTAGGGATGGTGGATGTTACTAACCCTCTAAAATTGAAGGAAGTCAACATTGGGACAAAAGAGCAACCCAATTTGGCCAAGATTGTGGACTACTAGGATGATGATACAGTAGGAAATATTGCACAACTATTGACAGAGTATTAGGATCTATTTCCTACAAATTTCTCTAAGTTAAACAGAATTTTAGGGGAATTGGGTGTCATGAATATCACATTCAAACGAGATGCGTGCCCTATCAAGTGATGCCCTTATCAATTGAACCCCAAATATAAGCAGAAATTAAAGGAGGAGTTAGAAAATATGGTGGTTGTGGCATCATTGAATTGATTGAACAGTCTCATTGGGTAAGCACAATGGTGGTTCAGGAGAAAAATACCAAAGGGGAAATAAGGATTTGTGTCGATATACGCAAGTTGAATGATGCTTGTGTGCATGACCCCTTCTCTACTCCATTTTTTAATGAAATCCTGGATAATGTAGGAGGAAAATAAGCGTATTCATTTAATGATGGATTTTCGAAGTATCATCAGACCAGAATTGTGCCAGAAGGCTACAGCAAGACCACCTTTTCCACTGAATGGGTTTCTTTCCAATACCCTGTCATGCCATTCACATTGAAAAATTCACCTGAAATATTCTCGCGTGTGGTCGTGGTTGTGTTTAAGGAATTCATGCATAAATTTTTGGATGTATATTTTGATGATAGGACAATGTTTGGATTGTTAAATAAACATGTGTTGAACTTGCGCATGATGCTTAACACCTATAGGAAGCACCAGATGTCTCTCAACCTGAAGAAGTGCATATTTTGCATACCTTTTGGGATTTTGTTAGGGCATATAGTATGTCTGGAAGGATTGATAGTAGACCCAGCCAAGATCGCGATTATCATCAACTTAGAAGTTCCTACAAATGAGAAACAATCGCGCTCCATCCTAGGACATACTAGTTATTACAGGAAGTTTATTAAAGGGTATGCTATGATCACTACGCCAATGGAGAAGTTACTAAAGAAGTGTGTAGCATTTTTATAGGGTGACGAATCTGAGAAGAGATTTGTGTTGTTAAAGGATAAAATGGTCACTGCACCTATTTTGATATTCCTAGACTGGTCTAAGGTTTTTCATGTGCATGTGGATGCATCTGGTATATCACTTGGGATTGTTTTAGCATAGCCAGGAGAAGGAGACATTGATCACCCAGTCGTTTTTTCCAGTAGGAAGCTCTCTAGCGCAGAGCACAACTACTCAACTATAGAAAGGGAAGAATTGGCCATGGTATATGTGCTGTGAAATACAGACACTATCTGCTAGGAGGGCATTTCAAAATTTTCACTGATCATACTTCTTTGAAATACCTGGTCAATAAGCCTGAATTGGGGGGGATAATTTGCCGATGGTTGTTACTTTTTCAGGAGTATGACTTTGAGATTATTGTGAAGCTAGGAAGACTGAATGTTGTGCTTGATCATCTGTCATGAATTAAGAATGGGGATGAACCAAGGATTCTCGAGGAAGGGTTACTTGATGTGAAACTCTTTGCTATCAAGGTGGTTGATGAGCGCTTCACTGATATTATTCATCTTATGACCACAGGAACATCACTTGCGGGATATTCAGTCTAGAAAAAGAAGAATTTAGTTCTACGTGTAAATGATTTCACCCTAATTGCAGGTAAATTGTATAAATTAGGAGAAGATGAAGTATTAAGGAGATACATTTTGGAACATGAAAGATAGTATATCTTGGCTTAGGCTCATGGAGGTGTGGCAAGAGGCCACTATGCTCAGAAATCCACTGTGCAGAAGGTGTTTCATGGTGTGTTATGGTGTCCCACGATACACAGTGATGCACAAGAATACTATTGGGCCTGTGATACATGTCAGAGAACATGAAAGCCCTCGTGCAAAAATTAAATGACCCTGCAACCACAGATGGCCTTTTAGGCATTTGGAAAATGGGTTATAAATTTTTTTGGACCAATCAACCCTCGTGGAAAGAAGACCGAAGCACGCTATATCATTACTGTAACTAATTACGTAACTAGGTGGGCAGAGGGGAAGGGAGTTAAGGATTGTACTGCATATATTGTTGCACACTTCATCCTTGAGCACATTTTGACCAGGTTTGGATGCGCAAAGATTTTGATGAGTGATAGAGGTACGCACTTTTCTAACGAAAGAATTGAAGCTTTGAGAGAGGATTTCCAAATCCTCACAAGAAGAGTACCCCTTATCACCCACAAGAAAATGGTGCAGTAGAAGCTTTCAACAAGACTTTGGAGAATGCACTCACAAAGATCTATAATTCAAACCGAGATGATTGCAACATGTGCATCCCTTCTGTGCTATGGGCTTATAGGACAACATGAAAAAATTTGACAGGAAAAACAGTGTTCAAGATGGTTTATGGGTAGGAGGCCATCAAATCTCTAGAGATGAAAACCCATTTTTTGAGTAAAAAACTTGAGGAAAGGTTTGAACCACGAGATATTTGATCCCTCTCGGCGCTTAGTAGATCTAGAGTTAATATGGATCTATCAAGCGCCGAGAGGGATCAAATCTCTAGAGGTGCAAACCTATTTTTTGAGTGCAAAACTTGGGGAAAGGTTTGCACCTCCAGAGATTTGATCCCTCTCGGTGCTTGATAGATCCATGGTTAAGATGGATATTGGCTGTTTTTAGTCATGTGTGACCAAGGAAAATATATCGATAATATGAGGAACATATGATTAATTTTATCAAGAATATGTAAATACATCTAATATTAATATAACCATTTTAAATATGCTAAATATGTTTCTCGACTCATTTCAATTTTAAATTTTCTCAGCTAACTTAGTTTGTTGAGATGATAAATATTGTAAAATAACTTTAATGATGAAAAAGGATGAAATAATTTATTTTTTAATGCAAAGTGACATTGTAATAATATTTAATGATAGAACATGTGAATAATAATAATGTAGTCAATTATAAATATCCTTCATTGTGATCAATCTAAAACTATTTTCCTCTACTATTCTTATTGTCACCCTTGTTATTTTTGTCATTTTTCCATATCAATTATATGAAAAATATAGTTTATATATAAAATCATAAAAAAATTAAATATTTAGCTCGAGTTGTTGTATTAAACATCATACCTTGTCTCTCTTGCTCTCCAATATTATTAGGTTCAAATACTTTAACACAAAAATTATTCTACATTGCCAATAATGTTTTGTGCTTACACTGAAATCAATTCACACTATTAGTCCAATGACTTTAAAATTAATGTACCGTCATACATACAATTACATCAAATCAGAAATCAACATATACAGTGAAATCAATGCATCTAATGCAAAAAATAAAATAAAATTAGAAAACAACATATACACATAAAATCAATGCATCTAATGAAATTAATCAAATAGGATTAAAAATCAACATATACACTCAAATAGATGCATCTAGTGCAAGTAAGAGAATATGATTAGAACCCCACATATACACTAAAATTAATGCATCTAGTGCAAGCAATCAAATAGGATTATAGATCACCATCTACACTGAAATGAATGCATTTACTGCAAGAAATCAAATAGGATTAGAAATAATTTATATTGAAATAAATTCATATAGTGTAAGAAATCAAATATAATTATAAATCAACATCTACATTGAAATTAATGCATCTAGTGCAAGAAATCAAATAGGATTAGAAATCACCATCTACACTGAAATCAATGCATTTAGTGCAAGCAATCAAATAGACTTAGAAATCATCTACATTGAAATCAATGCATCTAGTGAAAGTAATGAAATATCATTATAAATCAAAATCTACACTAAAATCAATGCATCTAGTGCAATCAATCAAACAAGATTAGAAATCACCATCTACACTGAAATAAATGCATTTATTGTAAGAAATATTCTTCACTCTCTCGCCCTTCCGTATATATCTATATTTCCCTCCATATCTCCTTCTTTGTCTCTTTATCTCACCCCGACAAAAAAACACACTCTCTCACTCCATATTTATCAATCACTTTTTCCCTCCCTCCATGTCTCAAACTATCTCTTCTTTCTCTTCACCTTCCATCTATATCTCTATATTCCTCTGTCTCTCTATATCAACCCCAAAAAATACACTCTCTTTCTCCCATATATCTATCTATCACTCCCTCCCTCTCTTTATGTTCCCCTTCCATCCCTCTCCCCTGCTTCTATCTCTCTTCCCTCCTGCTATCATCTCTTGAGATCCTTACTAGTCCTTCTCTCTCTCTCTCTCTCTCTCTCTCTCTCTCTCTCTCTCTCTCTCTCTCTCTCTCTATGTCTTTCTTCTAACCTCCCTCTCTCTCCCCCTCCATCTCCATCTCTCCTTCCCTACCTCTCTCCACTCTTTCTGTTCCTTTATCTCCCAACTCTCTCTCTCTCTCTCTCTCTCTCTCTCCACATTCTAACTTTGTCACTATATGTCTCTCTCTCTCTCCTTCTCTACCCCATTCTCTCCATCTCTTCTTATTTGTCTCTTTATCTCACCCCCAAACATACACACACTCTCTCCACTTGTTACTCTTTGTAAAACCTCTTTTTTTTAATGTTCCTAAATATAAATAGGATTATGGAGTAAATATAAAAAGAGGTTTTTTTATTTACCATACCTATGGTTTATTTATATTTTATTCATTTACCATACCTATGGTTTATTTATTTTGCCCATGGTATTAAAATGGTATTTTTCCCATAGGATTCACCTAAATAAAACCGTGCTTTTAACTTTTATTTAAATATAAAGAGGTTTATGGAGTAAATATAAAAATAAGTTTTATTTATTTACCATACCCCAGTAAATAAATAAAAGTATACCCCGTAAATTTCAAATGTTTACTTACATTACATTTAATTATTTACCATGCCCCCTAAATAATTTACCATACCTCTAGATTAAGTATTAAAATATATTTTATTTATTTACCATTCTCCTGGTAAATAAATAAAAATATACCCATTGTACATTTCAAATATTTACTTACATTATATTCCTCACATTTCATCTACACATGTGGCTTATACTATGAAAAGTCAAATGTTTACATTACATTTCTCACATTACATCTACACATCTCCTTATACTTCGACGTATCAAAAGTTTGGATTACATTTCTTACATTACATCTACACATATCCTAATACTCCAACCTATCAAAATTTTACATAGAATTTCTAACATTAGATGTACACATCTCCTTATATTGGGCTGCAGAGTTCCTCTTCGTGCAAAAAAGGTAGAAAAAAAAATGCAGGAGCAATAAAAACCAAACCAAAAAATCAATTATAGCTCGTTGATACTAAAATCCTTCCCACAAATATTATTTTCAAAATCAATCCAAAAATCCTTTCCCACAAATACTATTTTCCACTTTCGAACAACTCCCGAAAGCCTTTCTCATAAATATTATTTCACTGTTCGCACAATCACAAAGATGCTTCCTCAGAAATAAAATTAGAGACTTTGTTTGTGTTAAATTTATATATGTAGGGAGAGAAGTGATTTTTCATTAGGGCAGACATTAGATTAATTAGATTACATTTTAAATGTTAAATATTAAACATTATTTTTACATTTATGTTTATGTGTTAAATTTATATATGTAGGGAGAGAAGTGATTTCTCATTAGGGCAGACATTAGATTAATTAGATTACATTTTAAATGTTAAATATTAAACGTTATTTTTACATTTATGTTTACATATTTACTATTACGTGAGAGAGACAATGCATATACTGTACTCAAATCCAAACCTAAGTGATCCAAATTTATTAAATTTAATAATATTAAAATCATAATATTTTAATGTGAATATTATAATTAATATTAATATTAGGATTAATAATTTTTTTGGCATGGTATTAATAATAATTTGGCCCATGGTATTTAGCTTATGATTCACCTAAATAAAACCATTTTTTGAGCGTTCCTAAATATAAATAGGATTATAAAGTAAATATAAAAAGACATTTTATTTATATACCCTACCTATGGTTTATTTATATTTTATTTACTATTTTAAAAATATGGTATTTTTCCCACGGTATTTATCCCATTGTTTTAAAGTGGTATTTTCCCCATACGTTTCACCTAAATAAAAAAAAAATTAAACTTTTCTTTAAATATAAAGAGGTTTATGGAGTAAATATAAAAATTGGTTTTATTTATTTACCATACCTCAATAAATAAATAAATTTATCCCCTTGTACATTTCAAAGGTTTACTTACATTACATTTATTTATTTACCATACCCCCATGGTATTTGGCCCATGGTATTTAGCCCATGGTATTAAAATTGTATTTTTCCCATAGGCTGCACCTAAATAAAACATTTTTTAAAAGTTTTTTTAAATATAAAGAGGATTATGAAGTAAATATAAAAATAGGTTTGATTTATTTACCATACCCCCAGTAAATAAATAAAAATATACCCTATGTACATTTCAAATGTTTACTTACATTACATTTATTCACTTACCATTCCCCGTAAATAAATAAAAATATATTTCACTATCACCGTAAATAAAAAAATATATATTTCATTATCTCGTAAACTTATTTACTGGTATATATTTCATTATCCCCGTAAATAAGTTTACATTACATTTCTCACATTACATCTACACATCTCCTTATACTCTGACATATCAAAAATTTACATTACATTTCTCACATACATCTACACATCTCCTTATACTCCGACATATCAAAAGTTTACATTACATTTCTCACATTACATCTACACATCTCTACATACTCCGACATATAAAAACTTTACATTACATCTACACATCTTTATATATTGGGTTGTAGAGCGCCTCTCGAAGCAATGAAGAAACACACATATGTTCTCTTTCTATATTTTGCACTCCTATTCCAATCTAAACCTATATATCCTATAACCTCACTTCACCATCTAATACATATTTCAAACCACATATAATATAACATCTAGGTACCTCAAACATGATTTTCTGCAACCCAATGTATTGGCCTCGTTTCAACCACATACTACCTCATGATGTTCACTAAGAACAAAATTGCAAGCATGGTGTTAACCAAGTATATCAAGGATATAATCAATTGCATGCACTTTTTCATAGGGAATTTTTCACATCGAGTCATTAGGCCTCCTAATAGAATCAATCAACGTCATATTCTCCCTTGCCGACATCAATTGACAAAGCCCTAAGTGGACCTCTATCACTTCTCACAATTTCTTCCTGAAACCACCTTATCTGAGCCAGTTAAATACAGAATCAATTCTACAAAAATCTTTGCAGAATTTAAAACACGATCACCAATTGCAATATCAAGAAGAAATATCAATCACACATAACACAGATGTTTTTACCAAGAAAGAATAAAGCTAAAAACCCCACTATCATCCAGACATCCTTCCTCCCTAAATGAATGGAATACTTCTTTCCTTGACTACGCAATCCTCATGGGAACATCCAATATCTCTGTGCTTTCATGAGTTCACCCACTAATGTCACAACTGATAGTCAAATTGTCGCTTTCACCTACATCTCAACTAGGTCTTCACTGGATCTGACATGCATGTAGTTAAAAATAGTAAATCTTTAGTTTCATGTGAGACCACTGATTGCGAATTAAATAATAATTAATTCAGTGATATCTCACTAGTGTATCTTTAGTTACAACTAGCACAACTGATTTTAACTCACTTAAATGAGTTAAACTACTTTACAACTCACATAACTACACATCCAACTCTATTACAACTTCGAATCACTCAGTTACAACTAATTCCACTTGCATGTCCCACCAACCAACCTTTGAACTCGAATTTTCTATAGCTAACTAGTTTTCCACTTTAGTTAACTATTTCCAAGTGCTCATTGAGAATCGGTTATTGTTTATTGTCCAACTATTGTTAAGGGATAATAATAGACGACATGCATCTATAAATAAACATGTGATCTATAAATATAACTTGTACATACATCTATAAATATACCATCATCTATAAATAGAATTTTCTCAACCATCTATAAGTAGACATCATCTATAAATATAATTTTCTCATGCATCTATATATAGATCTCCACCTAAAAATAGCTTGAGGCTCCATCCTAGTGTAGGTGCATAATTCTCACTAGGATCTTCTTGTTAAATCTCAACACTCCCTCTCAACAAGAAAGGGATTATCCTTCACCCTGACCCTGTCTCTATGGTATTCAAAATTACTCCTGGTGAGAACCTTTGTCAAAATATCTGCATCCTGATCTTCCGAAGGAATGTACTGAAGAAACATGACCTTCCGCTGCACATAATCTTTGATATGATGATATCAGATATCTATATTCTTAAATCTATCATGAAACATAGGATTAATCGAGAGTTTAATGCAACTTTGATTATTCAAATGAATCATTGTCAGATCTAACTGAGAACCAACCAAACCAAACAAGATATTTCTCATCTAGATAGCCTCACATGTAGCTTGACTTGCTACTATGTATTCCACTTTCGCTGAACTGAGTGCCACGGATATCTGCTTCTTGTTGTACCAAGAAACAGTTGTAGAGTTGATACTAAATATCCCCCCCTGACATGCTCTTTCTTTCCGTTGGGCTACCCGCCTAGTCTGCATCCGTGAAGCCTTGCAACTTCACCTCATCCTTTTGTCTATACCATAAGCCATACTCTGATGTTACCCTCATTTATCTTAGGATATGCTTGCCCGCATTCCAAAAGAGCTTGGTAGGCTTAAGCATCGCTTGACTTAGCTGGTTAACCACATAGAAAATGTCTGGTCTTGTGTTCACTAAATACATCAACGAACCCACTAACTGTTGATAGAAATTAGCATCCACTACCTCTCCAGATGTAGCATCCTCTTTCCTCTAGTTTCCTGGAAGAGGAGTATCCATGGGTTTTCATCCCTCCATGTGAAACTTACCCAATATCTCCCTTGCATACTTGCATTGAGACACAAAAATTTCACCATCTCGCTGCCAAACTTCCAATCCAAGGAAATAATGAAGGAGGCCCATATCCCTCATCTCGAACTCCGTTGCAAGGTCCTCCTTGCATGAGTGTATCAGTTCCTCATCACCAGTCAGTATTAAATTATCAACATAAAGAAAAGTGATTAAAATTTGTATAGGTTTGCATCTGCCTCAGTTTTGGTGAAGCCAAGATCAGTGAAATAGTTTTCTATCTGATTGCACCAAACACGGGGTGCTTACTTCAGCCCATACAACACTCTTTTCAGTTGGCACACATGCCACTTGCTGCTGAAGATCTAAAATCCTTTAGGATTCTCTATGTACATCTCTTCCTCAATGATCCCATTGAGAAACATAGTCTTCACATCCATCTAATGAATGTGCCAGCCCATTTGCACTGAGAGAGAAAGGATTGTCCTTATGGAAGAATACCTTGCGACAGGTGCAAAGGTTTCTTCATAATCAATCCCCTTGATCTGTGAGAAGCCCAGGGCCACAAATCTAGAGTTGTATTTCTCAACACTCCCATCAGCAGCTTTATTTACCTTGTAGATCAATCTCAAACCTAACATTGATTTATCAACTGGCCTTGGAACAATTTACCAAGCACTATTTTTGACGATGGAGTCATACTCCTCCACCATTGCATCTAACCATGTCGGATCCTGCACCACTTACTGAAAGGAAGATGGCTCAGTCAAAATACATTTTCTCATGAGGGCCACGTATCTATTAAATGAATCATGAGACTGTCTTTGTCTGTGCTATGAAGTAGGGGCTCCTACATTCTACGCAGCATCAAGTCTCAACCTATCAGCTTCTGTGGTACGCCTTCTGTCGGTTTTGATGTTTGGCTGTGCATGAGTGGACTCCTCCACTCCATGAACCTCCTCATGTGGTAGATCCACATCTTGGGAGCTATCTTTGGGAGCCAATAGTTCCTCTTCCACATGCAATTCTAGCTCCCTCTCAAGCGATAACCCCATGGCTTTCCCATCATCGAATTTTATATCCCATTGCATAACAATCATCTTACTATTAGGAAAATACACATGATAATTATGGGGTGTTTCTATGTAACCCACAAATATCCCAACTTCAGAAGTTGGCTCCAGCTTCTTCCTGGTGTTCTTAGTCACATGCACATAAACAGATGAGCCAAAAATCTTAAAGTTTGAAGCTTCTAGTTTCTTACCAGTGAAAGCTTATTCGGGTGTACTCATGCTAGGTACTCTATGAGCACAACTATTCTTCACATAAACTACAACGTTGCATGATTCCACTGAAAAATGCATTCATAGGCCCTGATCATGAAACATCCCTCGTGCTGCACCCACAAATTTTCTATTCTTTCTCTCCGTGACCCCATTTTGATGTGGGTTATGGGAAGCTATGAGTTATCTTCAAATTCATTCTTTTTTGCAGAAGTCTTTGAATTCGTTAGATATGTATTCTCCACCATTATCGCTGCTTAGAGCCTTCACTTGCTTCGGTGACTCTTTTTCCACCAATGCCTTAAACTCACAGAAATTTGAGAATTTTTTATCCTTCTTCTACATGAAGAATATCCAGCATTTACGAGAAAATTCATCAACAAAAATAACATAATACTTATGTTTTGTTGTTGAAACAACCGAGAATGGTCCACACATGTCTGTTTGAACGCTCTCCAGGATCACCGAAGCATGGTTCTCCTTTTCATGAAAGGTGGACTTTACATACTTCCCCATGGTGAAACCCTTTCCCTGATCTAACTGAGCAAGTGTTCCCATTGGAAGTCTAGTAGATATTTTTTGCATGACTTTCAAGTGTCCATGTTGAAGATGGAAAAATCACCTGTGCCATAATTTTCCCTCATCCCAGCTCAACACTTTTTCTGCCTTACCCATCATGGCAGTGTAGCCATCTACCTCTAGCCTGTAGATATTCTTAAATATAATCCTTATCCTCTTGGCTTGACCCATTGTTTTATGTCGCAGGAAAAATTTTCCATCGTTGAAAACAATGTCATAGCCTCTGTCCTCCAACATTGCGACCGAGAACAATTTTTTATTCAGACCTAGAACATGCATAACATATTTCAATTGAAATAGTTTACCTAAATCCCTCTGAAAACAATGGTACCAATTCTAGTCGCACTTTATTGTCCATCATCGCCCATATCTATATGCATTTGGAGATCCTTCTCCTCCAAGTCACTAAAAAGCTCCTTATCTCCAGTCGTGTGAAAGGAAGCGCCACTATCCAAATACCACACCGATCCCAATGCACTTGAAAAAATTCATGCAATCAAGGAGCAGTCAAGTTCAAATCATGAGGCAAGGGCCTCACCAGTTGCAACTCTAGCTGCCTTTTTGTTCTTCTTCTTCTGTGGACAGTTAGTAGCGAGATGCCCATGTTTGTGACAGTCAAAACACTTCACCTTGGAAAAATCCATCTTCTAGTGTTCTTCCTGAACTCCTTCTACACTAGATCCAACCAAATTCATTCCCAATTTGGAATTTTTTCCTGTCTGTTGATAAATTCTTCATAACTGTGCCAACTATTAGGAAGTCCCAAGAGATCCAAGCTAACCAAATCATTATCAACAACAGCTAGTCTCACATTCCCTAGTTCATCCTGACATTAGGCAAACTTCGTGAGATACTTTGGAATATTGTCGCCCTTTTCCATCTTGATCTTCATGAGTTTATCTTTGAGCGCCAATTTCCTATGGTCGTTGTTGCTTTGGAAAATATCCATCAAATCCTTCCACATAGCATATGGTGTGGCTTTCCAATGAAGACTTGAGAAAATTTGGTATCGTACACCTTCCAATAGAATCCTCCTCGCCTTTGCCACTTTCTTTTGTCATGCATCAAGTAATGCAACATATGTCAAAGTGGGCTTAGGAACATAATTGTCGATGAATTCCTTCAAGCCATTATCTTCCAACACCACCTCCATCCTGTCCTTCCAGTAAATGTAGTTCAAGCTGCCCTCAATTGCATACTCTAGCTGCAATCCATTGAAAGCCATTTCGATGTTTACTCAACTATAGTACCAAGAAAATCTTTCTACAAATTTGAATTATTTCCACCAACAAACTCAACTCCTGCTTCAAAATTGTAATCTTCTGTTCTCTGATACCATGTAGAAATATTAATACAAATTATGTATTTCCTAGATTCTCCTGATATAACAATTATATTCCACTAATAAATACATAATCACTTCTACAAAAATATTTTCATAATTTAAAACATGATCGCCAATTGCAATATCAAGAAGAAAGATCAATAAAAAATAACACAAATGTTTTTACCGGGAAAGCATAAATCTCAAAACCCCACTATCATATATTATGGATATATCATGGATCATCAAACAATATGATACAAAACTCTAATAAAAGAGCTCTCAGTAAAATATACAATTGTCTCACACTGTCATTCAAAAATTGGCAAATTCATGTGCCAATTTACTGCCTCCAGACAGCCTGCCTTCACAACACAATCCCAGTTCATATCAATCCCTAAATGAATGGAATCCTATTCGCCTTGAATTTTTAATCCTCATGGTCACATCTAATGTGTGTGTGGTTTCATGAGCGCACCCACTAATGTCACAACTGATAGTCGAACTATCCCTTTCACCCACATCACAACTGGGTCTCCACTAGATCTGACATGCATGTAGTTAACAGTAGTAAATATTTAGTTTCATGTGAGACCACTGATTATGAATTAATTAATAATTAGTTCATTGATCTCTCACTAGTGTATCTTCAGCTACAACTAGCAAAACTGAGTTTAACTCACTTAACTGAGTTAAACTACTTTACAACTCACATAACTTCACATCCAATTCTATTACAACTTCAAATCACTCAGTTATAACCAAGTCCACTTCCATGTCCCATTGACCAACCTTTGAACTTGATTTTCCTATAGCTAACTAATTTTCCACTTCAGTTAACTATTTCCAACTGCTCATTGAGAATAGATTATTGTTTATTGTCCAACTATTATTAAGGGATAATAATAGCCGACATGCATCTATAAATAGAATTTTCTCAACCATCTATAAATAGAAATAATCGATAAAATGAATTTTCTCATGCATATATAAATATACCTCCACCTAAAAATAGCACGAGGCTCCATCCTAGTGTAGGTGCATAATTTTCACTAGGATCTCCTTGTTGAATCTCAACATAGACCTTGTAGTTTCTTTGCTTGTGTTATATGATTGTGCAGGTTCTAATTTTTGCAATCAGAGTTGGAATTGGAGCGTTCAAGCTGAAGAAGGAACGAAGAGTGTGACAGATTCCAGGTAGGCTTCATTCCATCATATATTTACTTTAAGGAAAGCATTGAGTTCCTTGTTTCTTTGTTGTTATAGATTGGCCGTTGAACTTAGAGGAGATGCTTTTGTTCACAATCATAAATACCACATAACAAATTGGCCACTCCGTTGGGGAATGATGTATTCCCTCGGTGGTTTTCCTTGTCCTTCTTGTTTTATTACCTCCTCCATAGACCTTTTCTACTTTTATCGGTGAAGAAAAAACCTAGGAAATGATTTCATTGAGTCTTTTTCATAATTCTTGTATTAGAATCCTTCATCCTAATACCAATGCTCCCCTAGTGCCTCTGACACGGAATTGCTCGTCACTTAGCCCCAATTTGTCTTAGTGTTGCAAAGCACTGGTGCATATTTTTCACCAATCTTGACCCTTGTTTTTACACAAAAGTTTCCTTTGCTTATAAGTATCTCTTTGATCACTCTACTTCTAACTAAAGTTCCTTGAGTCTTGAGTGTCTTGTGGTCTTCCTTAAGCCTTGATTTGGTTTGCATTTATGTTAGATCCCCTTTGGTAAGAAATGGTTTTCATTTTTATTTTTTCTTATCATTTGGTAACTTACAAATTGATTTCGTTTATTCATTGTTCGCTTTGATGAATTGCTGTTCTAGTCCTTATTCTTTCTTCATTTCAAAAATAAAAAGGAATTGAAAAGAAAATATTTTCATTTTAATGTAGGGTTTTGTGTATGAAATTTCATATTTTTTATTTGGTTTTTTCTAAATTGCCTATGAGTGTTAATCTCCTTTGAGTGACATATCTTTTGTGTTTTGAAATTTTCACCAAATTTTAGTTTGAGTCCTTTGTTCATGAAATATCAAATTACAATTCATTTCATTAGAATCCTCTTGTCTTTGTTTTGAAGAATTCTCTTGCATTGATCACATTTTCATAGTAAGAATTCTCATTTTCACAACACGAAATGAAATTGCACATAGATTACATTTGCATAGTTTTCATGGGAATCATGCATAAATTACGTTTTATGGTTTGGAATCTCTTAATGCTTTGAATTGAATTGGAATAGTGAAATTAAAATATCTAGTTTCGAGCATATTGTTTTTTTCATGTTAGTTGCATCATAGTTGTGTTGAGGTGACATTGATTTTTGAGCCTTGAAACCGAAACATAATTCAAGATAAACTCTAAAATTAATCTTAATTAACCTAAGGAGCACTTGAAACTTAATGACACACACAGAGGTCTAGGCTAGAGACGTGTTCCAGCATCTATAAATGTAGGAGATACCATTTTTTGTCAACGTTACAATTTAGGGGTGATATTTTGTTCCACGTACATAAGTGTATAGTATCGTACTCCACTTACCTTCAGGTATACTAGATGGCTCTCCATGCACATAAAGTATAAAGGAATGATCTCATCAAATGGTTATGCATTAGACAACACTACTACAAATTTCACTCTCACGTATCGTCGAGTATATTTTTGTTGTCCCCTATAGGTTGCTATCTTCTCCATAGGTAACTGAGTCAACCATATTGTATACTATGATAAATTGAACACAACATTCTTGGAGATTTGTTGTCATATATTAATTCCATGGTTCACCAAGGTTTATATTGCAATTCACGGTTGCTTGATAAACATTTATGCCTAGATTACCTTCTTTGATTCATTTTATTGTTAATTTCTAAAATCAATTAATTGATAGTGAAACAAGACCCTCTTCGTGGAAAAAATCCTTAGTGGATATTAGGTTGAGACTAATGTCACCAGTTCCTAAGTCCACCAATCAAGGAAACCCATCTAAAGGGAATCCTAGCCCTTTTCCTTATTTTGGAAATATTGGTGCTCTTTGTATGGAAACATTGTCCCTTCTCGGATTGACCATTGGTTTACGATTTTGGTAATTTTCAATCGTTATGTTTCCAAATATCCAAATTTCTTCTCAACCAAATAGTCCCCCACATGAACAAAATTAACCTCCAGTTGACCCTTTTCCTTCTTCACCTATTATTTCTTCATCCCTTTCTTCCTCCTCACATAGTAAAAGTTTTGATTTTGGTAACCAGGAAGTTAAGAAGAAGAATAAGAGGAGGAAGGAGAAGAATCAAAATAATTAGGGGAAAACCAGGCAGACATTTCTATTGATGCAACTAATATGGAGGAACCTTCCAATCAGCCCCACAAATTTGAATTCCCTTGCATGATTTGTAAGGGTGACCAAATTCTTAGAGATTTTACAGGTATTCCCAAGATATTAGAAGTGTTGTCCAAAGGCTCACGTCAACCTTTCTCATTAGCCTCTAGAGATCATGCTGGTGATAAACCATCTCCTAATGATAGTAAGGTCCATGGGAAGAAGGATAAAGCTAAATTTACCTATAGGTTATGTAAATGGAATCATCATATTCACCTTTCTCCTTATCTGGATGAAGGCTCAAAAGTGTTGGAAAACATCACATCTTCTCGGCCTCCTCTTCCAGCTGGTTACTGGAGACTTTCTCCCAATCCTCTGCTAGTTGATGAAGTGATTGATAAAAATCCAAATCAAATCAATCCCACTCTCTATGAATGTGAATCCCATGAGTTCATTCCTAACCAACCATTAGTGGAGAAAATCGTTGACATGATTCCACCTTCAGTTGATCGTACCTTTCCCATAGAGAGTGAAATTCATATCGCTAAGGTTCTTATTGTTTCTACAAATTCTAATGAGCTAGGGGGAGATCCTCCTTTTCCAAAAATAAAAAAGATTAATTCTCTTTTTCCCATGTCACTAGGCGGGATTTCTCTTATTCCTACAATTCCCTCTCCAAGTATTTTGGTCAGTTACTTTTGTTGGAGCTGACTCGAAGGATATTGTCTTCCTCCTTATGTGCCCTTATAGATCACAGTACAAGCCTATAATGTGTGTGAACATAGAAAAATGATATATTAACATGCATCTGTTGTAATTTTTCCTCAAATATTTGGAAAACTTTCATCTCTCCATAACTTGTGCATGTTACCCAGAATATGTTGGATTTTCATAGAGGAACCAATCAACCATTAGGGATCCTTCCTAAGTTTCCTATTACTTTGGGAGGAAATATTTTTTATATTGATGTGATGGTAGTCCAAGTAAATTTTTATTTTAATTTACTCCTTGGGTGTGACTATGTTTATGTCACGGAGCTCTTGTCTCTTCACTCTTTCATGTGATGTGTTTCTCACATGAAGGAAGAATCGTGACCATTGACCAGATTCCATTCATTAGTCCTAATATAACTCCCAATCAACAATCATCCCTAAATGGTCCTTACATGCAAGTGGTATCTCCCTTTCCATAGGCTAATTATGTGGAAACCTATTCCATGCGTTTGTCTACTAATGATATAGTCAGTGATATAGTGCATCATGTACTTGGAGCATTGGAGCCTGATATTTCTATTAGATATCTTGATATGTATCCCTTCTAGAGTGTTGTTCTCCTATCTTATGAGAACTTATTTGAAACCATGGCCTCTTATGGTATATGATAAAGGTTCCCCAAGCAAAGTTCCTTTTCTTCTGTCAAGCTCCTTAAAAAATGAAACAAGGTTTCCGGAGAAAAGTTCCTTTTCTTATGTCAAGGTTGTTAAAAAATAAAACAAGGTGTGTGAGAATAGTTGTTTTCCTGTGTCAAGCTTGTTAAAAAATCAAAAATATTCCCTTTTAATTGGATTCTTTGGTTATATATTGTAAATTCCCAGTCAAGTGTTTCACTTGATCTCGTAAATGAACCTTCAATCCATCAACCTCTTAGTAACTAGTACTCTAATTAGGTGAATGAAATAAATATTTCAGGGTATGTACCTTGAATTGAGTCATTATGCTGGGGGCATGCAAATTGATTTCAAGCATATTTTTTCTCTCTTTCAAGCTTGTGTAAAAATGAAACCAATTTCAATCATAGTTTCCCATGTTTCAAGCTTCTGTAAAAATGAGACCATTTTCATCAGCCTATTTCTACTAGATGATCGTTGGTGTCTCATTCCATCGTCACCATATTCTTGGCCGATCATACACTTTGACTTGTTTGTTTACCCTTTCCTGAGGAAGCACTGCAATGACTGGTCTTAATAGCCAACCTTGTGACCTTTATGTGTTTTTAGCAGTTCCATCATGATCGGAACTAGTTGCTACCCTTTATACCACTCATTCCTCTAGGTGGAGTAATGTTTCAGCTCTTTACAGAATCTCAAAATATGAAAATATTTTCGAGCACATGTATTTTCAAACTCGTAAAAGTAAATCAAAATATGTATACTTAGTATAAGTTTAACCCTTTTTATAAATTTGATAAAGTATTGAAGAAAAAGGAATACCTTAGTCTAACATGCCTAATAGGTTATCTCAATTATTGTTTTCTACCTTTTCGAACTCGAGAGACTATCTACGAAAAGGAAGATCTGGATTTTTCTTTTTTTCCTCCTTTTCAAAAGCTCTAAACATGAAAAAGATGTCGATTTCTACATTCGTTGGACTCGTTAAAATATCTAACAATGATGGACTTATCTAATATGAAAAGCTTGAACCAATTCTTCTCATGTTTCATTAAAAATACTTGAAAGGATTCATCTGAAGGGTGAACTTACAGATAACAAAATTGTTATTCTCCTCAAGCTTGTTAAGAAATAAATAGGTATTGACGAGTATGGTTGGGGAAAATGGGGAAACATGGTACTCCATTTTGCTAATTGTAGTGAGTTTCTCTTGAACGCAACACTCTTTCACTTCATCTCTGTGATTGTTGGGTTTGGTAATCTGCTTGTCATTCAGTTCATCAGACCTGTCTTTCAAATCAAATTTATTTTTTATTATTCCTCAATTTTATTTCTATACTCATTTTTATTTCAGAGCCTCCATTTCAATTCTAGGTCAATGCTTCCAACTCCATTCAGTGTCATTATGTTTTTAAGAGAATTATTTTAAGTTGATATATCTCACAATATTCTTAAGCCTTTATTTCATGTTTTCCTTTTCCTTATCTAGTTATGTATCATCATCATTCTGTCTTAGTAATGATGCCCATTTCATTTCATTGATGGGGGATACATCAATGCCCTCCTATGATAGGATACTTAGCAACACCCCTTTTTTACCTTGTTGCTTGCATACATCAATGGAAATATTCCTTGCTCTCGGCGAAAGTTTTACATCCATTAGCATAATTTTCAAGTCTAAAACTGGCCTCCTAAGGAAATTATAGAAAAATAATGGAAATAATAAAATCAGATTATATTACATCATCAAATTTTATAAGGAAAAAAAGAAAAAACTACTTTTTAAACTCGTACTTTCAACTTATCTCCCTGTGGGTTCACTCACATTTCGAGAGGGAATGCTCATCGGATGAAAAAATTTGATTCCTAATCCAAGGAGTACCCATTTTGCATACTTTAGATGGACCCTGATATACCAAAAATGAGGTATACATGAAAAATTTTATTGCAATATTGTACTTTCATGTATTTTTCATTTTTCCTCTAGAATGGCTCATCGAATGTATGCAAAACGGGTACTCCTTGGATGACGATTAAATTTTTCATCTAACGAGTAATCCCACCTGAAATTTGAGTAAAACCTTAGGGAGATAAGGTGAAAATACAAGTTGAAAAAGTAGTTTTATTATTTTATTATTTTTTAATCTTTTTAATTTTTTACCAGAAAAATCGTGAATCATCCCCCATGGTTGAAATCATCATCTTGAATCCTATTAGTTCTCATAAATTTTATTTTGGCTGTAATTTTTTCTTATGAGGCCCATTTCAGACCTCAAAATTTCTACAATGATTGACCTTTGACCAAAATACTTAGTGTGGTTTTTGACATCATTTCATTTACTCACACCATACGGATTTTGTTGTAGTACATTAAGAACCATTAACATCATTGGTGGTTTATCCCGCATTTCTTAACGACTTACATCTTTGGTCGTTAATCACATGGTGTCTACAATGTTCAACCTCGGCTCATTGATTCACATGGTTAGACTCATACATTGGTTGGTTGTTTGAATAAGCTAGAAGACCCCAGATCTAGTTTCATCCATCTGGGTTGTGATTTCAGGAGTTATACAGAGATCACAATGTAAAATGGCTATGATCATCTAAATATTCATCCAGTAAACAGTCTACCAGTTGCATCTGTGGATGTGTCTCTTGTTAATTATAGATTTTATGTTTACTTATGTGTTGAGTATGGGTATGCCTCCCTATGCAAAGAGACTTCATGATATAAATGTATTGTAATATATGCATCTAATCAATTTCTCTTGATCCCAACTTGTCAGAAGGTAAAGAAATTTAGTCATGAGCCATCATTTATGACTTTGAACTTTAGGGGTAAGTCTGTTATAGGCCATTTTTTCACACCTATTCATTATGCCTCCTAAGGGGATCAATTAACATCCTATTCCCCCTTATCAAAATCGTTGCACAAAGCCCTAAGTGAACCCCCTTCATTTCCCAAAAATTCTACCCGAAACCACCTCATTTGAGCTAGTTTTAGTACCAACGGTCATTGCCCTTACTTTGGACAACATTCACCTATAGGGTTCTCCATTGTGGCTAGCGTTGATCACCTACAGGTTGCTCCCCTTTTCACCAACGTTGGTTCTAGAAATTCAGGAAAAAGAGAGAATTTTTGGAAGCTTTCTCTTCCATAAGCTTCAAGAATTTGTTATAATCACTTACCTTGAATTAAAATTTGAAATCATATCTCATCCTTCTTTGGAGTTTTCATCACTTATCCTTTGGTCCAATCCTCCCACCAAATGTGGATCGAAAACCTTAGATTGGTAATTGGATAAGAACTCCCAACTTTCCCAACTCATCTATATATTTACTACCTTGCATATCCAAGGGGTTGGATTTTGGAGAGTGATTCTACCCTCATGCCGCTGAGGTGAGAGGTTAAGATTCCATGCATCTAGGGTGATCATAGGTGCATGTTATGAAAAGGAAATGAAAATTTAACAACTTGGTGGAGCTCTTCTACAAGATCAACACTTATTTTTGGTTTTAATATCCTTCCATTTCTATTAATGACAAGAGTTCTCTATTTTCCTATATGTGATTCTCATTATTTCCCTTATTTAAATACCATGTTGATCTATTGAATATAGTACTTAGATGATACTGCATAGATTTTGTAGTTTCTTAGCTTGTTTTATTTAACTATGAAAGTTATAATTTTGGAAATTAGAGTTGGAATTGGAGCGTTAAATCTGAAGAAGGAACTAAGCATCCAATGAATTCTAGGTAGGCTTCATTTCATCATTTATTTAATTTAAGGAAAGCATTGGGTTACATGTCTCTTTTTTGTTCTAGTTTGGCCATCAAACCTAGGGTAGATACTTTTTTTCCTCAATCGTAAATCCCGCATAGCATACATCATGAGATCCACCAAATCTAATCTCCAATCCCAAGAAATAGTTTATCTAGGCATAATCCTTCATTTAAATTTTCGAGGACCACTCCCTCTAACACTAGTGAAGGTATTCCTATAGTAATTATGGCTTCTCCTTCTATCATGGAATAAAATCCTCTTACAACTGCTACACCATATGTCACATAAGAAAGTCCTTCAGCTATTGTTGTTCCCTTTTTCATGTAACAAAGTCCTACTATTTGACAAGGTCTCTCAAATAAGGCACGCTACTCCTAGAAATTTTTTGTCTTTGAGCATCTTGAAAATATCAACCCATGACATCCTCTAAGAAAGTTGCTCCTTCCACTCTGCCTAAGTTATTATCCCTTATAACTGGAATCGCTTCCTATCATTACGCACACCCTTGATGTCTTAACTATGTATGAAATTTATTCTTCTCGAACACCGACCAACCAACTAAGTATGTTATTGATCCCTTAGGCCTATATATCTAAGAAATTGTGTGGAAGTATATGTGTATCCCACTCCGTATTATGCGTAATTTACAATTGCGAACAAAGGTGAATTCCTTACACCTAGTGGATTTCTCTATATCAATAGAAGAAAAAAAAATAGATTCTTCCTTAGAGAAGTTAGAGAATGGGAAAAATGCCTACCTCTAATCTGTAACAATATTTCTTTTCATCCTTGATTGTGAGCTCCAATTGTAGCTCCATGTTCTATAATTAGAACCTGCACAAATGACTAAAACATGCAAAGGATCCGCAACATACACATAGCATAATCCAATTACTCTAACCAATGAACCAATAAGCCATTGAAATACATTAGCGTAAACATAGCACAAAAAATATAGGAAAACACGATACTCTTTATATTCACAAAAATAGGAGAGATTTTACAACCATAAATAGTAGTTGACCTTATACATGACTCCCAAGTTGACTTTCCCTTCCTTGTTAGAAATCACACACTAATATGAACCCTATTTCATGAATATGATGACTCTTTTAGGTTCAAGGAAACAACATAATGGCACAATCAATCTCCCAAATCCAACCCTAATGTTATGGATGGAAGTAAATTTAAAGAAGGATGGTAGTCTAATATTTACCATTATGGGCTTGAGATCCACATATGATGGGAGGATGAGCTCAAGGGATAAGAGGTGAAGGATTAAAGGTAGTATTAGATATGATTCAAGCTCTTATCCATTATAAATGGTTAAAACAACCCTTCAAAGCTTCTCAAAACTGAAGCTTCAAAATTCTTGTTAATTTTCCAAAATTTCTAGAATCATCACACCTGCAGAAAGGAGAAACTAGTGCTGACCAACATTGCTGCCGAAAGGAGAAACCAACATTGAACATAGGTGGCTAAAGTGGCAACGTGTGATCAGGCTAAAAACAATGATTTTCAGCAGTTAATCCCAGAAACTCAAACTCTTTAAAAAGGTCATTCGTAGGGATTTGTGAAGGGATGATGACAACCTGATCATGGATGTTGAATGATCTTATTTGGAGGCCTATTGACCATACGTGGAAAAATTTCCTATAACATATCTGTCCCTAAAGTGAAATTTTAGAAGCAACAACTATTGACTGAAGTGTGTTTCCTTGTGACAATTCTGTATCAAGTACAACTAGTCAAGATAATCATTTGTTAAAATATATTTTCATCATGACACCTTTGTTGAGGGAGGCATACCCATACTGAGCACATAAGCTTACATTACATGTAAAATGATCAAGAATTCTTATCCACTTCTAAGTTTCTAATGTTAACTTCCTGGATAATGCGTTTATGTCGACAGAAAGTCACTCATCCTAGGAGGGCGTTGAAATGGGTATCAATATTTGAGACAGAGTGATGCTCATGTATACCTGGTCCAGGAACGAAAAACATGAATGAAGGCTTAATAGTATCGAAAAAGATATAAACTGAAGGACTTCTCTTGAACATTTTGACGACACTTAATAGATTTGGAAGCAGTAACCCAAAACTAAATATGGATGATTTCAATATGGTGCAATGAACCAAAGATCGAATTATATTTCCCAACCCAACAGTCAGGAAGATTAAGTGATAGAGTGTCATGTTCAATAGTGACTAACTATCATTAATAGGTCAAGTGCCTTTTTCTCCAAATTTCCCTGGCCATTTATGCTCAATACCTATTTACTTTTGACAAGCTTCAAGAGGATAACATATCCTTGATCTGTAAGTTCATTCTTCGGATGAATCCCTCTTAGTATTTTTAATGAACCCCGAGAAGGAGTGGTTCAACTGTGTTGTTTTCAACAAGTCTATAATTGTTTGATTCTTTTACGAGTCCAGTGAAGGCATAACTCAACTCCTTTTTCATGTTTAAAGAGTTTGACAAGAGGCGAAAAAAAAACTCCAAAGGTTACTTTTCATAAATAGTCTCTTGCATCTAAAGAGGAAGAAAAAAATGCTCACGAGAACCTCTTAGCCGTGTTAAACTAAGGTATTTATTTTTCATAAATAGTGTATCTCAGTCTGAAAAAGGGTTAAACTTATACTAAGAAAACGTATTTTCATTTACTTTAACGAGTTCAAAAATATAAGTACTTGGAAATATTTTAATGTTTTGGAATTCTAAAAAGAGCTAAAACAAGGCCCTTATTGGAGGAACAACTATTATGAAGGGTAGGGTTCCAGTCATGATATAACTTCTCAAAATCCGTTAGGTGAAGAGGTTGTCTAGTAAGACCAATCATTGTAGGGGTTCCTCGGTAAAGGGTAAAAAAACAAGTGAAAGTGGTTGACCAAGTAGATGGTGACAATGGAATGAGAAAACCAAGGTTCATCTGGCATAAACATGTTGATAAAAATGGAAATCATGAGGGATAGGATGATAATGGTTTAATTTTGACACAAACTTGAAACATAGGAAACTATGATTGAAATTTATTTAACTTTTACACAAGATTGAAATGAAGAAAAAACTATACATGAGATAATTATGCATGCCCCCATCAGAATAACATGATTCTAGGCACATACCCATGAAGATTCATTTCATTCACCTAAGTAGACTACTGTTTACTAAAAGGTGATGGAATGAAGGTTCATTTATGAGATAAAGTAAAAAAATCAACTAGGAATTTATGATATCTAATCAAATACTCGAATCGAAAGGGGATATGTTCCATTTTATAGAGCTTGACACAAGAAAAGAAGTATTCCTAAGGACCTTGTTTCATTTTTTAATTAGATTGACATAAGAAAATGAATTATACTACGACACCTTGTTTCATTTTTTAATGATCTTGACATAGGGAAAAAAAATCTACACCGAGGCCTTGTTTCAATTTTTAATGAGTTTCACACAAGAAAATGAACTTTGCTCTAGGACCTTGTTTCATTTTTTAATGAGCTTGACATGAGAAAATGAACTATACTATGGGACCTTTTTTTGTGACCTACTTGAGACCATGGATTCCAAGAGGTTATCATCATATGGGAGAACAAAGCACTAGAAGGGATACATATCAAAGGGTCTAAGGTGAATATCAGGTGCTAGTGCTCCCAATAAATGATGCACTACATCACCTAATAAATCATTAAGAGACATAGATGTAGAAAATATTACAACATAATCAACCTATGGTGGGGGAGATACCACTTGCACATAAGGACCATTTAGGTATGTTGGTTGATTGGGAGGAAAATCACGACTAATAAATGAAAGCTGGTTAATGGTCACGATTCTTCCTTGATGTAGGAAACCCATGACATGAAAGAGTGAAGAGATAAGAGCTCCCATGACATAAATATAGTCATGCCCAAGGAGTAAACTAAAATCCAAAAGGGCCTTGGACTACCATCACACTAATATAGACAATCTTTCCTTGCTAGGTATTAGAAAACTAAGGAGGGATCCTAGTTTTTGAATGATTCCTCTGTTAGAGGAAAACATATTCTAGGTAATGGGCCTAATATTTAGATAACCTAAATCTTGCCAACAAGTTTCAGATAAAATATTAAGAGACACACCTTCATCTATTAAATTTCTAGGTATGGGCATATTATAAGCTTGTATCATGATCTGAAAGGGCACATAAGGAGGAAGATGATACCGTGTTAGTCGACTCCAATCAAAGGAAGTGACCATACTACTTGGAGGGGGTGTCATGGGAATGAGAGAACTTTACCCTTGTTCTATGGGAATGGGAGAACTGCTCCCCCTTTTTGTGGGAATTGGAGGATTTCCCCTCGGTGCCATGGTCATGAGAGGGTTATCCCCCAATATCGTTGGAATAGGATTATTTTCTCCAAGTTCAGTTGGAATGGAAGGATTTCCCTCCATTTCATTGGAATATGAAGAAACGAGAAGAACATGAGTAGTATGATGTTCACTCTCTATAAGAAAGGTACGATCAACTAAAGGTGAAATCAAGTCAACCATTTTCTCAACTAGTGATTGGTCTAGATTTGACTCATGGGATTCACGAGGTATTTATTAGAATTGGATTCTAATCAATCACTTCATAAAATGCTAGATGATTGGGAGAAATCTTATGATAATCAACTGAAAGATGAAGAAGAGAATTTGTAAGTTTTTCCAACACTTTTTAGGCTTCATCCATATAAGGATAAACATGGATAAGATTATTACATTTACATAACCTATAGGGTAACTTCACTTTACCATTTTTTCCGATGGCTCTTGCCATCACTAGTTGAAGTTCTATCACCAACATGATCTCTAAATGCTAGTGAAAAAGGCTGACGTGAGCCTTTGGGCCACACTTCTAATGCCTTGTGTATACCAGGAAAATCTCTAATAAGGTGGTGACCTTTACATAAATTTAAAGGGAATTTAACTTAGTGGTGTTGATTGGAAGGTTTCTCCATAGTAGTTGCAATGGTAGAAATGGTTTCCTGGTGCCCCCACTGGTTATTTTTCCTCTTCTTCTTCATCCTCTTCTTCTTCTTATTAGCTTCTTATCTACTAGAATCATGAATTTCACTAGGTGAGGAAGAAGAAATGGATGAGGAAACAATCGGTGAAGAAGGCAAAGGGTCGAATTTAGGATCAACATGAGGTTGATTTTGTTCAAGTGGAGGAGAACTTGGTTGAGGTTTATTTTTGACATTCGGAACCAATGAGGTCAAAATCAACCAAACTGGAAAACCAATGGTAAATCCGAGAAGGGACAATGTTTAAATATAAGGAGAAACAATATTTCCAAAATAAGGAAAAGGACTAGGATTCATGTCAGAGTGGTTTCCTTGATTGGTAGATTTTGGAAATGTCGACATTAGTATCAACCTAAGATCTAAAAAATGAGTTTTTCCATGGTGAGGATGTTGTTTTGTGGTAAATTAATTGATTGTATAAATTAAAGACACAAAACAAAACAAAGCGGTAACTAGGCAAAAGGTTTACCAAGTCACTGTGAACTATGATACACCACTTTGGTGAACCAAGCCTGATTTATGTATGAGCAATAAATCTCCTCGAATGTTGCATTCAGTGTATCAGAGTGTATAAGGGGGGAAACTCGGTTACCTAAGGTGGGATAGAAACCAAGTGGGGACTTCCAAAATATACCCGAAGGTACATGGAAGTACAGTATGTAGTAGCATTCTCTATTGCGTAACCATATTATCAGAGCATTCCCATATACTTTTCATGCATGGAGATCCATCCGATATGATACCTAAAGATATAGGGAGAATGATCCCATACACTTACGTATGTGGAATAGGATATCGCCCCCAAAATATAATGCTACAGAAAAATGACAACTCGTATGATTAAAGAAGTTGAAACACGTCTCTTGCCTAGACCTCTAAATATTTGTGTTAATGTGACAAATGCTCATTAGGTTGATTGAGTGAATTTTATATTTTATCTTGAATTATGTTTCTATTTCAATTCTAAAAAATCGATGTCCCCTAAACACACCTATGATGCAACTAATATGAGAAAATAACTCTTTTATTTTTCCTTTTAATAAATAAAGACATATGAAGAATAAATTAATCAAAAATGCAACAAAAAATTGATGCAAAAATCGATCTCCTCAAATTCACTATTCCAATCAAAATCAAAGCCCTATATGTAATGAAAATAATTAATTTTATTTTATTTTCTTTTAATGTTTCAAATGTAATGAAAACTACGATGCCACAATATTACTGAGAAAATAAGTCAGGAAAAATATGATTGTAATATAAATTTATTCAGTTCAATCAAAAATCAAGTTTGATGTGGACAAATGACCTAATTGATAATAAAAAATAAACAAAATAATTTTTTTTACCTAAGGGAAATACAACCAAATGGAGACTTTAAGATTCCTTTCAAGAGACACTGAAAAACTCAAAAAACTCAAGAAAACATTATGGACCAAAGAAGATGAAAGAGAAAGGAATGGAATGAAAAAAAAAAAAATCATCCTACTAGATCAGCACATGTGCATAATACGAGACAGTGCATTGTAGTACAAGTGCAGAACAAGAGAAATTACATCACAGTGCAAATACATTGGATCAATGCATGTGCATAACAGCGACAAGTGCACTGCAATGAAGATAGACTAGATAAGCATAGATGAAAAATAGGAGAAGTTGCGCTCCAATGCAGATACACCGGATTAGCGCAGGTGTAGAATAGGGGAAATTTTGCTACAACATAGGTATAGTCTGCAGTGCACCGTGGTGCTCTGTCTTAGAACAAAGAGATGCATTGGGGCATTGTTGGTTAAAACATGTCACAAGAAACCCAATGAATCTTAAAAATATGTTTTCTTAATACCAATAATCTTTGAGTGAGTCAATTAAGATGAGTTTAAGGGTTTTAAATGTTATAAGTTAAATGAAACTACTAAGGGAAGAATCGTAAACTCCTCAGTGGAGTTGCCAATTTATTATGCAGAATTTACAATTGCAGAAAAAGGTGAATTACCTATACCTAGTGGACTGGTCTAGAAGAGCAAAAGACAAAAAGCATAGAGTCTTCCTTAGAGAAATTAGATAATGGGAAAAATGCATACCTTGGATCTTTAGCAAGATATCTTCTCCCCCTCACTTGTAAGGTCCAATTTTAGCTCCAAGTTCTATAATTAGAACCTGCACACATGACTGAAACAATCTAAGGATCCACAACCTCCATGTAGCATAATAAAATTACTCTATCCAATGAATCAATAAGACATTTAAATACATGACTATAAACATAACAAAACACATATAGGAAAACATGATACTCTCTGTATTAATAAAAATAGGAGAGAGTTTACAACCATAAATAGTAGTTTATCTTGTAGATGACTCCCCAATTTGACTTGTCCATTCTTTTCACAAAGAACACCTCAATATCAAACCTAATGCATGACTATAATAAATCCTTTAGGTTTAAGGTAGTATAATAAGGTCCCTATCAATCTCCAAAATCCAACATTGATGCTATTGGATGACATTAAATTTATAGGAGAAGGATGGTAGTTTTGGGTTTTACCATTATGGGCTTGAGATCTAGGTATGATGGGGAGGATGAGCTTGAGATAAGAGGTGAATCATAAAAGGTAGGATCAAATAGGATTTGAGAGAAGCTCTTATCAAGATAAATGGCTAAAACAACCCTTGGAAGCCTCTAGAAGAGAAATCTTAAGGAATTCCTTTTAATTTTCCAAAATTTCTGAAACTGATACACCGAAAGGAGAAACTAGTGTTGACCAATGCTAGTGCCGAAGGAAAATATGGTGACAGTGTTGAACGTAGGTGTATTTTAAATGGGAAGGGGGAATTGGGGCTACAAAAATAGTTATTTTTGAGCAATTAATCGAGAAACTCAGAATTTTGAAAAAGGTCATGCTTAGAAATTTGTGAAGGAATTATGAATACATGTTTACGGCTTTTGATTGATCTAATTTGTAGGCATATTAACTTGATATATATAGAAAGTTAGCATGTATATAACACTCCCTCTTATGGAACATTCCTCTTGCCAAAATGTTTCCTTGTAGTTTCTGATGCTACAGCCTATGTAATATTACCCTTTACAAAGAACTTGTTCTTCCTTTGTAAACCTCATTGAGGATGTCATGGAAAAGGAAAATTCATAATGGAGGTAAGATGGAAATATCAAAGCCATAAAAAATAAAAATACAAGACATTGTTAAATAATAATAATAATAATAATAAATAAGTAAAGAATAATAATAATAATAATAATAGGAGGATTGATTGAATAGGGTGAAGAAAAAATGCTCTTGCACCCGAGTGTTGCGCCATGACCTATGGTTTGGAGGTTTGTTGTAACGAACGAAGACCTCCCTCCCAAATCGTTGTGCCGCGATCACACTCCTTGTAAGCCTTGGGGCTCACCTGTGATATAAACGTTGGGTTGGGGGGGGGGGGGGGGCACTACTTCCCCCATCACGGTCATCCTCACGGGGGGGCGATGGGGGTTGACATTGAGAATCCAACAAAACTGCAGTCCACCTCATGATACTATAGGGTGACTCCACAAGCAAAATACATCTACATCAGAAAAAATAAAATAAAATATCACATCGACCACGGCATTCTTGAGAACCCCAAAAGGAAGACACGGTCAAGCTCCCTCTTACACCATTAATGAAGAATACGGGTTCATGAAGGATTATGTGTGTTGATATTAAAGTTCATGGGTTGCAGCCCAGCAGAAGAAAGCCCTCCGGAGATGGATAGCTTCCAAATGGAAACCCAGTAGCCATGTTGACCTTTAACTATTTGCTAAAGGCTTCTTTAATGTGATCTTTACTGTGTTGAAGACAAAAAATAGGATCATGGATGGAGGACCATATTTCTTCAACTGCGAGGCTTATACCTCTACCAACTGGAGCGGCCAATTTGACAACAAAACAAGATCTAACATAGGCCTGGTCTAGATCCGGCTCTATTCCCTCCCCTAGGATTGCGGGATAGCAAACTTACATATGGGACATGCAAACACCCTAGGTGAATTGGTTAAGACAACGAGAGGCAAAAAAGATCAATCATTACCCAACATATGCATGAATACGCGTCTACATGAACATAGCGAGTTGCTACCAAGCGAAATGATACATTGCTGAAGATTTTGAATGGATAAAAAATGTTGATTATGAGCATGTTCCTTTTAGATGCGGAGGTTTCACCAACATGGGAACCTAAACTACAGACAACGCCCTCTATGTAAAACAAAAGCTTAGCGAGTTAAAAATGAATCAAATGACCAAGTGATTATGATATAATGCATTTTTTCTCAAAATTAAGTATAAAGCGCATGTAGAACCTAAGTGACCAAAAAAGGTCTTGTTATTGCAATTCCGATGTCATCGTTGAAAAGGCAGTGTCGTGAGAAGATATGAAATTTTTTTTTCGTTTTCCTAAACGACCAAAATTTTGTGACGGGTGACTAGGATGCCCGGTCGGCATGTATGTATAAGCCGGCGGAGTGGCATATACTGGGAATATTCATTTTCTGAAACTTAATCATAATCGTCCTTGGTTGTTTCCTGAGCCGTTGGATGGAGATGTGGGTGTTTGAAGCTGACATCGTGGATGGGTGACACATAGCAAGCCAGAGGGTTTCACATTCCCCGGGGAGGTTTGTGTAAAAAAAAATTGGAGTCGGGGGGGGGGGGGGGGGGGGTGGGCCTCACGACCTCGACAAGCGCACAAGAACTTCTCTTAGTATCCTGCCACGAGATTCTTTTTTTATTATAATCCTTTACGTAAATTTATGTTGTGTACGTTTCATGGTTGGGGGAGGGACCTCTAGTGGCCCCAACCAGCATTAAAAAAGTGGTCACATGACATTAAATCCTATGACATAAAACCTTTTAGCGGAAGCTAACTCAATCCATAACTCTTGAAGTTTCGATTGTGGTCACATGTCACTGTGACATAAATGTGATGATTTTTGATATAATGTTGCTTGACAGTTTTAAACGGAGTTCATGGCGTGGTTACATTGTGGTTTGTTGATGGTTATCAAACGTAGCTCTAAGCAGGTTCAAGTGAGTGTCATTCCAGAAATGAAAGCTGTCTACATGTGTGGTAAACTAACAAATCTTTTGACGAGTTTCAGAAATGGTTTTAGAACATTTATGACTCCATGTTCCGATCCATTGTGCGGATTTGAAAACGATGAACACCGTGAAGTCTAAGGTGGCGCTCGGCTTGTAGCCACCCCACCCTAACCACTTCACTTTAATTCAGCAGGATTAAACTTGGCAAGATTGCAGCTTCAAAATAAATTTTAGGCAGAATTTATCAAACTAAGTAGATTGAAGCACTTCTCCACTTTTAGTGGACTTTTTCATGAGATTGGGGAAAACACTTTGGAGGTCAACAATTTTACATTGATTTAGGTGAAACAAGTATACCTAGACTAATTGGAGACGATGAGCCAGGTATGAATGAAAAAAACTATTAGAGGCTTTTAAACATGTGTTATAATTTTGAGTAGAATGACAAAGAGGACATGCCATTGGGCACGGACCAACGGATGTATTGAAGGGTGGTAACTTCATCATGCACAGCTATGTAAAACTTATGGTGATAAGCTGTTATACACTATTGTATGTTTTTAGGCTTATTTTCATGCTTAAAACTCAAGGAATTCATCTATGTTTCATGGTTAAAAAACTCATTCTTGAGAAAAAAATGGAGAAAAAATTGCACATGTTTTTATTAAAATAAACCTTATTTCCAATGTTCGCCACTCCTTTTAGATCGAGTTGGTATCAGAGCTAGAGTTTAATCACTAGTGTTTGTTTATAAATATTTGTTTTTAAGCATTTGCAAGGGCTTACATGCTTACTAGGCTCAAGCTTAAGAGAGGAAAGGCAAATTGGTGGAAGAAAGAGTTTCTCAAAGTAGGCAAATCAAAGGAGGAAATATTGCCACGTTATACACCACCTAGTTCACCTCTAAAAGTAGAAAGCATTAAGCATGCCTCTAGGACAGAAGAAAACCCATGGTTAATAATTCCCAATGGTTAGCATCATCATCTTGAATCCTATTGGTTCTTATAAAGTTTATTTTGGTTATACCATTTTCATAAGAAATGCATTTGGACATATCAAATTCCTATTGATCAAAAATTAAATACGGTTAGGTCGAGATCGCCCCCTCTTCTTCATCAGAATACCTAATTCCTTTTGTGGAAAAGTATTTATTTAGTAGTGGGTGATCCCGGTGGATATTATGATAATCTTCTGTTCCACTTGGGGCCCCACCATTGTCTCTTTGGGTTTTTAGGTTTGTGGTCTCGCCTTTTGTGTGTGTGGTTTAGGGTCGTGAACTTGAAATCATTTTGAAATAGCAACGACATTTTCGAAAGGAAAACGAGGAAAGCATGGTGCGTGAACGGAAGCATTTCCTCGTTCCAAAAATTTGTGCCTCGGATAGATATTTCTAGCAACGGTGTGGTGCGCATCAAGCAAATAGTAATAACGATATTACTCGCCCCTAGGAAGTTGAAACACCGATTTACCCAAACGAGGCCCATAGTTTAGCACTTCATCTCCTAGGGTTAGGGTTTCCCGTTGTTTGGTTTTCCCATTGTTCCAAATAACAGAGCTGAGCCCCTCAAGCCTCCATTTCGCTTCGAGTTCGAGCACCGTAGCCACCACATTTCTTCTTAGGTAGCTACGATTTTCTAACTAATTTTGTTTTAAAGTATGCCTTAAGAAAATTTCGGTTCTTTGATATTATTAAATGATTCTTTACGTGCATCCCTACTGTATTTGTAATTTTATGTGTTTATTATTTTGCGTTCTGCATAAATCCGAATCGATTGTATCGAACGGTCTAATTTTCTACTTCTTTCCATGTCCCCAGTGAGGGTCGTATAAGGAATTAGAGTTCAATTTGGTGGAACTTGCAAGATCAGCCTCTCAAACCACAGTGGATGCGCATGGGGGACAAAAAAGAAAAGATAGTCGACAGAGGATGCTATCAAAAATATTTCTGAGGAGGCCTCGAAAAAGCGAACGCGATGATGGATAACTTTTCCCGAAGGATCCTTCAATAGCTACCCACCGATGCTTTGTCTGCATCAAGCCACTCTAGAGGTGCGACTCCTTTTAAGGTGCAAGTAAATTTTGACATTCCCATATTTGAGGGTCAAATAGATACGGATGCCGTAGATAGATGGTTGAATCTATTACAGATCTTTCTCGTTCATAGAATTTGGAAGAGGGTGTTTTGCTCCTCAAAGTTTCCCCCATGCCAGGGCGGTGAGAAACCCTTTGTGAGAAAGGATGAGCGAACCCTCTACTGTTCCTCGACGTGCCTGGGTGCTAGGGGACGCCATCAAGGAACAATAATATCATGTGGGGCACAGGGGAAAAGTGCATACCAATGGACCACTGCGACAACAAAGGGATCGGGGATGGCTATGGTGATGAATGTTCCATACCACTGGCACCAAGTTGGTGTGAAGGTGGAAGAAACATTCAGTGCTAAAGTATGAGTTATGTGCCACCAGATACATTCAAAGAGAAATGGAGTTCCTCAACATCTCCTACTTGGTATGACACAGCACGGTATCTTGCAATTGAGCGAAATTCAAATGAAAGAAACGAGACTTTGGATGCGAATCCAAAACGAGAAGCTGCTCCTGGCGCATGGGGACACCGGTAAGCCATGGGCGGCTCACACAGAACAACTGCTTGTCAGGTCACAGCAAAGAAAAACACCATAGTCCAAAGAAGGACAGTGGTGTGAGTTCATATAAGAAGCTCACTCACAACACAAGTGAGTGTCAGACCCAGCATTCACGGTGGGTAGGAATGAGGATTAGGAAGCAAGATGCATGTCCGACTCTGAATCAGAACTTGAAAAGGAATGACAAAGGAAATGGCAATTATTGATGCGAACCCAATGCCACGCGCGCGAATCCGAAGGAGGGCAAGAAGATCCGGAAGGAGGAGGAACGTCTCTTCCGCTCCCGGATATGGGTAAATGGCTCTCGGTCGTTCATTGTCGACAATGGGATCCAAAAGAACCTCCGACGCAGCGAGCTGCCGCCGGCAGGTTGGGCTTGTCGACCACGACTCACCCACATCCATACATAATCGGGTGGCCACCGGGAGCGAGATGTTGCGTCGGCCCGATGATGCCGCCTTCCTATAGCATCAAGCCCTTCACGGATGAGGTATTGTGTGACGTTGCTCTATTGATGTTTATGTATTATTTGGACAACCATACTTGTGGAAAGCGTCATGCTATGTATGAGTCTGTTTATAACATTTTTATTGTTACTTTGGAAAATAATTTGTCTGAGGATACACAGTGCTGCCACCTCCTGCCGCTATCTCTTTAGTTACGCAAAACAATGTAAGCGAAGCTCATTTCCCAAACTGGAAATTTTGACTTACGATGAGTACGCCGCCCCGAGAAGAAGAAGATTGTGGCCACGACCTCCGGATAGAGCTCCTGCGCATGACAGCAAAATTGATAAGGTTGTGGAGGGGTACCGGAGACATCTTCACCTCGCCCTGCCAGGGTTCCTCCGCCTTTGTTAGGTCAAGCACCCAATTGATCTAAATCCGGTGTTACATACCTAATGGACTGATATATTGGTGCTCTGTTCTAGAGAACGATGAAATCAGAAGCAAATTTAGGAGTACCGCTACATAAATGTCACATTGAAGCCAAGTTCATCGCATTTTGGTAGCCCGATCGTGTTGGTATAGAAGAAGGATGGGACATGGATACTATGTGACTATCGGGTGTTCAACAAGATCATTGTATGGAATAGGTACCCGATCCCATGGATTGATGACATACGGACCAACAAAAAGGTGCGAAATATTTCCGCAATATTGACTTAAAATCGGGGTATCACCCGAGGAAGTCACCAGAGTTTAGACCCTCGACGTGTGGAAGGCTTGTCTTCTTAAGTAAGGAAGGCCTTTTGAATGGTGAGGTCATGCCTTTCGGGTTGACGAATGCTCCCGTAACCTTCATGACGATGATGGATGACATCTTGTGGCCAAAAAATTTCCTGCAACTCATTTTTGGTGGTGTACTTGGATGACATTCGATCTTTGGCCGGACTTGGAAGAGCACCTTCACCACATCGAGCAAGTCCTCCAAACAACATGGCAACACAATTTGTGTGCCAATTTGAAAGTGCACTTTTGGCATGACCCATTTCCAATGTCTGGGATACAGTGATGAAAGGTGGGTGCATGTGGATCCAATGAGGTCTGGAAGTCATTTTGGGATTGGCCAGCCCCAACCACTATAACAAGGGTTTGAAGCTTTAAGGTCTTGCTAATTTCTACTACGGGTTCATGTTGGAATTCTCTCATATCACTTGGCCGCGAATCAAGTCGGCGAGGGAGGAGTGAGAGAAAAATTCTTTTGTTCGGAACCTCAACGGAAAGGCATTCGCCGGTGCGTCACTTTGTTGCGCGGTGCTCACTTTACCAGGACTTGCAACAACCATTTGAGATTGAGACGGATGCCTCTGAAGCTGCTGGGAGTAGTCCTTGTAAACGGGGACATCGGTGGCATATCATGGGTGAGGCATTTTGTCGATTCAAAGTATCCCTTATGACAAAGAAATGTGTTCCATTGTGCAAGCTTGTCAACAATGGAATCGTGGCAGAAGCAAACAATCATCCACACATACCCGCGGCCACAGCAGTTCATCTAGACACCGGGCGAAGAGCCAAGTGCCATGGAAGTGAGTGCATATACGCAATAGTTTCATTTGAACATTCGTGCAAGAAGAGTGTACCAATCATGTTGCGGAGACTTCCTTGGCCGACCACCCGATCGTGGCTCACCTGCTCAACTCTTGTGGGCATGAGACTTGATTGGCCGCTTCTCTGGAGTGACTATGCAGATTGACCACACTTACCAAAGGCACTCTTGAGAAATACGTAAGCTCCAAATTTTCACCTCTAAGATGCACTTTTGTATTTACATGGGACACCTTTGTGTTCCTTCGAAGAGAAGCGTAAAGAGATGATATGGAAGCACTCGTTCTGAGTTGTTGAGAATTTTGGGATCGAGAAAATAGTAGCAATCCTGTAGAAGTATTTCTATTAGCGAACCCTTGAAATGATATAGAAAGAACATCGAGATCACCCTTGCTTCTTGTTCCATTGTAAAACCAACCATCAGAGAAGCAAGGCCTATATACTCCTCTACCTACCCCTAGTGCTTAGGAATCCATCTCCATGGATTAGATATAGAACTGTCTTCTACTAGCGAGAAGTAGTGGTGTTTTTGGTCATCGACCAGTTCTCAAAGATAGCCGTATGGCGACTTGCAAAGAAGGGTATCACAGCGAGCCATTGTTAAACTCTTCTTTGAACAAATGTGGGTGCACTTTGGGATCCCATAGTCTGTCTTATCAGATCAAGATAGCGAGGTTGCTCGACACATTTTGAGTCCGACCTGCGGTCGTGTTGGATACCAAGCTCACCAAGTCCACATCTTTCCATCCCCAAACAGGATGGCCAAACGAGGGGGTCGTCAACGGGATGATTCTACACGTGCACATATGTAATTCAAAGCATCCATGCACATGTGTAGCGAGAGCCTCCCTATGTGCAACATGGTTATAATCGAGCTCTCCTTCGGTTAATTAGACGTAGCCCCTTTCATGTGGGCTTTGGATTCCATCCATTATGTCCCATTAACGCCGCCATGCCATTCTAGCTGTCGAAGGCCGATTCAACTCATATAGAGTACGAAGTTGACAAAGTAAGTAGCTTCATAAAGGAGCACACATTAAACACATCCACAAATAGGTTCATGATATATTGAGTGAGCCAGTAACGAAGTACAAACAACGCCGCCCAGTTAACTGTGGGTGCCACCAGGTTACGACTAGGCGACAAAGTATGGCTACATTTATAGAAGGAGCGCCTCCTTGGACTGACCTCAAGCTTCACCAACGATGCGGGTCATACACCATCACCTGAGGCTATAGGGAACGATGCCTTGGAACTCGTCCACCATTTCTTTGTCTGCACGGTCTTCGGTGTGGATCGCTTTTGTCCTTCCCACCTCTACTAGACACCTCGGTTGTTCTGCAGAACAACTCACACCAGCGATTAGGCAAATTGCATGAGCAGTGCACCACAAGTTGTATCATGGACATGCAAATAAAGAACACTCACCAATAGAGGATCAGCGCAATGGGTTGTCAAAGGCAGCCAACTCATACACCAAGGAAAGTGGCTCACCGAGGACCAATTTAGGCAGAGAATTTCCTCATCTCATCACGCGGAGAACTTAATGCAATGGGGACCCTTTGCGCTTCCTAAGGGGGGGAGGAATGGTCCAGAAGTGGATATTAGTGGTCACCCGCCTATCGCCGAGCCCCACCATTGTCTCGTTCATTTTTCGATTTAATGCAACTTATTTTTGGCGGGTTTCGGGTCTTGAACTTCGATCGTCTTGAGCCTAAATGACATTTTTTTGGGAAAACGAGGAGAGAAAAGTGGGTCCGCCAGACCCACCACGTTTTCTTCTTAAATTTTTTTTCTCGAATGAATGTTTCTAACGAGGTATGTTACGCGTCAAACGGACGGATGTAAATCGCTATAGCGATTTATGCCCCTATAGGAAGTTGAAACATAGTTGCAAGCAGGGCCCATAGTTTTAGCGCTTCATCTCTGAGAGTTGGGGTTTGGTGTTTAGGATTTCCCATTGTTTCAAATAATAAATAGGCCTCGAGCCTCATTGTAAGCGGGATTCGAGGCACAGCCGCCACATCTCTTCTTAGAGATAGCTACCGATGCCTAGCTAGTTTTATTTTCCATTACGTAACGTAAGCAATTTGGTTCTCATTATTAATGAAATGATGTTCTTTTCGTTGCATCTCTGTATTTGTGGTTATGTTTTTATTGTTGTGTTTACGCAAATACGGATCATTAGGGTGGATGGAGGGTCGTCCAACAAAGGGAGATCAGTGACGGCATCTCAAATCGTCATTTGTTGTTGCTAGAGATCGATTTCAGCTTTATTGCAAAACTCTTTTTGTTTTGTTCATTTCTTCTTGTATGTTTTCGTTTTATCTTATTCATACTTTCCTATTATGTTCTTCTTCAAACCTTTTCATCTCTCCTTCCTCTTCCTCCTATTTTCTTGTGAGCTCATCTTCTTCCTTTCGCTTTTTTTCTCAGCTCTTCCTTTTATTGTCTCTTCCTATCTTCTTCTTCCTCCATCCTCTTCTTCTTCTTGGCCTCCTATCTCTTTATTTGCTTCATTCTTCAATCATTCCTCCTCCTCCTGCTACCTCTTATTTTTGTCTTCTTCTTGTTGTTATTGTTGGATATCATTGGGCTACTACCCTCCTAACTCTTGTAATTGTTTCAACTCCTCTTCCTTTACCCTCTTTGTCTCTTTATTTATCTTGGAAAGAGATCGTTTATTCTTCCGGGGTTTCTTCATCCTCATCTCGAACAACTCATCTAATAGGTCTTCTAGTTCACTTCTTTACTTAGGTATATGACTCCTCCTTCATTAGGGTAATTTTGAGGTCTAAAATGGGCCTCCTAAGGGGTAAAATAATAATGAAATAATAAAATAAGATTAGATTACATCATCAAATTTTGGGGGACAAAAAACAGGGTTTTCGCTCATATTTTGAACTTGTCTCACTGTGGGTTTACTCAAATTTCCGGAGGAAACACTCATTGGATGCAAAATTTGATTCCTCATCCAAGGGCGTGCCCATCATACTTTCGATGAGCCGTCTTTACTTGCAGAAAATGGCAAATACATGAAAATGTGATTTCAATCACGTGTTTTCATGTATTTGTATTTTTACACGTAGCCGAGGGTCCATCAAAAGTATGCGACATCAGTAATCCTTGGATAAGGAATTAAATTTTGCATCCAAAAATTAATCCTTCTTGAAATTTGAGTAAAATCTTGGGGAGATAGGTTGAATATGCGAGTTGAAAACTAGTTACTATTTTTATTATTTTTTATTCTTTTTAGGTGCACTCAAATAATGGTGAATCATCCCCAATATTTGACATCATCATCTTGAATCTTATTGGTTCTTATAAATTTTATTTTGGGTATGTTTTCTTGGGAGGCCCATTTTAGACCTCAAAATTCCTCTAATGATATTTTGTTGTCTCTCTTCCTTTTCGACATTGTTGTATGATATTGTAGGCTTATGTTTTTCTTGAGATTGATCTTACTCCTAATCCTCCTTTTTCGTGTTGTTCACTCGGTCCTAACTCACCAAAATGATACATAATTATATCAATTATTCAATTTATCTACATGCCAATGCATGTTATGTACATATGACCAATTGAAACTTTGCTTCCTTGCAATGGGATTCACAAATCATCTAGGGTTATATGTACGGTAGAAAAAAGATATAAAAAATAGTATCCTTTCATTTCTTCAAATTCTGTCTCAACTTCCTTAAAAATATTTGAGTTTGTGCCTCTGATAGTCGAAAGAGGAATTGGGAAATGATTGTTCTTTCCTTTGTGTGGTATTTTTGAAGTCCATGGTCATATGATAACAAAAACTCCTACAAGAGTAAACCTGTCCATCACTATCTTGAGGAGAGCATGAGGGCCTTATAGCTGCGAGAAAATTTGATGAAGGTGCCTTCCTAGATGAGGCCCAATTAGTGCTCTAATTATTGTTTATGTATCTCTCTTATACATGCATGGAGCTTACTCTATGAAAAGAAATTGTTCACAATGGAATGAGGAATGAATGAAAGGTGATTTCATGCATATTATAACATCTTATATCACAAAATATCTTACAATGAAGGTGAAAACCTAAAAACTGCAAGGTCCATTTATCGGTCTAATCCTTGAAATAAAATCTTTCACACACTACATTGAAGAGATTTTATCCCATATAAAGTATGATGTTTGGTCCTTTTTTGGATTCTTGAATGCCTATATGTTGGTCTTAAAATTTGAAGTGAAAATTCTTGACCATTTTAAAAATAATTCCCCTCGTAGGTATTTTGTACACATACCGAAGTGCCTCAAGTCTGAGAAAGTATACGATATTCACTCTTCCATAAAAAAAATTAATCATTTTCTTCCATAAGCTAGTAGACCTTCCTCGGACCCTCTTTTCTATAGTCTGATCGGTCTTGAATCTAAACTTGAAGGTTTATTTCATAATGATTTTAGGATTTATTCTTTGAAGTTTGGAAATTAACATCCATTTCATATTAAAGGTCTCATCTTTCTTAGGTGGCCTACAGTAGGAAACAATATACTGTGTAATAAAATAAACAAAATATTCACTTGTGTCACTCCTTACAACCGATTTTTTTGTGTGTATGTTCTGTAGTATCAACTCGATGTTTCCTGTGCATGGGAAGATAGCAGCTGGTACTGGATACCTTGTACGAGAAGAGCATTTTTATGTTAACATACCTTTGAAGTCCTATTGTTCTTGGGCAATGTTTTTCTTAGAAAATTCTGCAGTATATTTTGAACTAGAAAAATCTTTACACATTTTCTATTATTAGCGTTGCATGTATGGTGTCTTGGTAGATTGGTGGTGGTGGTCCTTATAGAACATCCTGGGTGTTTCTCTTAGCACTTTTGCGAAATAATTTACCATTAAGGGAGCCATATCTTTAGAGAAATATGATATTGATATACAATCGACATCAATTTACTTGAAAAATTTCTGAACTTAAGTAATCCTGTAAGATGAGAGAGATGACATAAATAATCTTAATCGAAGAAGGAAATTGAAACAAACATCAAAATATGAGAAATAGTTAGAAATTTTAACTTAAAACTTAAGGTACCGAAGGATAGGTGTGAGTTACCACAAATATAGGGTTCCACCTGGCACAGGGGGGGAGCCAACAACTTGGTGACTATACTGTTGCATAGAGTTGAGTCCCTAGGTCGTGGTATAGAGATAGGTCACATAGTTTTGGTTTTGATCTACGTCAAGGATCATAGAATGAGCGGGGGTCGAAAAGTTTTAGAATAGGTGAGGTCAAGGCCATGGTTTTGTGTGTGAGTCCCCAAGGTCACCATAAGTGTTTCATGTGCTTTTGAAGCATGACTTGAATCTTTCAATTTTTTGGATGAAAACTTGGTTTCAGTGCAAACTCAGCAACCTCAAGGATGCTTAGGGAAAAATGGTGGGCGAGAGCATGTTAGATGTGCTCCAGATCATTCTTGATGTTCAAGAGATGGGGGAACAAATGGAGGGTCATGAGTCTGGAGTTTTTGGGGGTGAAATCAACTTGGAAATGTATCAAAGGGAAAATAAACCTACTTGAAGAGGAATTTAGGGTTTCTAGTTAGAGGAAGGCACATGGCAAGATAAATTTTTACGTGAGAAGATATGTCTACCTAGAAGAGGAGTCACACATGCCTGTGGTTGTAAAGTCTAGCTACCCTTGAAGAGCACTCCAATCAGCTAAACAAATGAGCTATTTGGAAAAGGGTTATTTATAATTTGGTCACGGATACGGGGTTCTAGGATGTCGCAAGGACACATGGTATAAGAGGTCACTAAGTTAGGCTTAGCTTGTGACACAAGGCGTGTCTTATTTCAATTCTTAGAGTCCTTTAAGGTTGCAAGGAGTCATGCTGAATTCTGGTCACACAGAGATTAAATGCATGTCTACTATGTGGCAGCGACTATGCCAAGTGACACAATTCCCTTACGGTTGCGTGCCGCAGTCAATATGGTTAGGATTTGTGAATTGTGTGACTTCATGGTCTGGCTTGGTGACTTGGAGAAATAAAGTCATAAAAAGAGGTCACATGTCACAATTGTAACTGGTGAGGCTCTCTGCTTCGACTTGTGACCTTGAGAGTTAAGAATTTGGGCTTTCAATTTGAAATTTCTTAGAGGCATAACGAAATTATTTTCTTTTAAATTTGGAAACTCGTTGTGTAAAGAAGGATAGAAGTCTAATCTAGGGGTTCCAAAATTTTAGGGTCTAAATTTTGAGGTTGTTGTATGAGTTGTAACAAAACCAAGTTTGTCTGAAAATCAGTTAAGGTAAGTTGAAACCTTTCGTGAGAAACTTGGTCCAAACTACTAACTTGACTAATCTTGGTCAAACGGCCGAAATAGTCGAATATGGTAAAATTTTGGCTTCATCAACTTACCTCCTACGGTTAGCTTTGGACCTACGAGTTGTTATTGTGGGTAAACTTGGAATTACAATCGAACATGTGGTCAAGCCTATGTCATATAGTTCTCTTATACAATGAAAATGTTCCTATTTTTTAGGTCAAAAATAGTCTTTCTATGATCAAATTGGGCCAAATAATTCAATTAAAAAAACAAGTCAAGCAGTGAATACTAGTTTCTTAAAACCGTCAAATCTTAGTCAATTGTCCTCCATTTCTACACTCTTTTTGCGATTTCTTGAGAATATGTGTTATCTTGTTGTGTATAGTCAAAAATTAGGAACTCTCATTATGTATATATACTATTCAAATTGTGTGTAATGGCTGACAGAGGCACTGCCAATTCATGATATCGCTAACTGTTCACCTTGGGCGTACATTAATCAAAGTTATAATTATAATTTTTATTATCATAATTTTAGTAGGTCTAGTTAAGAGCCTCTTGGCTTCGAGAATACCTCAATACAAAAATAAACAATCGATACACATCTCCCCACATACATAGGCAAGTGTTTTCCTCCACGCACATGGGTTAGGGGAACTAAAATAATCAATGGTATCATAATTAAAAAATATATGGGATTTTGGGGGGGTGATTAAGAAATGGTTGATTAATTTTGTTAATTGAGAGGATGAGTGAATTCAGGATGAGATTTTCAACCAACATGTCAAAATCGACATTAAAACTCCTTCAATGAAATATCACCTCCAAAAAAGGCTAAAAAGTAGTCACTAAGTGATCATCAAATGGATGTGTTTGGGTCAAAAATCATACAAATATTGATATATAGACTTAGTGCCAAATTCTGAAAACGACGACAAATTCTTTGATCCTTAATTTTTTTTTAAAGATAAATTCCAATAGACCTATTGCATGAGGTGCATGGCATAGGAGTAATAATGAGTGAATTCAAGTTGTTATTTAATTAGACGAGCAAATTTTCATAGAAAAAATGTTTGGATAGAATGTACCAATGAGTTCTTTAGATAAGGACACCCATTCTTAAGAGTAACGAGTAGATGACTTTGATTTGTAAAATTTGTCAGATGATGTTAAAGTCTGAATTGCTTTGCATCACAAGTGAGAGGGTTGTACTATAAAATTTATGTATAAACATATTCATAATTGTTTACAAGTGAGGAGGACACCTAGTGTAAATTAATCTATAAACATATTCATAATTATTAGTTTGGATAATTTTTTTAGATGATGAATATTATCAATAATGTTTTTCTAATTAATCATATGTAAGGATATAGTTGACTTTCCAATAACTAATGTGGTTCACCATTTTACCAAATTAATCATCATGAGATTTGGTGGAAGTTTGAACCAATTAATGTCTTTCACAATTGACACGAAGATGTGAAAATGAACCAAATTAATTAGTTCGATATCAGCAAATCACTATGATGAGGAAGTAATTGAAAGACATCTCTTCTTTGTTATGGAACTCAAAAATATAAGATCTAACATTATCAATAATATGAAGATTGTAAATTAGAATCTAACGATTGAATATTGCTCAAAGGTGCTAATTTATAATGATCTTAAGAAAAAGAAATATTTTCCTAAAGAGACAACACAATATAATTTACAAATTTCATAATAAAATATCAACATTTTATGCTGATGTTATCATGTAAAAATAATATAGAAACTTTTTGGCCAAAAAAATCCCACAAAAGCGCAAAAAATCCTATTAAAAAACAACTCAACTCTACAATATTAATGATAAAAAAATTCCTATATGAAGTAAATACAATTATCATCGAAACCTTTAAGCGAATCACTAAGTACAATTCAGACTCCCTCGTTTAGTACTTTTGTACCTTATTGTATGGTCCATGAATGGCCAATCTCCAGTCCATACTGGATAATGCGCCAATTAGATATCAGATGTTGATGTTGACGAGTGCTTTAGGGACCCAACAATTTTCAAAACTTAATTTTGTAATATTTTCCACTTGAAAGATCTTTATTTTGAAAGTAATTATTATGTGATTTAAAACTTATTTGAAATTTATGGGTCAGGAGAAGTACAGGTGTTTGTCCCAACTTCTTTCTTTATGATGGCTTCAGGTGATGAATGAAATCATTTTTAGTTCTTTGATATATGAACTTTGTTATTTCATTTATAATGTTTAATATGATTCGGCAATATGTTCTTGTGCCTTGATGAAATGGATGGATATCATATTTAAATTTTAGAAGCTTTATATATTTTTATGTTTTTACCTTGTATTTTAGAGATAACACTTGGTCAACTTTGAAGTTCATGTTTTGATTATTTTAGCCTATTTCCAATTACTTCAGTGTCTTCATAAATATGAGTACCTCTATAAAAATGTAATAGAGACCTATTATCAGAGCACTAAGTTGATTTTCCGCTTAAGTGGAAAAAATGTCAACAATCTTCTAAATTTATGTGACATTACCAAAGGTATAGTTCAATTTGTCACAAACACAGCTATACAAGATCAACCTAAAGGTACATGACAACCACACATTGTCATTTTCATCCCATGCATATTATAATGGAATTAATTTCCCCAATGTTATTTCCAATAATCTGATAGAATTCCTTCAACCAAAAATAGTTGGGTGGAGGTATGATACATACATTTTTGAGTTCTAAAGGGGTATATGGTTGGAGGTCAAAATCCACTGCATCCAAAGCATGATGGATAGGCTTGATGCTCACAATTCCATAGAAAACGACAACAACTTCTTTATTCCTTAATTATTTTTAAGACCAGTTTCCAGCCAGCCAGTTGCATGTGGTGCATAGCATGAGGCCCTTAATGAGTGAATTCAAGTTTTTATTTACTTAGACAATCAAATTTTCACGGAATTTTTTTTTGGATAAAATATGCCAATAGCGCTGAAAGATACAAACCATGGGTTTTTGACTACTCCAAAGCCATTGGAGGATTTTCTAAACGGATATAAACACATAATTTTGAGCATAATAAAAGAGGCGCAACATTGGAAGATGGAGCTGTATACTGCAGGAAGAGGTGAACTCATTCATCATTTTTTGTCTTGTGTTTGCTGTTATGGTACTATTGTCTCTTTTATTTTTCAAAACTTAAATAAAAGTCATGTGTTAATATGAAAATGTACTAATTACATTAAGCCACTAAAAATTTCACTTGAAAATTTCATGAAAAAACCTTCAATTACATTTCAAATCTAGAGCACACACAGATATTAGGGGAAAGCCCATTCTTGTGAGGGAAAAAGAGAAAAAATACCAAAATTTGTGTATATGGATTTCAAGATAAGTCAACAACTTCCATGAAAATGACAACAACTTCTTTATTCCTTAATTTTTTTTAAAGATAAGTTTCACCAACCAGTTGCATGAGAGTGCATAGCATAGGAATAACCAAAAGCAGGTGAATTCAATTTTTTATTTTACTTAGACAATCAAATTTTTTTCATAGAAAATTTCGTTGTATAAAATATACCAATAGTGTAGAAAAAGATACAAACCATGGGTTTTTGACTACTCCAAAGCCATTGGAGGATTTTATAAATGGATGTAAACACATACTTTGAGCATATTAAACGAGGCCCAACATTGGAAGATGGAACTAGATATGTAACCTAGGAGGGTGAACTCATTCATCATTTTTGTCTTTTGTTTTATTGTAGTACTCTTGTCTCTTTTATTTTTAAAAATTAAATAAAATTCATATTTGTGTTAATGTAATTTATTATTATGTTGGAGAAGTGACTTTGAAAGAGACACGCGTTGTATGTTTTCCCAATCTTTAAATTATTTTAATTTAAGTGAAACTAAAAATTATTCGAGCTTTGATGTGAAAGGTATATTTTCTAGGCAACTATATATAGTTAGATATTAGAATTTGTCTAAAAGAATTACATATGAAAGTGAAGAAAGTCTGTGAAGTTTTCAAGACACGATGAAGGAGTTTTTGAACAGAGTGCAAGTATGGGAGAGGAAGATTGAAGCAAAGAGGTGGAAATCCTACGAAGTCAGAGTTAAGTACTCGATTGAAAGAGAAATGGTACCTAGCTTCAAAGAAAAATAATGATAGGTAGGAAAATTTTAAGGGGCTGTATTCAAGGTGAGCTCATTTTTAAGTCTTTTTTCAAAAAAAAAGATTATGTAATTTCCATTTTCTAAAAAATGATACACCCAAATTTTATAGTATAAAATGATTTTTACTTTAAAATGATAAATTTTTTATATAAGTACATGTATAGATTTTTTATATTTTTACAAAAATATAGCAAACATTTTACAAATGGCTTGTTGTAAAATTTATTAAGATTAACTTGGGAATTCTAAACTTTTAGATAATTTTCCATCCTTGAAAATTTCTCGATGAATGCGATTCATAAAAAAAGACCTCAGAAAGCATAACAAGCATTTTGTAGATAATGTAATATCTACTTCTATTCAGAAGGTAATTTAACTCAATGAACTACAAAGATCATAAAAAATCTTCCATGACCTACAGAAATGAAAGTAGATACAAGCTGGATACATTGCAATAAAGCTATATGGGGTTAGGAGGACATTAATTTTGAATGAAGCAAGATTAATGATAGGAGTAATTCATTTTTAAATTCAATTCAATTTTTTTGATGATATTCATGGTCCCCACCAGGTTAAAAGACTTTAGACTAATTCCCAAAGACACATAGCAAGCCTGATTGGGGACTAATATAGTCTGTAGTATCATAATTCAAAAATATATCTGGTGCAGAGAGGTGATTAAAAGTGAATTTGGTTATTTATGTAATTCAGGGAGGAGAAGAGCAAATTCATGATGGAGTTTCAACCAATGTCAAAATTTGGGGGCTAACAATTTCAAAACATAAATTTGTAATATTTTTTTCACTCTTGAAAGAGACTTTCTTTTAAAGGTAATTTATTTTGTGATTTAGAAACTTATTTGAAGCTATATGAGACTCATTTTGATGGCTTTTTCAACTTGTGTGAATTTTTTTTTTTAATTCTATGATATATGAACTTTGTTATCTCATGTTCAACCTTTAATACCCTTTAACATTATGGATCTGAAATATAAGATCTAAAATCATCAATAATATGAAAAATTTTAAATTTGAATCTGCTTCCTTGAATATTGCTCAAAGATGCTAATCTAGAATGATGTTAAGAAAAGCAATGTTTTCTAAAAGACATACAATATAATTTATAAATTTCATAATAAAATATCAATTTCATAAAAAAACTCCAAAAAAAATATCATTAAAAACAACTCAACTCCATAAAATTAATGATAAATTCCTCTCTTGTTCTTAGTGAGGATACTCACTTCAAACACAGTTCTTCAAGTTTAAAAACTAATTTAACAAAACAAAACCATCTGAGTGTTCACCCCACAACCACAACTACATTGAATATCCGTTTCGGGCACCAGATCTTTTGCCTAGGGCAGTACTCAGGTCATGGTCCTTTGCGGTGTTGTTTTCTCAGCAACAGAGTTTGGTGGTGTTCGCCTTTCAGATGCCCTTACTAAGTTTCACTTTCAACCACAGCGTTCAGTTGTCTTCATCATTCTTCTTCCAACTTTCTTTTCCTTGCCCATAATTTTCTTTGATTTATGTTCCATGTTGACAGATTGCAAACTACTCTCCCACCCCTTATTCTGTTGTTATTTTTTCTGAAACTATTTTTGTTTGTTTAAATCATTCAATAGTAAAGTTTCTCCTCTTCAATCTCAATCGCTTATGCTGCAAATCAACAATATATTTCTCTTTCTCCAGGTTGATGCCCTGTGAGAATCACGATCCTTCTGCACAGAATCCAAAGTTGTTTCCAACTCCCTTATTTTTCTCTCTCGGGTTTGCTGTTTTTCTTCTGAAACAAACGTTCTGTTTTCCATTCTGTCTGTAAAAAAGTTGGTTTTCATCAAGGTGACTTTTCGCAGCTGCAAGTTGATTTTTGATTTTTCATTCTCTGCTCGCCATTGAAGTATAACCCTTTCGTTCTGAACAAACATCTCTTCCCTCTCTTCCCCCTGCTACTGCAATTCGTGATTCAAGTCCTCCTTTCCAAAATCCCAAGCCCTTCTTGATGCCTGAAATTCTGCAGATATGGTCTCAGAGATTCCCAATCATTTCAAAACACTAGCTTCAAGATTATTCTTATCAAAAACCAGCACTCAAATACTCATCTTTCTCCAAAATCACCTTTTTGATTCTTTCCTCAGCTTCCACGTCGCCCATTTCTGAAAGTTATCAACGAGGATCGTATTCCCATTTTTCTTTGCAAGTTTCTCAGTAAATTCCTTCACGATTATTTCACTAAAATTCTTCAGCTAATTAACTCAATAATTAATTCTTCAATAATAATTTCTTCAATATTACATCTGTTAGACATTAATTTCCCCTTTGTTTTCCGGCTACCGAAATTATTATCTTACGCCTTCTCTGCTCTCCCTGAACAAATGACCCTTCCGCCTTGATTTGTCGTGTAGAACAGAAAGAGTTAGTCCGCAAATTAAAATACCGTCTTTATTTAAAACATGGCCGACTACTAAAACAAAACAAGGTGGCCAGTGACTTGGTGCCTTAAATTCAAATAAAGTAGGAGATGTTTTAAAAGCGGAGAGTTAAGAAATAACTTTATTTAAGTTCGTTGTGAAAATGATTTAAAAAATGATTTGTATACAAATTTTCAAAATGAGAGCAAATATGATTGATAAAGATAAAATACATTTTGGAAACCGGATTAAATGATTTAATCGGCATTTGCATAAATAATATATTTTTCAATAGAATGAGAGTTAGCTAGAAATTTAAATATTCCAAATTTGAAATTTATCAAATTTCATTCTTAAAAAAAATATTAATATTACTCTACAAAAATATATAATTAATAAATTAAGTATTGAAATTTTTTGTAAATTAAAATTCTAAATATTTAACGGGAATTATATATTCTCAAATGCATACTTTAATATTTACTATAAAATTTTAACAAAACATTTTTTTTATATTTATTCATTTCATCTAATATAATTTTGCTTATATTTCTTTTCCATCTCAATATGTAATTTTGTCTATAGTTATTCTTTCTAAGTAAAAACATATAAATTCAAAATAGTCCTATCATATACTTCTCATTAATTGAATTTTTTATTAGTAGATGTGACTACTTTGCTTAATTTTTTTTAATAGTAGATGTGAGTACTTTGTTTTGTTTGGGGAAAGGAAAAAACTTACCAAGTCATTTAACAAATCAATATTCTTGAATAAATTAATTTAAAAAGAATATACATTGTTATAATTTGGTGGACGTTTCGAAGCTAGATGTGGTTCATCCTCGGGCAATAATGTGGTTCATCTCGGGCAACATGATAAAGCTAAATTGATCATCATGAATAAGTAGTAAGGATCGCTTGTGCATAGTTTAATTTAATTGTTAAATAGATTATTTAAATATTTAATAATTATTAAAAATTAAAAATTAAAGATAATAAAATAAAATATTTTAAAAATATTTTTAGTCATTTCAAAAATTTATAATTTCAATTTTTTCAATAAATATTTTAAATTTTATAATAAATATTTTGATTAATGTTAGAAGGAATTACAAATTCTATTTAATAATAGAATTAAATATATTAAATAATTGACAAGGCTAGGAGAGTAAAATATGTAAATAAGGGACGGAGATAAGAAAATAAATATTAAGGAAAAAAAGACCACAAGGGCACCGAAAAAATAATTAAGGATACGAGAAAATAAGGAGAAAGATTAAGAAAAGACCCGAAAAAGTAACGGCAACCTAGGGAAACGCAAAAAAAAATTAGGGGAAAAGAATAAAATCAATAAAGCGGAGTCCGGCTCGTACTCAATTTCCATCCATCATCACCATTTTAGATTCTTAGCATGCCTTTCAATCTTAATAGTAAAAGAATTCCTGTAAGGTAGAGCGGTAGACCTTAGTAATGACCCTTTGATTCACTTAATGCGGACATGGTGACAAGATTTTTCGCATGTTAAGCAAGAGCTAATGTGCGAGGTGATTCCAATGGCTAATGTCTCCCGACGCAATCTTGGATTTTACCTTAATGGATCTCCCCATTTTCTCCAATATAAGGGAATACCACATGAACGAGGAATCATGTAGACACCTTTCATATACGAGGGTCAATAGGGTCATTTACGGTCTGAGAGAATTCATAATAGTAAGAAAGGGCTTGAGCAGTGAGAGACATTATTCCTCCTAAGGACATGGGCTATTTTGTCCATTGTCCACTTAGATAAATGGAGATGAACCTTGGATATATCGAGGACTACCAGCTATGGAGACATAGAATAGTGTCTACACATGATTCCTTGTTCTATGGTATTCCCTATATTGGAGAAACGAGGAGATCCATTAAACATGGGAGAATCCAAGAGCATACACTACGGACATTAGAACACAATCGCTCTTGTGCATAAACTCTTGTTGAACTTCAGTAAAAACGATTGAGGCTTTAATAGTAAATCTTCGAGTTTTCTTAGGGTTGGTGCACCTAGGCAGATTTGGATGGCTCACAGGGGGTTTTGTTCCATGTGTGAAAGGTGGGTGTTGGGCAAAGGTCCCCTAAGTCCAAAGACCATTCTTCTTTATGTTTTCTGCAATATTTTAGTCATGTGTAGGGATTTGAGAGCGAGTCAAAGCCCCTCATTAATTTTAATTAGACGAGGAGTGGTCGAAGGGCCACAAACCACGGTTTGCCGACCATAGAGAATAGCACGGGGTAATAGTATAAATAGATGTCTAGATCGAGTCAAAGAAGGTAGTTTTTCGTGTACGAACGCGAATCAAATATTTGGCTAATTTGTGATATTTTGTGCAGTTTGTGTGGGTAAAGGCTCTTGCTCGCTATGCGCGGGGACGCAAGGTACGATAATGAGAGACTCACGCTGGTTGTATAAATGATTTGTTTGAAGGGTTTGTCTGAAAGGATACTGAACTAATATTAATGAGAATGTTGTTGTGGATATACGAGTTCTATATGCATCTTTTGTTTATGTTGTAAAGATGTTGTGTCTTATCTACGGTTTTTATTCTGCGAATAGATCACTTCACAAGCACATGTTATATAAACTCTTATTGGATGGATCTCATGATATAAGGTTTTGATAGCATGTCTTGAGGATACTACTTTGATTCTAGATGATGTTAACATTGTTACGAATGAAATAGGTAACATGACCTCAAAACGGGAACTCTAACCCAAAAGACTCAAAAACATGAAAAAACACCAAAAAACAAAAAAAGTGTATTCCGAATGCACTTGGTTTTTTGAAGGTTAAATTTCAACATTTGCCAAAAATTATGGTAAAGGCATTGGTGTTTCTTGAAAAAGGATTGAAAAAAACACCCTCAAAACAAAACCGGTTGATGCTAGAATAACGAAAAAAAAAATTGTGTCATATTTTTGACATTTAAAAAATAGAAATAACATTTTTTAATTTTTAAAATTCAGACATTAAAAAAAAACCTAAAATTTAAGAAAAAAATAAATTTAAAAAATAAAAACATTGTAAAGCTTAAAATTTTAAAAATATATCGGAATAAAAAAAAAACAAAACAAAACAAAACAAAAAAAAAATTTTAATTTAAACATTAAAAAAAAACCTAAAACTTAAGAAATAAATGAATAAATAAAATTAAAGATTAAAATTTCAAAATATATAGAAATAAAAAAACAAAAATAAAAAACAAAATAAAAATATTAAATTAAAAAAAAAGAAAATGTTTATTAAATTAGAAAAAAAAATAAATAAATTTTTAAAATAAAAATAAATTTAAAGAAATATATTAAATTTTAATAAATTTAAAACCTGTAAAAAAAATTTATTGAAATTAAAAGTAAAAAAAAATATGAAAAATTAATTAAAAATAAAAATGAAAAATAAAATACAATAAAAATATTAAATTTAAAAAATATATATTAAAAAAACAAATAGATTTTAGAAAATAAATTAAATTTAAATTATAAAAAATAATATATCTATATATATATATATATATCTATATATATATATATATATATATATATATATATATATATATGAACTTAGATTAAAAATACATATATTAGATTTTATTAAATTTAAAAAAAATGTTAATATTAAAATAACAAATTAAATTTAAAAAAAAAATTAAATTTTAATAAATAAATAGATAAACAAATAAATTTGAAATATACTTAAAAAAAAAACATTATTAAAATAAAAGTTAAAAAACTTTTAAAATCAATTAAAATTGAAAAATTGAAAATAAATATATTGATAAAATATATTAAAGAAAAAATAAAATAAAAAACAAATTAATTTGAAAATATTAAGTTTAATATATATATATATATATTATATATATATATATATATATATATATATATATATATATATATATATATATATATATATATATATATATAATTTTAATTGAAATAAAAAAAATATAAAAATTTTAATTAATTAAAAAAATAATATAATAAAAAAATAAAAAAAAATTAAAAAAAAGGTATTAAAATTCAAATAAATTAAAAAAAATACAGGTTACTAAATTTTTAAAAAATTAAATGAAAAACTAAACATAAAAATTTAATAATAATAATAATAATAATAATAATTCAATTAAATAAAAAAAATACAAAATTTAATAAAAAAATTTAAACGACATTTAGAAAAAAAAAAAAAACAAAACAAAAATTAAAAACAAAAAAAATGAATAAAATTTAAAAAAAATTAAAAAAAAACAAAACAAATTAAAAAAAAACTAAATTTCAAATATAAAAATTAAATTAAAAAAAAAAATTTAATTTTTTTTTGAATTTTAAAAAAAAAATAATTTAAAAAATATTAAAAAAAAAAAAATTCGGTATTTGTAGTGTTGTGGATACGACCTCCCACCCAAGTGGCGAGCGGAGGGCGCTTGTTACCCGGGGTGGGCGGGTTAGAATCGCCCTCCCACGGTGAGGGCGGGTGCGAGAATACGCCCTCCTAGCGGGGTGGGTGATTCGAAGATCACCCTCTCCGCGGAGGGCGGTCGGGGTGCGACCTCCCCTGTGGGGGGCAGTTCTCGGTCGGCCTCACGGCGATTCCTAGGAATCGGTCTCCCTCACCCAGCGACGGTGATTCTGGAGATCATCCTCCGCGTCGCGACGGGCGATTCCCGAATGGAGAGGCCTCAAGGCGATTCACGGAATCGGCCTCGAACGGTCCGGGAATTGGCCTCCGCGCGGCGGTTGGATTCCCGGAGATTGGCCTCGCACCACGGCGCGATTCTCGGAATCGGCCTCCCGTAGGTGGAGGGCGATTCCTGGTGGCCTCGCCACGGAAGGCGATTCCCGAGAATCGACTCCGGCGCGCAACGAGGGCGATTCTGCGAATCGACTCGGGGGCGATTCCCCCGGAATCGGCCTCCCATCACGGGAGGCGATTCTCGAATCGGCCTCCGTCATGAAGAGGGTGATTCCGGGAATCGACCTCCAACTGCAAGAGGCAATTCTCGGAATCGACTTCAGGCCAGTAGTAGGCCTCCTTGTACCTCGGCGGAGGCAGGTTGTTGACATGCACCATGATCAAAAAAATTACTTTTGTTGTTTCTTATTTTTTTAAATTTTTAATTTGATTTTTTAAATTAAAAGAATTTATAATTGTTTGTTTTTAATTCCAAATTTATTTTAAATTTAAATTTTTAAAAATTTTATTTTTTTTTTTTAATTTGCTTTTAAATTTAATATTTTTTAGATTAATTCGTTTTTGAAATTTAAAATTTATTTATTAAATTTGTTAAATTTTAATTTAATTAGATTTTTTTTTTTTAATCTTTTAGTTTATTTAACTTTTCATTTTAAAATTTATAAATTGTTTAGAATTAAAAAAAATAGTAAATTTGGATATTTGTTTTAATTATTTGCACGTGGTTTTTTTTTTCATTTTTGTTTTCTAATGATAGTTTTTTTTTATTTTAATTCTTTTATTTTAATATTCTTTTCAATTTTAAATTTTTGTTTTTTAATTAGTTTTTTTGTTGAATTTTTAAAAATTGTATTTTTTTTCTTCTTGTTATTATTTTAATTTTAATTTTTGAATTTAATTTTTTTCTTTTTAATATTTTTATTTTTTTTTATCTAAATTTTAATTTTATAATTTAAATTATTTTTAGATTTTCTATTTAAATTCTTTTTTTTTATTATATGGTTTTTTTTAATAACTTAGAAAAAAAAGTTTTTTGATGTTTTTCTTTTTTTGGTTAATTTTGTTTTTTTCCTTTTAAATTGTGTTTTTTTTTCAAATTTTTGTGATTTCTTTTCATATAATTTTCGATTTTTTTTTTTTACGAGTTGATTTATTTTTTTACATTTTTATTGTTTTTTATATGTTTTTTTATATAAGTTGTGTTTATTAGCAACATGAAAATCACCACTCTAGAAAAAAGGTTGATGCGCATCAATACGTTTCAAAATTAGCATGAAAATCACCTCTCTAAAAAAAAAGTTGATGCGCATCAATACGTTTCAAAATTAGCATGAAAATCACTAACATTTTAAAACAAATATTCATACTTCATAAATAAAAATATTAGAGTGTTGAAAATGTGCTCCAAAAAAAAAAGGTGATTGTATCTGCTTTTCAAAATCGGTGCCTTTTATGCTACCCGGAAAAAAGTAGGTAACGGTGCGGTTACCTATTTCATCAATAACAACATTTGTTAACTTGTGCAGGTATTCTACATATTTGACCTAAATATGTCTGTAAGGAGTTCCGGAGTTGGGGCTTCTATTTCCCGAAGAAGGCTTTGTTTATGAATTATTTTGGATATTAAGGCACCCATACCATTCAAACCCTGGTTTAGGCACCCCCATCTTTGTTTCGGGTGAGACTTTGACTGCGCAAGCAAGTACGATGCAAGAAAAGGTGAGTAGTAAGAGGATTTTTTGATTAACCTCAACTTTGAACCCTGGGTCGGACCCCTCCGGCCAACAAATGGTTGTATGATGGGGAACGAGGAACATTTGTAGAGATGTTGGGTGATGCGAAGGTCATTGTGACCATTAAAGCTTGGACTTAAGGACTAGTTTAAAAAATAGATTTAGGGTTTTCTAAAAGAAAACGAAATGAAAGAAATGCGCTGAAGAGAGTGGAAGAATAAATATATTTTCAGGGTCGACAGGATCTTCTTCGTAACCTTTGCACATGAACTACGGGGAGTTGTTGGCAAGGTTGGTAGAATTTAGGCTTTGTTGGAAAGACGATGGGAATCGCGCGTTGGCTTCTCTTTGGTCAGTCCAACAATTGTTGAGGCGGTAATTCCGTACCCACAGAATTGTAGATCATTGGAGGTTGATAGCATCTTAGGAGAAAATTTTTAACAGATTTTTACAATTGATGAGTTTGTGTCCTACTATGAAGATGAAAGGAGATTTTTAGTGATTGAGTTGTAAGTTCTTACAAACTTTGCCTCTCTTAGAATTGAATAATATTGTGTGAAAAGAAGGTGTTTTGAAGCCACCAAGTGAATGAACCTTGATTAGAGGGAAATCACTATGCACAACCAGTAAATGTTATTGGGTCAATAAGAGAAGGGACGGATATGTATATAGTCCTCTCGAGAAATTTCCACGATGTAATAAAAGCGAGGTTACTGGGTGGAAACTAGCCCTCCACTAACTGCGCCACCATCAAATTCGCACGGTGTAAGAATACCTTAATGTCCCAAATGGGGAAAAATAGGCTTAGTAGGGAATATCCTAAGATATTCCACTATGGGATTACAATGACATAAACACACCAACAACTTCTAAACTAGAGATATACTAATGGGGCATTCCGGTTATATCACCTCTGAGAGAGGATGAAGAAAACGAGCTTCATGGCCCGTTCTAGACTATGTCTATAGAGAGTGATGAAACACAACAAGTGTGGGAATAATAAAATCCTCTTAGTTTTGTTTACGTTGAGGAACCTTAGATCTACGGATCTAAAGAATGGATAAAAAGAGAAAGAAAAAACCAAATAAGTGAGAAGCGAGGAAATTCCACTCTCGGAAAATATACGATAGGCTCAAGAGGACGATGTATAAGCAATCCCGGTGTTAAATAACATAGACCAAGGTTGGGTTCCCATATTTTAGGATGTGTGGGACCTCCATGCAGATTTTAGAAAAAATAAATGAGTTTAGAGAGAGCTGAAAGCAGGATCTCCCACAATCAACACTGGCTTTGAAAATCAGCTAAGGGAGAGAAATAGGTTAATGGAAAACCCTCCTTCGAGAATTGTGCGATTTACGAGTGGGCAGAAATTAGTCATTAGCTCATATTGGGGTGTGGCAGCAAGAAATCAGATCCATAATGAAGTTCCCTTGTAGAAGCATTAGAATTTACATGAAGAAAGTGCGAAATCCTTGAGAAGTTATAGCTGAAACACATGGAAAAGATGTAGAAAGACTTGACAAAATTTTATATGAGAGCTTTATCTGTTGTAGGATAAAACTCAGATCTAGCTTTGATAAATAGCTAAAACATTAGATCCATACCGGATCTGAAACTACTAAAGCCTTCTTAACAAGATCCCCATGAGGGTTTTTAGCTAAAATAATGCATAACAATTTGTAGATCTAACTTTTTAATACATTGAACTACACAAAAATTCAGATATTTCTGAGGATGGATTTCATTACATTACATATCAAATCTGAACATGAATAGATCAACAAGCTACATTACAAATATCAAAGGGAGAGGCAAGCGTCAATCACGGAGAAAGTACGATAAGAAATCTGAGCAACATTGAAGCATGTACCATGAAAAATAATACAGTATAAGGAGAGAATTCGTAGTAGTTGGAGATAGATTGATACAAAAAATAAAAAAGGTATAAATCTAAAAGTACAATGAGAGTAAGATCCTCTTGGGGTGGTCACAAGACACCCTCACGAGAAAATCTCTTCTAAACAACTAGATCTTGTAGATCTAAATTCTGCTGCAACTCACAAGCAGCTACAAAACCTCAACGGGACCAATGCTTCTATAGAGATGTAGCTTGGCCATAATTCCGGATAGTGAGAAGATGCATCAAAATCTCCTCCAAGAAGGTAACAACAAGAAGACTTCGGAATTCTTTATGACAACTTCTCAAAATTCTTCAACAACCTTTACTTGATACCTCTCCTTCTTTTTATAACATGAGGGCTTGTCAAAACCCCTAAACCACCTTCTTCAACCTCTTTCACACATGAGATCCTCTTCTATAAGTACGTTGTACTTGATGGATAAGCTTCCACTCAAAGCTGGGTGTGGAGCAGGGCCAAGTTTGGGGCCATGTTTGACCCATTCAAATAGATTTCCCCTTTTCATACTTGAAATTGTTTAATATAATAGCATATATTTGTCCTCTTTCATAATGAGCATATATTATTTTCAACTTGGAAGTCAATAAACATCCTTTACATACTTTTATTCATGAATAAAGAAAACTGAAATTAAAATACTGTGATAACATGAGTAGGTTTGTAAAAATTGCAGGGCTTATTCTGGGTCTCCCCCAAAAAAATGTTTCTTTCCCTCAAGCAACTCTTATTGTAGATGCAAATCATCTATCCCTCCAAATGGCATCCACATAAGGAAGGCTCCCTCCATTTGCTGCAAAATATTATGTAAGTTTGGCTCCAAATTTGTCTTCTGCAATGCATGAGATGACCTCTAATACGCAATTTAGATGTCACTCTTGTTACCATGAAGTACAAGATACAACCAAATACATAATATCGGTATCATCATAAACACATGTGAGACATAAGTAAAGTAGCTCCTCCCATAAAGAAAAGCTTTATCATATGAGAACATTCCTCCATCCCATGTTTGTAGATTTGAATAAGCATTTCTGTACCCCTCCATTCTTAGCCACTGTTGTGTGTGGATCCAAAATCCATCATTTTTAGCGTTATGCAAAGAATAAGGAAAGGAGTAATATGAGTAAACAAATGTTTCAAACCATATTCTCCCAAAATCAACACCATTGCAAGGCCCTTTGTTTTTGTGTCCCTTCATCTCCTCCATGTAAGATGGACAAGCCATGCTTCTCAAAAGATGATGTACATGCCTTTCTTTGTTGCAACGTTTCTTTGGTACATAAGGCATGAATCAAAATTATGAGCCATGGGGTGGTCACCATACTCATTCAAAGCACCAAAGCAACAAGTGATTTTTTTTGCCCTCTTTCCTCCTCATGTGCATCATCAAACCAAGCCATGCTAATGGACATATGATGTGTCACATCAGCTAATACAAAGCACCATCATCAATGCACATCTTGAGATGATCATGCCAAATTTGCCCCACCATGCAAAACACATAGACATAGGAGATGTCATGTGGTGGACATACCTTCTCAAGTAGAAACAAAATTGTACATGCCCTCTCTTGTAACATACATTGAAATCAAAGGCATGATTTAGAAAATAATGAGCTACTAGGTAGCAAACATACTCACCCAAAGTCATTCCTAGAAGCAAAGGACTTTGCAGCCTTCTTTCCCCATCAACATGTGGATATTTGAGGCATAACAAAATCATAGACATATAAAATGCCTCATCAACATAGTACAAACGAGCTCCACCTACCAAATCATATGGGAGTCATTCCTCCTCCCAAGCCAAAGTTCCTTGTGAAATATACCTCCAGCGGAAATGCATGTGGACATGTGAGACATACTTCCAAGCATAGGTGAATACATGGACATAAGATTTAGCATCTCATGTCCACTGCTCCTTCTAACAATAACATCATCCATGCTTCCTACTATGTATGATGCCAATGATGTGCCAAGCATGAGATAAGAGAATGAGAATCATGGGTGGAGAACATGCTCACCCCCAAGAAACCGGCGTTTCCATGCCTCCTTATTCATCTCTGGCCATTCTTTAAGGCATAAATTAGAAAAATAGGTACCTTTGGAGAGTGATGAGTGACCCTTCCTCCAGCTCACCTCATCACTCACGCAAATATGGAATTTGAGTGATGTGTTGCAAAATCATGGCATTCTCCTTTTGTGAGAATACAATATTGCCAGGCCAACGAAGAACTTTGCATCTCATGAAATACTAGGCATCTTTGTTGAGATCTCTTAATGAGACCACTCTCATGTATGATCCTCCAAAACTAGTGAAGCTTTGGATCTACAGCAATACCTCCAACTTGTCTTTGCGAGAATGATGAAGCCTCTTTGTCACCACTTTTGTGACGGTGACTGTCGTGCTCCTTTCTTCAAATCAACATTTTGATCTAACCCTTGGTTATGCATGGATATTGAAATAATATGGGCTGAAATCCAATGCATACCTTGGATCAGTGTGTATGGGAACACTCTTCACGAACACAGGAAGTTTCCTCCATCGAGGTCAATCGTGTCTCCAAGCTGGCAGAAGGATGATGGCCTCCGTGTACGATCTTTGCGTCTTTCTCCTCCTCAAGCATCTCCTAATTTATGAATAGGACCCCATATGATAAGAACTAAAGACTACCTTGCAAAGATGCAAGTGCCTCTTCTCTAGATGAGATCCTTAGAAAGTGAGATAGTGAAAATGAAGATCTCTTGCCCAAAGTGACAAGATTGACATCTCCTTTGTTTTCTTGGGAGATGTCTCTTTGTGACTCTTTGTAGACAAGATTATTCTTCTCAAACTTCTTAAAGATTTTCTTCAATACTCTTGATGCTTGAAAGATAAGCAATGAGATCTCTTCTTCAATCATTCTCTCTACCTTGTGATAATAGGAAATGTGTAGCTCTTTACTCTCCATCTTGAAACCCTTTAGGATTTTCTTTGCATCTCTTTTATTCTTTGCTATACCTCTCACCTTCTTCGAAAATTAGGCATAGTGGATCTATGAGGAGATATTGAATCCTCCGGTCTTCTACTTTCTTGATAGGAAGTGCTAGGGCTTCCTTGTTCTTCTCGAAATATCATGGAGCTCTTACGCAACTTGCTTCTTCTCGGAAACCCTCTAGGGTCTCGGTGCTCCTTCTTTCTCTCTTACGGTTTACATCTTGGGAGAGGCCATATGCTGAATCTGAAAAATCATGAGAATAATCTCTACGTCACTCCATCAAATATTCTGCTGTACGCTCTTTGATTCAATGGTAAGCTTTATCTCTCACGGTTGTGACAAGATCCTTCATGCTCTCATGCCACGATAATGTCCCAAATGGGGAAAAATAGGCTTAGTAGGGAATGTCCTAAGATATTCCACTATCAGGATCACGATCAGCATGGAAAAAACACCCAGGTAAATTCTAAACCGAGAGATAGACTAGTAGGGAATTTCTTGATTTATATCACCTCTAAGGAGAGGATGAAAACTAGGGGGCTTCACGGCCATTCTAGACTCTTTATAGAGGGCGGTGAAACACGTAGGTGTGGGAATGAAAAAATCTTCTTGGATTTTGATACCTTAAGACGTTATATCTATAGTTCTAAATAATGGATCCAAAGAGAATAAAAAACCAAATAGAGGTGAGAAAACGAGAAATTCACTCTTAGGAAAAGTACGCAATAGGTTCGAGAGGACAACTGTATACTTGAAAGCCGGTGTTAAAATAATGCGAGAAAAAGTGCAGGGTTCCCATATTTTAGGGCATGTGGGACATCCATGTGATTTCAACAAAAATAAATGAGTTTAGAGGCTTAAAACAATTCCCCAATCGACACTCGTTGAAAATTAGCTAAAGGAGAGGTTGGGTTAATGGAGAAACCCTCCTTTAGGAAATTGCGCGATTCTGCTAGAAGACATTGGAAATGATTAGGTTAACCTCATATTATAGTATGGAAGCAATAAATAACATCCATAATGAAGTTACCTAGTAGAAGCATTAGAATTTACATGAAAACGAAACGGAAATCCTTCGAAGTTATCGTGGAAACACATGGAAAAGGCACAGCAGAAAGACTTGACGATTTTATGTGAGAAGTTCAACTAATGTAAGTTTAAACTCCAATATAAAGGCGGTAAATAAGCTGAAACATCATATCCTTACCAGATACGGAAACCACTAGGCCTTCTTAACAAGATCCCCATGGGGTTTTATCAGATAATGCTAACAATTTTATGGCTCACTTCCGTCCCCTCGTGGGCATCAGAATTTTGAGGTAGTTTAAACTAAACACACGCATGAATCTGACTTGATGTATATTAAACAACACATACCTCAAGGAGAGAAGTCTCAGTCTATAAAGCAGTCACAATAGAATCTGAACAACGTGAGCATATATGCAACTCATGTGACATAAGAAAGAGACCTACTACTAGTCTGGGAATAGTGAGTAACAAATAATTACGGTCAGTACAATGAGAATGGGTCCTCCTTGGGTCTTGGAACACCTCCAGGAAGCCTCAAGCAACCTGGTGCAGATCAGGTTCCCATCACCCGGCTCACAAACAACGACAAAACCCTTAACGGGACCAGCTTAACACTGTAGAGATGTGGCTTGGCCATAATGCTGGATAGTGGAAGATGCATCACAATATCCTCGAAACACTCCATGGAAGGAGAGAGATTCCTTAATAGAATCCTCTTCCCATCGACTAATGACGAGAGACTTGATTTGCTACAAAAAGTCTCAAAAATTCTTCAACAACTCCTTTACTTGCTGCCTCTCCTTCTTTTTATAACATGAGGTTTGCCAAACCATAAACCACCTTCTTCAAATTGTCCTCTTTCACATGAGATGCTCTTCTAGAAGTATGTTGTGCTTGATGGATAAGGCTGCCCTCCATTGCGCTATAGGTGGGGCAAGTTTGACCATTCAAATAGATTTACCCTTTTCATTCTTGGGGTGTTTAATATAATAGCCACGATTTTCTCTTTCACATTGGGCATATGTTTATTTTCAACTTAGGAAGTTAATAGACCTCCTTTACATACTTTTATTCATGAATAAAACAAAATGAAATTAAAATACGGTGTTCCCATTAGCAGCAAAAATTGGGAACATTCTGAGAATCCTCCTACACCGCCACCACCCATACATGTAAGAATATATAACCACACATATGAAAGTACCCACCTTTAAGGGTGTGAGGGGATGAGAATATGTACCAATTGTGGTTTGTGGAAAATGGGGGTATGGAAGCTGTACAAAATGTCAATAATGATGATCTCAAGAGGGCGGTGCTAGTTATGAATTAAGGTGGAGAGGTGCTTTAGATTAGTTCATGAGATGTGTTACTCATCATGTATATCCCTACATTCGGTTAAGGATTCTGAAGCGATGGTTCGAAAGCCAAAGATCTATTCTCAATCCATAATAGAGGCGAAAGATATCAAGAAAGACTCACAAAGATCGGTCTGGTGACCGGTGACTAAAGAAACCGTAAGGAGAAATGATTTTATTACGATGATAAGAAGCATAAGGAATGGTTCATTTCCATGCTATTTCCACATCTATATGCGGACCTATGGGTCAGCATAAGATTGATTCTCATGAATAAGCTCTGGAAATTTCTATGAAACTATAATATGCACCTAGAGACGATGCTCAATTTGGAGCGCTAAAATACAATAACAAATCTAAAGAACATTGAAGCATGTACATGAAAATAATGCGGTATAAGGAAGAAATCGAATAGTAGCTAGAATGGTGATACAAAAAATAAAAATTATAGATCTGAAAGTCCAATGAGAGTAAGATCATCTTTTGGGTGGTCACAAGACACCCTCCACGAGAAGAAATCTCCTCTAAGCGGATCTTTCGAGATACTAGTTCCCCATGGCACCGCAACTCTGAAACAGCGCAAAAACCTCAACGGGACCAACAACACTGCGAAGATGTAGCTTGGAAATAATGCTAGATAGTGGAGAGATGCATCTTAGTCCTCAAAGAGCTACTCCATGGAAGGAGAGAGAGTTCCTTAAGCAAGGAATCCTCTTCCCTTGACTAAACAACCAAAGAGACTTGAGTTCTTTGCGGCCCGACTTCTCAAAGTCTTCAACAACCTTTGCTTGCTGCTTCTTCTTATTTTTATAACATGAGGGCTTGCCAAAACCATAAGCCACCTTCTTCAAATTATCCTCTTTCACACATGAGATACTCTTCTAGAAGTATATTTGACCCTTGATGGATAAGCTTCCTCAATGCTGACTGTGGGGTGGGGCCAGAGTTTGACCCATTCAGGTAAGAATTACCCCTTTTCATTCTTAGGGGTGTTTAAAATAATAGCCAGTTTGTCCTCTTTCACATTGGGCATGTGTTTATTTCAACTTAGGAGTTAATAGACCTCGTTTACATACTTTTATTCATGAATAAAGAAAAATTAAATTAAAAATGCGGTGTTCCCATTAGGCACAGCAAAAATTGGGAACATTATAGAATCATCCTACACGCACACCCACACATGTAGAATATATATAACCCACACATATGAAATTACTCACCTTTAAGGGTGTGGGGGATGAGGATATGGACCAATTGTGGTTTGTGGAAAATGAGGTATGGATTGCACAAAATGTCAATAATAGTGATCTCAAGAGAGCCTTTATAGTTATGAATTTGAAGGTCATGTTTTAGATTAGTTCATGGGATACATTACTCATCATGTATAACCCACCATTCAGCAGTTAAGGATGCCACAAGCAGTGGTTCCGAAAGGAAAATCCTATTCTCAATGCCTAATAGAACTGAAGATATCGAAAGGCACAAAAAGTAGTCTCGGAAGTTGACCAACGACTAGAAAACCATCAGGAGAAAGTTTCTTACGATGATAAGAAGCCCAGAGATAGACTGGTTAATTTCCATGCTATTTCACATATATGTGAAGCTGTGGGTCAACATAAAGTTGATTCTCATGAATAAGCTCTAGAAATTGCTATGAAACTATAAGATACTAGAGACGATGCTCAATTTGAGCGTTACAATACAATAAGAAATCTGAAACATTGAATCATGTACATGAAAATAACGATATAAGGAAGGCGAATAGTAGTGCAGGTGGTGATACAACAAATAAAAATTACAGATCTGAAAGTACAATGATGAATCGTCTTTTGGGTGGTCACAGACATACCTCCACGAAGAAAATCTCCTCTAAACTAGATCTTTCGGATATGGTTTCTTCCCCCACTTTGCCAACTCACAAACAACTACAAAAACCTCAGCAAGGACTATGTGCTATATATATGTAGCTTGGAAATAATGTTGGATAGTGGAGAATGCATCACAATCTCCTCCAAAGAGCTTCTCGGGGGAAGGGAGAAGGATTTCCTAAGCCAGGAAGTCCTCTTCCCTTAGGCTAAACAGCTTGAGAGACTTGAGTTGCTAGCAACTTCTCAAAATTCTTCAACAACCTTTACTTGCCGCCTATGTTCTTTTTATAACAGGGGCTTGCAGAAACCATAAGCCACTGCTTCAACATCTTTCACATGAGATCCTCTTCTATAAGTATATTACGTTTGATGAATGAGATTCCCTCAAGCTTGCTGCTTCCTTGGGTGGGGCCAAATTTGACCCATTCAAATAATTTCCCCTTTTCATTCTTAGGGGTGTTTAATAAAATAGCCCAGATTTGTCCTCTTTCACATTGGGCATGTGTTTATTTTAAATTTAGGAGTCAATAAACCTCATTTACAGATTTTTAGTAATGAATAAACAAAACTGAAATTAAAAATGCGGTTTTCACATTAGGCTGTAAAAATTAGCAGCATTACGGAATCACTCCCCTGCACACACGATACACATGCAAAATATGTAACCACGCATATGAAAGTACCCAACTTTAAGAATTAGCAAGGGATAAGGATATGGACTGATTTTTATTTTGCTTTGTTCAAAATGTGAGGGTGTAGAAATACACAAAATGTCAGCAGCAGTACTTTAAGAAAACATTGTTGGTTATGAATTTTAAAGGTCGCGCTTTAGATTGGTTCATGGGATACATTACTCATCATGTATATCCGTTCAACATATTAACGATGAGCTAAAGTAGTTCCGAAAGCCAAAAAATCCTATTCTCAATGCGTGGCTAGGCGAAAGATATCAAGCAGGGGCCTACGGAGTGGTCTCGGAAGTTGACCGGTGACTGAAGCAAACCATCAACGAGAAAGTTTTATTACGATGATAAGAAGCATAAAGATGAGTTTCATTTCCATGCTATTTCCACATCTATATACGGGCCTGTGGGTCAACATAATATTGATTCTTGGGAAGAAGCTGCGGAAATTTCTATGACACTATAAGGCTCGCACCTAGAAGACGATGCTCAATTTGGAGCACTACACAATACAATAAGAAATCTAGACATGATGAATCATGTGCACCTAAAAATAACGCGGTATAAGGAAAGAGAGCGTACGTTAGCTGAATGGTGATAAAAGAAATAAAAATTACAGATCTCAAATTACAATGAGAGTAAGATCCTCTCACAGGTGGTGCAAGACACCCCTCACCGAGAGAAAACTCTCTGAAAAATAGATCTTGTGGATCTAGTTTCCCCACTTCTGCCAACTCAAAAACAACTACAAAACCCTCATAAGACTAGTGCTACTATAGAGATGTAGCTTGGGCATAATGTCGAGATAGTGGAAGATTCATCCCCAATCTCCTCCAAAGATACTCCATGGAAAGAGGAGAAGGATTCCCTTAAATAGGAATCCTCTTTCCTTAAACTAAACAGTCAAGAGACATGAGTTGCTATAGCAACTTCTCAAGTCTTCAACAACATTTATTTGCTACCTCTTTCTTTTTATAACATGAGGCCTTGCCAAACCATAAACCACCTTCTTCAACTTATCCTCTTTCACATGAGATCCTCTTCTAGAAGTACGTTGTGTGATGTATAGCTTCCACTCAAAAACTGCCCAGCCGTAGGTGGGGCCAGGTTTGCCATTCAAATGAATTTCCCCTTTTCATGCTTAGGGTGTTTAATATAATAGCCTGTTTATCTCTTTTCATTGAGCATGTGTTTATTTTCAACTTAGAGTCCAATAAACCTCCTTTGTACTTTTATTCATGAATAAAAACAGAAATTAAAATGTAATGTTCCCATTAGTACAAAAATTGGGAACATTACGGAAAGTCTCCTACACCGCCACCATACACATATGAATACATAACCACACATATGAAGGTATGCCTTTAAGGCTACGGGGGATGAGGATATGGATACAGTTTTTGGTTTGTGGCCGAATGAGGTGTGGAGCGCACAAGTTTCAATAATTATGCTCTCAAAGAGAGACGCTGTGGCTATAATTTAAAGGTCATGCTTTAGATTGCTTCTTGGGATACGTTACTCATCATGTATATCCCACCGTACAACGGATAAGCATGCTGAAGCGGTAGTTCCGAAAAGCCAAAATCCTATTCTCAATGTGTAATAGAACTAAAATATGTGACGAGGAGCTGCAAAATCGGTCTCGGAAGGTAGAACGTTGGTAGAAGCAAACCATCAACGAGGAGAGGATTTTATTATGATGATAAGAAGCATAAGGAATGGTTCCATTTCCATGCTATTAGGCATGTGTTTATTTTCAACTTAAGAGTCAATAAACCTCCTTTACATAATTTTATTCATGAATAAAGAAAACTTAAATTAAAATGAAATGTTCCCATTAGCTGCAAAAATTCCAGAACATTACGAATCCTCCTACACACTACCACCCACGGAATTGTTAGATAAAAAAATTGGCTAAGGATAGAGTCAATGTTGACTAGGAAATGGCAGGTGATGGTTTTGGGGCACATGGTATTGTGCACCATGGTTTATCCCATGGTATTGCATGTAATATAGCCTATAAAGGCTGGGAAAACTTCATTGTAATGTAGGCACAGAGTGAGCGGTGAAGGCTCATTTGGCTAGATTGGCCAAGGTTTTGGCCAATGGTTAATGAAATTTCATTGGTTGAGTTTTTCCTCGGATTTGGGGTTTTCGGATAAACATATGTGTTTATGTTCGTGTTTTTTTTTTTTTTTATTACTACCTCTTTATGTTTATTTCTCTGATGGTGTTTATTATTTTACGCGCGTAAAATATTTACAATTGGTGTCGAGAGCCAAGTTTGGCTTCGAGGAGGGACGCTTTTGTTGCCAAGGGTTTCGTGGCTTGTGAATGGAGAAATCTATGCAACCTTTTGCGGAATCTAACCATACGAACCGCATGGTGTTGGTGAAGTATCGGTCTGATTGATTCCATGGAGAATTCCATGGAAGAGGGTTTCTCAATGGAGAAGAGGACAATGGTGATGCCACAACCCGGGATGTCGACTAGCGATCAATAAGAAGTTTTTACAAATCTGATATGGAATCATGTGATCCAATACGGCAAAGATCTAGGATGGAGGGATCCTTTAAAGAAAAAGAGGAGGTGTGGTTAAGTAAGTAGGTGAAAGATTGTGCACAAAGCTGATTTTAGAGATTGTGTGGGGCATTAGACTGACATGTGTTTTCCTCTAGAAATTGCTCTACGGTGCTTTGAGAGGGCCACTGTTGCTAGGATCTTGAATGGATGGTATACATGGCGATGATGGACGGATGTAGCTTGACTAGTGCCAGCAGGGCCAACACTCTATGAGCAGTGACTACTTGAGAGGTTTGTATAGTTGTGGAGCCTTGGATCTGGTCGATGAGGCCAACGGTTTGGAGAGCTTGTGGTGGAAATTCAGAGGTACGCTCACCGAGATGGGTGGCGGTGACGAAGGAATTACATTGACGAGGAATGGGGCCCTCGATTTGATGATTACGATGGCAGGAGGTCACCTACCTGGCAGAGTAGAAGAAAAGAAGCAAACGTTGCTTGTGAAGACATTTGCAGAAAAATCATTAAGCTAAAGGTTTCTGTGACATTCAAGCAATGCGGAGGACCAGGTGGGAAGCTTAGGTGGACGGTAAAGAAACCATTTGATGCCGAGTGGATTAGTAAGGATGACGAGCGGTTTAAATTGTGTTAAAAGGTATGATCGATTATGCTAAGAACTTGGACGGGACCTTTGATCAGCACGGGAAACTCTTGGGAAGCGAGCATTGCTGTCTACAATTCGGATGATAATTTGATTGCGGAATAACGGAAGCGACCGGTGGATATGAGTAGGGCTATTGCGGAAGTGTTTGACTTTGAAGAGGGTCTTCGTGTGTTCGATGCAGGTATCCAGTGTTGTTGCTCATGGGGTTGGTGGGGATACGATCGGTGCTGATCGTTGGAATGTAAATCAGCACAAGATTGTTAAATTTCAGGACGTGGTAGATCGGTTCTAGAATTGGACAAATTATTTGTGAGTCCTTGTCACTAGATGTGAAAATGAGTTGCATTCATGCATAGCGAGAGACTATAAAGGTTTCATGAGGGCCATGTCAAGGTGCTTGTGGTCGAGGGTGGAGAAGAGGAGCTTACGAGCAACCAAGTAGAAAGTGAGATGGACCCGGCGAAAAGTGTAGAGGAAAGATTTGTGTACAAATATGATGTCTTCTTTGGAGAGGACATCATGAATGAATGTAGAAAATGAAAGGAGAGGATACGAGCATGGATAAATTAATGAACCATGTACGAAGAAGAATTCTAGAGGGGCCAGCGGTTGGAGGGCATTTGTTATTTTGCTTAATCCGGTAGATGGATTATTTTTATATGGACATTGATTTCATATGTACAAAGACAACAATAATGAAACAAAAATATATATTATGAAGAGTAAATTTTGCATGTAAATGGGCATATTGGCAGCAAGACCTGGTATGGAATTCGTACCCCTAGTTAATCAACGGTAAATTTTGAGTTGAACCTAGGTGATGGGGGGATGTCAAGTTAACAATTACCCTGGGTAAAAATTTGAAGAGCTAGAGTGAGCGGAGGTAGTCCTCATTTTAGCGAGTTTGGCTAGATTTAGTCAATAATTCCCAAGTCAAGTTTAAGTGGGGAATTGTCGGTATGTTAAAGATACGTAATTTTAGCAGTTGGGGGAGACTAGCTAACGAGAAGCAACATTATTTCAACCACTTTGGGATTCTAGGATCTAGCCCTCACGAATACGGAGAGGGATCTCTCCAATAAGAGCAAAAGATAGTTTGTCTTTGAAGTTTGGGGTAATGATATTGAGCTAGTTATGAGCCGAGGGTTTGTTTTGTTTTTTTTGGATGGTTGAGCATGATTACTTACATTTGGAGTGAAAAGTCACGAATACAAGAGTTTCAAAAAGGTGAGAAGTTGCGAAAAATAGAAAAGCTTTGGCACAAAGATAGATATAATGATTTTTTTAGTCAATTGGGCTATCAAGTCATAACGGGCATTAATTGAGCAACAACATCGAAGTGATCCAAGGAAATGATCATATATCACAATATTATTGAGATTAGAGTGATGGAATGGAAACAATAAAGTGTTGGAGGGTGAAGCTGATAATAATTTCACAAAGATTTATAGTCAGTCCAAACAAGAAAAAACACACTCTTAAGTAACTATTTAAAACCAACCAAGGACACAGCTAACCATAGACTTCTTGGGCAAGTTTTTATTAAAGCATCTTAATTAACCAAACGATCCATTAATCCACATAATTACCTTTAGAAAGTGAAAACACATAAGAGAAAACAAAGTGTAACCTAAGGTCCAGGATAAGGTACTTTGAAACCTAATGCACTTTCGGTCAACACCCGGAAATCTTCAGAATCTGCCTTTGGAGGATAGAAACTAGAAACATAGTAACCATAAAAAATTTTCCTGATCTAACTGTGGCTTAAATGATGAAAATAACTTTCAAGAATAATTTTTAAAGCAAACGGTAGGAGAGGGAACGCGTAGCTTATTCTAGCGGTTAAGTTGTATTTAATCATTCTTAAATAAACAAATTAGAGGAAAACATTGAGATAAGGCTATCGATTAGAGAAGAATGTGGAAATCGTGATGAATCCTAACTCTATAAATGTTTTCTTTATCAAAGAAAAGTGAACAAGATGACATACATGAAGGAAAAACAATAACAAAAGGGCAGCACGGTGATATGAACCCGGGATCCCAAAAACAACTTGTGTGAGTGTCAAACCACGATTTACAATCTCCAAGTCCAATGTTTCGGTTCAACAATCATCTTCATTATTCGGCTAACTAATCTAGCACAAACGAGCTTCAAGGCGGTGAATACTATTTACGGTTAGAAGTTTAAGCTCAAGTGTATTTCAACGATACTTGCAACCAACAATTTTTCATATTCTATAGATGTATTTATATAATAATGAGGAGGTGAGATCGAATAAAATATCTCCCGAGTAGTGTCTGAGGTGATGACTTCTCGGCCTTTGAGGGGCTCGATGGAGAAGTTTACATGTTATGTTGTTTGTATTAAATGTTTTACAATTAAGATTAAATATCGGTGACCCGGGTGGATATTGGTGGTCACCGCCTATTCCACTTAGAGGGCTCCACCATTGTCTGTTTCTATTTTTCGACCGACATAGTTTACACTATTTTTAGCAGGATTTCGGGTCCTAAACTTAGGGTCGTTTTGAGGCCCTAGCAGCGTTTTTGGAACAGGGGCAACATGGGTCCATGGACCGATGTTTATCATTCCAAATTTTTATTCCTCGGATAGATCTTTCTGTGAGAGCATAGTATGCATCAAACGGAGATTGTATGCCAAAGTTACGCCACAGGAAGTTGAAACACCAATTTACCCAGCAGGGCCTGGATTTTGGCGCTTCATCTCCTAGGGTTGAGATTTTGGTACCATTTAGGTTTCCCATTGTTTCTAAATGATAAATAGGCCCTCGAGCCTCATTGTAACTGGAGTTCGGAGGGCACATTAGCCGCCATCTCTTCTCGAGGAGATAGCTACCGGCGCCCTAGCTAGTTTTATTTCCGTTACGCCAGTGAAGGAAATTTCGGTTCTTTGATATTAATGAAATGATGTTGACTCGCTGCATCTGCATATTTATGGTTATATATATTTTGATATATTGTGTTCTTGTAAATCCGGATCACTGCGGCGAAACTTTTTTACTTTGAGGTTCTACGTTCGTTGGAGTAACTGCGGATATTTTTTGAAATAAGTTTCTTGCGAAGTAACTCCCCTGGTTGTCTTGAGGTGAATATACGATTTCAAACAATAAATTCTGACCTCTGTTCGAATTCTTGTAGTTACGAGCGGCAACGTAGTGGGCGGGAGATCAATTCGCCTCAAATGTGGCGGTGGAGGCCTTTCTTTACGTAAACACTTATGATGTTCCTTTAATTGTGTTTTAATTCTCGAAATTAAACTTTTTTGATAACCATTCTTAGCCGTAATTCCAAAATATGTCTTCAATATTCTTTTAAGTATTGCTTTGTTCTTTTATGGCAATGCTCTTTTGATGGTGATTTAATAACACGGTCGCCAACATCGATATGCGGGCCACCGCGGACTCTTGACATCGATGCCGCAGAAGCATTTGATGAAATGTCGAGTGGAGCCCCATGAATAGTTCCCTTTTTATGAATGATACCAAATCGTCATCCCAGGCCTTGACCTTTATATCATGGAAAACCCATCAAACACCCATACAGCTCACGAAAATATTATAAAATCCTGGTAATTGAGAAGCACTTTTTGAAGTCGCAGGAGGAGCATAGCGGGTGGATGGAAACGTCAACGGTGGGGATCTGCGTAGAAGAGGTTAAAAAGGAGGCGGACGGAAATGGGTTTTGGGATAAGTATGAGCCGTCGGATGCCAATTAGAACCATAGAGATCGACGGTGGATATTAAATTGGGAGATCGACGATCGAAGCCGAGCAAACAAATGCACCGATGAAAATTTGCGGTACGATATTGCGTGGACCATTGATGCGAGATGGAGATCGGTAGTGGAGAAAATGAGAATCGGGTGATGCCCGATCGAAAGGGGAGCGAACAAAGGCATGCGATGAAAAACTCGATGCGATTGAGCACGGGCCGTTTGTTCGGCTTATGATCAACGGTGGAAATTAGTTTTAGAAACCGAACGTTAGAGAAGCACTTATAATTTCATGAAAACCCCACAAATTTTAATAAAACCAAGGTTTTAGTGGATCGGGGTGGAATATATATATATATATATATATATATATATATATATATATATATATATATATATATATATATATATATATATATATATATATGAAGTAGGCGCACCCGATTGCGGCACCGGCAGATGCTTGTAGAATACACGTGGGCCCGAGAGCTTTATATAACGAGATCAATCACAATCGAGCTTCGAGGGCTTCGGTCTTTCAATCAACCCATTCGAAACTTGCGATGCGATTAAGTACTTGGGGACTTCAACATGGTCCCGAAGTGCTAGGTTGTATTGAATGAAGAAAATGGAGCGAGTTTACATAAATGAGACCTAATACATCGGAAGTTTGATGTAGTCTTCCAGTCAACCCATTTGGATTTTCAGGTAATTGCGCATTGGGTCTTTTTGATCTAACCATTTTATATTAACACGTGACTTTAGCACATTGGATCAAAATTTTGGATAAATGGGTTTATGGGTTTTACAAAAAAAAAAAAAAAACTTGAGGAAAAAAATATTACAAGGTTTTAAGCGCAAAGGTAGGCCCATGGTTTATATGAAAAAGAGAAAGGGGAACAAATGAAGGTTAGTTTTTAGTGGGAGAAGGAAAATGATGGTTTCTCGGCAATCTTTTCTCATGAAATTAGCAGAACTTGAGGAGTATAAAATGGAAATAGCAAATGAAGATTTTGAGACAAAGACATGACGCCTTCAAGAGTCTTCAGGAGGCTAACGCTTTTAGCCATAAAGAATTTGTTCGTTGAAGCTCAAAAAATTTTAGCCACCTTTTTCTATAAAAAAAATTTTAGAGGTGGCTAACGGTGGCTCACACCAAGGATGGTGCCTTCTTGAAGGCATCGAACTTGGAACTTGCATTCTTTGGGGGAAGGTTACAGCACCCGCTGCTCATCCGTTGGAGTTTGCTCTTCCTTTGTTGGGATAGTATTGCTCTCAAAACATATTAGTAGCCATAAAAACAATGGATCTTTCATCAACAAGCTTTCTACCATACCCAATCCTATAGATCTAACATTTTTTTCTTCATTTAGAGTGTACTTGGATTGGAAAACTTTCACATTTCTTCTTTTGAAAACGAAAATCTAATCTATTTCTACTCCTTATTTCTCCATGTACTCGGTTAAACGGTTGAGCCCATATGATTCTCTTTCCCCAATCTATTATCTGTTAGGATGAGCGCTCCAACGGTTTTATTATCTAAATTCTACAACATAAATTGAAAAACATTCAAGTTAGGATTGAATAGTCTAACTTGATGTTAGAATCATGGCATAAGAAACAAAATTTGCACATAGAAATTTATTTTATAAAAAAAATAAAACAAAATGGAAGAGCTTAAGATTTGAAAATTCAAAGCACTTCCTTCATCCTTTACAACTCTATTTTGAATTTGTTGAAATTTCATTTTTCTTCTATCGATTGGCTCAAATTTGAAATTTACAGTTAGAACCGATTTTACATCTTTGACGTAGAATTTGAAACATATTTGAGTCATTCTTTTCTTAAATTTTAGGTTCAGATTTTGAGCATGTTTGAACATTTAATTTCTAGCCTAATCTGCCTGCGGTAAGCCGAATTAAATAGTTTGGCAAATCAAATTCCTTTATCCTATCGATAGAATTTAAAACTAATTAGTCAAGATTGATTTGTTTGACTAACTAGAAGTGTGTCTTTCGAGGTAAACGTTAACTTACCACCTTTTGATTTGTTTCTCTTTTTTGGTATGGGGTTGTGCCTTTCTTGTTTTCTAATCACCCTCTTTTCTTTCTTTTATTGTTTTTGAATTTTTCTTTTTTTGTATTCTTCAAAGCAGGAAAGCAACTAAATAAATTCTCAAAGGTTGAAACTTTATTGACATTCATATCTAAACTACTCTAGCTTGGAATATTTACATGTTTTTTAGGTGATACAATAATGCCAATGCGACCAGGTCAAGAAGCCATTAAAGGAGAAGAAGTGACTTCTCCTCGGGGGAACAACCATAGGGTGCTTTGCATGTGGATCTTCAAAATTGGGGCCACCGGCCCGGTGGTGGCCAATTTTTGATGTATTTGGCTCTTGCAAAGAAATTGGTGTTGAGGGAGCGGGCCAACCGGGGCACACTCCATGTATCACCTTACGGATCAATCATAACATGATATAAAATTTTCTTCTTTAAGGTTTTCTCACATGGTGCAGTGAGCTGTATACATATCTCGGTAGCTTCCATCATGCACATCTGCAGGTGTGGCCTTGTAATCACACTCCTCTCTTTTCGCTCGAGGTATTTGGCATATGAGCATTAACCGAATACCTCTTCTTCCATTGGACAAGACAAATATGTCGTAGGAAGAAGGTCTCCCCTCATCTTCACTACATCACAAAATGTTGGAGGATCATCATATATGGTGAGGCTATCATCTTTTGACTAACGGTTCTGTTTGGGTGGGCGAACTGCGCTGAAAAAATTAACATATTCTTGATGGGGGGTCACTTTGGTTACCTTGACCCTTTCGGTAGGCTCCGGATATTCATCTTGCTCAAGATTTTCTTCATGTCTTTCCTCTCATATCCTGCGCATTGAGAAAAGATGACACGGTTCCATCTTTATATGAAATTATCATGATGATACGATATATAACGAGAATGAAAATTTAATGAACCTTAAATACTTTATCATGCTTTCAACGCTTTCTTCATCGGTGTCATAGATAGCACGCATTGGCTCATCATTTTCTTGGAGATTGATAGCCACGATCTTCACTCCTGAATAAATTGTTGGTAGCCCATAAGCTCGGCTCCCCTTTGGAAAAAATCATCATCGGACAAACCATCATTAGATCGTCATTAATTATAAGCAACGTTATCATCAAACCTTTTGGAAACTTCGCCGATCTTTCTTCAAAATAGTACGCAAGTTCTTTTAAGTTAAACTCTAGTTCATCATACATGCTCTTGCATGTAGCTTCTATCTTATAGTGGTACGGTTTTCTTTCATGAGGACAAAGGTGTGGTCTCTCCCAATCATTATTTCTGGTTTCGACCTCATGTTCTTCCTCTTCTATGTTCCATAGGGTGTTGGCCATCTCTATCATTCTTTCTAGCTTGCTTTTTAAAGAGATACGCTATTTTCTCCACTCGTTCTTTCTCTGCTTGCTTTCAGTCAACTTCACTCCTTGAATTTTATGTTGTATTCGCCAATCATGCTATGCTGCATTTCCTCTAGGAGCTCGAAGCTGTCTTTCTCTTATACGAAATTCCACCTCTGGTTCAAAAAGAACTAGGATGATGCGATCGGCTTCATCCTAAAAGGTGGTTTTACATCGGAAGGTATCGCATTATACACCTTATTTAAGACTGGCTAGAAACTCTTGTCTTGTCTCTACTTGGTGTCTTCTCAAATTTTGATATTCTCTGAGATGAGAAGACATTTGCAGGCTTCTTCCATCTGTTAAGGAAAATTAAGACGAATTGATGGAGGTTGAAGATGCTTGCGATTGGAAGGTTTTTAAACCAACTCTTTGCGTTTACTTGTATTGACGAGGTAAAAATTCTAATTCGCACATCATCTTCTTCTATTTCATATAAATCCAGTATATCCTCTAGCTTTTGGACATGCTTTGCTCAATAGTTATTTTTGAATTTTTCTCCATTAAAGGGGCGGCTTGTTTATAAGTTACTGCGGGAAGAAGTGGAAGATAAGAGAGTAAAATCGAGAGGCTTATATGTTATATGACCTTTGTGGGTGTGGGTAAGGTGATAGGGCTCATGGATATTTGAGAAACTTCTTTAGAAGTGGGAGATATAACATGAGGCTCTTGTCCCCACTAGATTTTTCACGGTCTGGGGTATATCACGGTACGAAAGGCCCAAAAGGTGCAGGTTCTCATATACATACTCAATGGGTTTCATGTTTGTACACTCAATTGGGCTTAAAACGAGAGTAACATACGTAGACAAAAAAAAAAAATTTCTTTAAACTAGATCCCATTTATATGTTCTACCTTTCTATGAGGCACAGTCATCTTAGGTTCTTCCTTGGGTGGAGTTTTTTTTGAGTGTTATGGAGTGTGGGTCGCCGGTGGAAAAAATTTTGGCTCATAAGGAGGTAAGAAGTGTTTTATGGTTGCACCATGTGTATGGAGAAGTGCCAAAGGTTTTTAGGAATTGAATTAGCTCTCAAGGTGATACGAAAAAAGTTAGTAATTTAATCCTGGGAGACTTCCTAAGGATAGCTTTAAGTTATCAACTTTCTTTCAAGGTGGATGAAAGTCGAGATGAGCTCTAGTATGAATCTTCCTAGGAGCAACATACGTATTTTTGGACAACTTAAACAAGAAAAGTTCAACCGGGCATGACAATATTTGAGAGGTTGAGCTAATGCGACTGCAGGGATATTTCAATCCTATAGTCCTTTAGCGAGTTTTGAATGATGTTATAATGATGAGGTTCTTCCCGGTGATCTTAAAGGTACGCTAAGGATTGTGGAGTCGCCAGTGGAAGTTTTTAGCTCTTTTGAGTAAAAGGTTGTATAGTCCCACTACCATGTTTAATAAATACCAATTTGAAACATTTTTTGGTGTTTTACGAGTTCTTTTTCAATTGTGTAGTTGTATTAGAAATATCTAACTACTGTTTCAAAATGTAGATACGGTTATAGAGACAAAGACGGTCTATTCATTGTGGCTAAGCCGGTGATCTTCCGAGGTTAGATAAGGGCACATGAGAACCCTGGGGTTTGCCTAGTTTACATCACGGTTAAGCAGTTTCATCACTTGATTACTAGTTCTTGGTAGTGCTTGAAAAGGCTACTTTTTACTCTCAAAGTTTTATAAAATGAAAATGATTATGGGTTCTTCCCTAGTGGAGTTGCAGAAATGTTAGGGTACGTAATTTTAGCGATTAACGGACTAAAAACTGCATAAGAAACATTATTTAAACCACTTTGGGATTCTAGGATGTATACGAATGCGGAGAGGATCTGTCCAATAGTGAAAATATGGATTTGTCTTTGAAGTTTGGGGTAATAATATTGGAAAGCTGATTGTGAAGGCGAGGGTTTGTTTGTTTTTGGATGGTTGAGAAGCATGATTGCTATTTGAGGTGAAAAGGTCTTGAATGCTTAGAGTTTCAAAGGTGAGAAATTGCAAGAAAATAGAAAAATATTTGGCTAAAATATGAATATAATGCGGTTTTAGTCCATTGGGCTATGGGTCATAACAAGGCTTTAATTGAAGCGACAACATCAAGAGTGATCTGAGGGAAATTCATCTATATCACAAGATTATTGAGATTAGAGTGATGGAATGGAAATAGTAAGTGTTGGAGGGGTGAAGCGATAATAATTTCACGGAGATTTATAGTCGGTCAAGCAAGAGAAAAGTCTCTTAAGTAACTATTTAAAACCAACCAAGAATAGGGAGCTAACCGCAGACTTCTTGAGCAAGTTTTTATTAAAGCAACTTATTGGACAATGAGCAATCCGATGATACGCATAATTACCTTTAGAAATTGTGAGAACACATAAGAAAACACATAGTGTAACCTAAGATCAGATAGTGCTTTGGAAACTAGTGCTTGATTTTAGTCGACACCGGAAATCTTGATCTTGCCTTCGGAGGATGGGGAACTGAAAACGGGGCTAACCATAAAATTTTGTCGTCTAACTTTAATAAGCTAATGATGAAAATACTTTCAAGAATAATGTTTAAAGAAAACAATAGGACGAGGAATTCCAACATTCCTAACTTATTAACATGTATTTAATCATTCTTAAATAAACAAATTAGAGAAAACTCTATAAATATTTGATGTTATCGGAAAAGTATGAAAAATATGGCATAAATAGAAGGAAAAGCAACAAAGAAAAGGCCTTCACCGATGGTAGACAGGATCCCAAGCAACAACTTGTTATTGATTTCAAACGATTCTGATCTTCAAGTCCAATGTTTCGATTCAGCAATCATCTTCACTATTCGACCTAACTAATCTAGCACAAAGGAAGCTTCAGAGGCGAGTAGATACTATTTACAATCGAAGTTTAAGCTCAAATGTGTTCAAAGTTCTGTGACCAACAATTTTTCATCTTCTACGAGAGGGTATTTATAGAATAATGAGGAGGTGGAAATCGAATAAAAGATCTCCCGAGGTAATTAATACAAGGTAGTGACACTTGGCCTTTGAGGGGCTCGATGGAGAAGTTTACAAGTGATGTTTGTACGTAGTAACTATTTTTAAAATTAATATTCGTCTAGGCGGGAATTTTGTTGACTTTGAGAGGAGCTGCGTTACGTTGGAGTAACTTTCTGTGAATATTTTTTCCGATGAGATTTGCTTGCTGATAACTCCCCGGATGCTGTTTGAGAGTGAATATCGATTTCGAACAATAAATTCAGCCTCTGTTGAATTCTTGTGGTTACGGTGCTTTGTGGTAGTGGGAGGAATCAATTAGCACTCAAATGTGGCGGTGGAGAGGCCTTTCTTTATGTTAAACACTTATGATGTTCCTTTAATTGCGTTTTAATTCTGGAATTGAGCTTTTGATAACCATTCTTAAACGTAATTCCCAAATGCATCTTCAATCTTCTTTTTAAATACTTTATTCTTTTATGCCCGAAGTACTCTTTAGATAGTGATTTAATAACACGGTGTCTTGTCAATGTATGAGCCACGCGGGGCTCTCAAGGCATCAATGCCCATGAAGCATTTGATGAAACGTTGAGTGGAGCCCCATGAATAGTTCCCTTTAATGAATCAAAGGCACAAGAATCATCATCCCGGACGCCGGCCTTTTATACAATGGAAAACCCATCAAACACCTGCAAAACAACACGAGAAAATATTATAAAATCTGCGTAATTGGGAAAAGCTGCTTTAGAAGGCATGGGAGGAGCATGGCCGTTGGATGGCGACATCAATGAGTAGAGTTTGCGTAGAAGAGGTTAAAGGAGGGTGGAGGGAAATGGGTTTTGGGATAAATATAAAGTAGTTGGATACGTTAGACCCACGGAGATCGACGGTGGATATTAAATTGGGAGATCGGTGATGGAGCGAACAAACAAATGCAGAGTAGAAAATTTGCGATACGATGTTGTGGACCGTTAGTCACAGGGGATCGGATCAATTTTGGAAAATGAATGGGAGTGATGCCCGATGGAAGGCCGAACAAAGGCATGCGATGAAAAAATCCGATGCGATTGAGCACGAGCCCATTTGGTCGACATGATCAATGGTGGGGCTGTTTTGAAACGAACCGGTGGAAAACCCTTGTAACTTTTACGAAAACCACACAGAATTTAATAAAACCAAGGTTTTAGTGGATCGGGGTGGAAAATATATAAGTAGGCGGCGCCCGATTGCGAGGCTGCTGGATGTATGGAATACAATGGGCCGAGCTTTATATAACAAGGGCCAATCGCAGGCGAACTTCGGGCCGGTCTTTCAATCAACCCATTCGAAACTTGCGGTACGTTACGCACTTTGAAACTTCAACACTTGGTCCCAGGGTGTGAGTTGTATTGAATGAAATAAAACGGGCGAGGATTTACATATATGATACCTAATGCTTTCGAGTTTGATGTGATGTTGAATACGCCCATTTGGATTTTCTTCGATGCGATTGCGCATTGGTATTTTTGATCTAACCATTTTATATTAACACGTGACTTTTAGCATTGAATCGAAATTTTGGATAAATGGTTTTGGAAGTTTTACAAAAAAAAAAAAAACTTCGGGGAAAATATTACAAGGTTTTAAGCGTGGAAGGAAGCGGGCCCGTAGTTTATATGAAAAAAGAAGAACAAATGAAGGTTAGTTTTTAGTGGGGAGAAGGGGAAAATGATGGCTTCTTAACGGTCTTTTCTCATGAAATTAGCGAACTTCGGTATAAAATGGAAATATGAAATGAAGATTTTTGGGACGGAGGCATGAGGCCTTGAAGTCTTCGAGCCAGCACTTTTTAGCCATAAAATTTGTTCCTTGAAGGCTCAAAAAAAAAGTCTTATACATTTTGCTATAACAAATTTTAGAGGTGGCTAACGGTGGCTTCACTTGGGGGATGGTGCATTCTTGAACGCATCGAGAACTTTGAACTTGCATTCTGCGAAGTGGCTTTGTGCCTCATCCATTGAGCTGCTCTTCCGCTGGCACAAGGATGATATTGCTGCGAAAACATATTAGCATCCATAAAAACAATGGATCTTTCATCAACAGAAAGCTTTCTACATGCCCGATCCTATAGATCTAACATTTTTCTTCATTTAGAGTGTGCTTGGATTGGCAAACTCTTCCTACACATTTTATTCTTTTTGAAACGGGGAAATCTAATCTGTTTCTGCCTTATTTCTCCATGGACTCGAGTAAACGGTTGAGCCCATATGATTCTCTACCTAATCTGTTGTCTATTGGGATTAAATTGTCCAACGGAACTTTGTTCTCTAAATTCACAACATAAATTGAAAAACATTCAAGTCGAAGTTGAACGGTCTAACTTGATGTTTGGTCCATGGCATAGAAAACAAAATTTGCACATAGAAATTTGTTTTGCAAAAAAATTAAAACAAAATGGAAGGCTTAAGATCTAAAAATTGAGCACTTCCTTCATCCTTTTACAACTCTAATTTTAATTTGTTTGAAATTTATTTTTCTTACATCGATTGGCTGTGATTTTGGTGATTAGAACCATATTTTTACATCTTTGACTTAGAATTTAGGCTTATGTTTTGAGTCATTCTTTTTTCTTATTTGGAAATTTTAGGTTCGATTTTGAGCATGTTTGAACCTTTAATTTCTAGCCTAATCTGCCTCTTTTGATAAGCCAAGATTAAACGGGTTGGCGAGATCGAATTCACTATCTATGGAAGTGGTAAATTTAAAGCTAATTAGTGGTCAAATTTGATTGACTAACTAGAAGTGTGTCTTTCGGGAGTGGGATTTAAGCTTGCACTTTCGATTTTGTTTCTCTTTTTTGGTATGGGGTTGTACACTTTCTTGTTTTCATAATCGCCCTCTTTTCTTTCTTTTATTGCTTTTGAATTTTTTTCTTTTTTGTATTCTTCAAAGTAGAAAACAACAACTAACTAAATGCTCAAAGGTTTGAAACTTTATTAACATTCCTATCTAACCTACTCTTACTTGAAATATTTACATGTTTTAGGTGATACAATAATGCCAACACGACCGGTCGAGGAAATAGTGAGGAGAGAGAGAGAGAAAAGTGGCTGTCATCGAGAGACAACCATAGGGTGCTGCGCATGTGGATCTTCAAAATTAGGGCCACCAACAATGGTGACAATTTATGATGTATTTGGCTCTTACTGAAAGAGTTAATACTTGAGGAGCGGGCCAACCGGGGCCTCATATATTACGCACGAGATCGATCATAACATGATATAAACTTTCTTCTTTAAGGCTGCCATGGTGGTAAGTGCTCTGTATCTCGGCCGGCTTCCATCCTTGCGCCATAACGATGTGGCCTTTGTAATCACACTCCTCTCTTTCTTAGGTGGGAGTATTTGGCATATGAGCATTAACCAAGAATACCTCTTCTTCCATTGGACCAAAAAAAATATATACCCCGTAGGAAAGGTCTCCTATCTTCCTACATCCACAGTAGGTATTATCATCATATATGGTAGGGCTATCCTCTTTTGACCCTAACGATTACTGTGGAGTGAACTAAACTCTATGAAACAATTAACATATTCTTGAGTAGAAATTACGCCGATTTACCTTGACCCTTTTGGCGGAGGCTCCAGGATATTCATCTTGCTCGATATTTTTCTTCATTTCTTTCCTCCTTGTAAATACACGTTGAAAAGGCATTGGGTTCCATCTTCTTTGAAATTATCAACGGTGATCTGATATATAAGAGAATGAAAAATTAATGAACCTTCATCTTGCTATCATGCTTTCAACACTTTCTTCATCATTGTCATAGATGGCATGGTAGCTCATCATTTCTTAGAGATTGATGGTCACGATCTTCCACTCCCCAGATAAGCTGCTCATGGCCCCATAAGCTCGGCTCCCTCTGAAAAAATCATCATCGGACAAACCATCATTAGATAAATCATATTATAAGCAACGTTATCATCAAACCTTGCGAAACTCAGCCAATCTTTCTTCAAAATAGTACGCAAGTTATTTTCTGATTCAAACTACGGTTCATCATACGGGCTGCGTAGCTTCTATCTTGCGGTGGTTTGGTTTTCTTTCTTGAGGACAAGGTGTAGGTCTCTCCCAATCATTATTTCTCGTTTCAGCCTCATATTCTTCCTCTTACGGCATATTGTTCCGCGGTGTTGGCCATCTCTATAGAAATTTCTTTCTCTAGCTTGTTTTTAAAGAGATGTAACTATTTGCTCACCATTCTTTCTGCTTTGCTTTCAATCCTTCCTCCTTGCATTTTATGTTGTATTTGAGGAATAACTATTATGCTTTGCACTTCCTCTAGGCTTGAAGGCTCTCTTTCTCTTATACGAAATTCCACCTCGAGTTTAAAAGAACTAGGATAGTCCGATGGGGTCCATCCTAAGAGTGGTTTTACATCGAAGGTATTGCATTGTACACCTTATTTGAACACGGATGAAAACTCTTGTATGCCGCTCTCTACGTGAGTTGTCTTCTCAAATTCCGATATTCTCCTAGGATTAGAGAAGACATTTCTGAATTGCCCATCTATTAAGGAAAATTGAGCAAATTGGTGGGGAAGTTGAAGATGCTTGTGGTAGGGTTTTTAAAACCAACTCTTTGCATTTACTTGTAATGACAAGGTGAAAATTCTAATACGCACATCATCTTATTCTGTTTCATATAAGTCGAGTATATCTGTAGCTTTTTGGACATGTTTTGCTCGGCGATTATTTTTGAATTTTCTCCATTAAAAAGGGCGACTTGTTTATAAGTTGAAAGGGGATGGAAGATAAGAGGTAAAATCAGAGGCTTATATATTTCTATGACCTTTGTGGAAATTGTGGGTAGAGTGATAGGAGGCTCATGGCTATTTGAAAATTCTTTAGAAAGTGGGAGATATAACATGAGGCTCTTTTGTCCCACTAGATTTTTTCACGGGGAGTACGGGTGCGCTCACGATGCGAGGGCGGGGTCGGGTTCTCTCCCCATACCCAATATGGGTTTCATATTTGTACACTCGATTAGGCTTAAAGCGAGAAAAAACATGCGATAGACAAAAACAATGAATTCTTTAAACCAGGATCCAACCCATATGTTCTACCTTTCTATAGGGCCTCGTCATCTTTCGAGGGTTCTTCCTTCGATGGAGTTTTTTAGTGTTATAGAGTGTGGGTCTCCGAGGTGGAAAAAAATTTTAGCTCGTAAGAGTATTGTGTTTTATGGTTTACCACCATGTGTTTCTTATGGAAAGTGCAGGGTTTTCCAGAATTGAATTAGCTCTCAGGGTGATACGAAAATAGTTGATAATTTATTAATCTGTAGGAGACTTCCCTGAGATATCTTTAAGGTTATACGACTATTTCCGATTGAATTAGGGTCAGCATAGGCTCTGGTATGAATCTTCCTGAACACTATACTGTGTTTTGGACCCAACTTAAGCAAGAAAATTTCAACCGGGAATGACAATCTTTTACAGAAGTTTGACTAATGTAACCAAGAGATTTCAATCTCAGGTCCTTTAACTAAGTTTGAATGATGTTATATTGATGAGGGTTCTTGAAATTAGGTCTTAAAGGTTTGCTAAGGATTGTGGAGTCGCCAAGTGAAGTTTTTAGCTCTTTTGGAGGTAAAGGTTTTGTGGTCACTACCATGTTTATTAAATACCAATACGGAAACATTTTTTGGTTTTTTCTAAGTTCTTTTCCAATTTTGTGGTTTTTAAGAATATCCTAACTACATTTCAAAATGTAGATACGGTTAGAGACAATCTGGGTCTATTGCTATGGCTAAACCATTGATCTTTCAAGGTTAGATAAAGACTTATGAGAACCCCTAGGGTTTACCTAGTTTATCACGATTCAAACAATTTTCATCATGATTACTAGTTCTTGATGTTGCTTGAAAAAGGATACTTTTTACTCTCAAAGTTTATAAAAATGAAAATGATTATGGGTTCTTCCCCGGTAGTCGCTAGAAAATTTACAGGAATACGTAATTTTAGTAGTTAGGAAGACTAGAAGTAGCATAGAGACATTATTTAAACCCTTTTTTGGATTCTGGGATGTAGCACTCCACAGATACGGAGAGGGATCTCTCCGATAAGTGCAAATGTCGATTTGTCTTTAGTTGCAGGGTAATGATATTAGGCTAGTTATGAAGGCCGAGGAGTTTGTTTTGTTTTTGGATGGTTGAGCATGATTCTTTTGTTTGAGGTGAAAAGTCTTGAATGCAAAGAGTTTCAAAGGTGAGAAGTTGCCAAGAAAAATAGAAATATTTGGCTAAAATATAGATACGATATTTTGGTTTTTTTAGTCCCATTTTAGGCTATCGAGTCATAACGGGCTTTAATTGAGCAACAACATCAAGAGTGATCCAAGGGAAAGTCATCTATATCTTAAGATTATTGAGACTAGAGTGATGGAATGGAAACAGCGAAGTGTTGGAGGGTGAAAGTGATAATAATTTCACAAAGAGATTTATAGTGAGTCCAAACAAGAAAAGCCTCTTAAGTAACTATTTAAAACCAACCAAGGATAGGGCTAACCATGGACTTCTTGGGCAAGTTTTTATTAAAACAACTTAATTGACAAACAATCCGATGTCTGCGTAATTACCTTTAGAAAAGTATGAGAAAACATAAGAGAAAACAAAGTGTAACTATAAGATTAGATAAGGTACTTTGAAACCTAGTACGCTTTTAGTCAACTTGCAGGGAAATCTTCAAAATCTGCCTTTGGAGGTAAGAAACTAGAAATAGGGCTAACCATAATTTTGTAGTCTAACTTTAATAAAAGAAAATGATGAAAATAACTTTCAAGAATAATGTTTAAAGAAAAAAAATAGGACGAGGGAAAGCCAACATTTCCTAACTTCTTAAGATTTATTTAATCATTCTTAAATAAACAAATTGAGAAAACTCTACAAATGTTGTTCTTTATCGGAGAAAAGTGAACAATATGACATAAATAGAAGGAAAAACAATAAAAAAAGAGCACGTCTTGGTGTTATAGGCCGAGATCCCAAGCAACAACTTGTTATTGATGTCAAACCGATTTACGGTCTTCGAAGTCCAATGTTTCGGTTTTAGCATCGATCATCTTCACGATTCGACCCGCTAATCTAAGCACAAAGAGAGCTTTAAGGGCCGGTGAATACTATCTACAATCAGAAGTTTAGCTCAAATGTATTTCAAAGTTCTACAACCAAAAATTGTGTTCATCTTCTACGAGAGGTATTTGTAGAATAGTAGGGAGGTGTGACTAGAGCTAAAGATCTCCCAAGGATAATTAATGCGGGGTAGTGGCTTCTTGGCCATTGAGGGCTCGGTGGAAGTTTTACGGGTGATCTTTTGTATTACTTTCTTTGGTGGATTAAAGCTGGAAGGAGCTTTTGACTTTGAGGCTGCGTTAGGTGGGCCTTTCTGCAGTGTTTTTGCATTAAGTTGCTTGCATAGTAACTCCTTGGATGTCTTTAGGCGAATATACGATTTCGAATAATAACTTGAGCCTACTGTTGAATGCTTGTAGTTACGGTGTGAGTGGGGTAGTTAGGAGGAATCGATTCGCCTCAAATGTGGTGGTGGAGGCCTTCTGTCTATTAACCTTATGATGTTCCTTTAATTGTGTTTTAATTCTCGGAATTAAGCTTTTCATAAGCGTTCTTAGCCGTAATTCGCAAAGTTGTCTTCAATATTGACACCTGCTTTGTGCTCCATTTTTTTTATGTGATACTCTTTAGATGATTTAATAACACGGTGTCTTGTCAATGTGCGAGGCCACGTAGGGCTCTCAAGACGTCAACGCCCGCAAGCATTTGATGAAACGTGAGTGGAGCCCCGCGAATGGTTCCCTTTTATGTGAATTGAAGGCACATGAATTGTCATCGAGCCTTAGGCACTTTATATATTAAACCCGTAAACACGCAAAACACGAGAAAAGTATTATAAAATCCTACGTAAGCGGGAAAAATTGCTTCGAGAAGGCATGGGAGGAGTGTGGCCGTTGGATAGCATGCAACGGTGGGCATACACACATAGAAGGGGTTAAAAAAGGAGAGCGGAGGGAAATAGGTTGCAAGATAAATATGAGCACCGGATGCGTTAGACCCACCGATTGATGATGGATATTCGTCGGGAGATCGGCGATTGGGGCGAACAAACAAACGCATCCAATGAGGAAATTTGTGATGCGATGTTGCGCGGACCGTTGATCTGGGGATCGGATCAACGATGGAAAATGAATCATAGAGAGTGAACGAAAGGCATGCGATGAAAAACTCGGAAGTGAAATCGGTGCGGGCCATTTGATTGGCTTATGATCAATGGTGGAAATTAGTTTGAACGAGCGGTGGAAAACCCTTATAATTTTATGAAAAATCCCTGAAATTTAGAAAACAAGGTTTTGGTGGATGGGCGGAAGAAAATATATATATATGAAGTGACTTGCCGGTGCCGGGGGCCGTTAGATGTAGAATACAATGGGCCCGTGGCTATATAACAAGGGCCAATCGCAATCGGAGCTTCCGGCCGTCTTTCAATCAACCCATTCGAAACTTGCAATGCGATTAAACGCTTCGGGACTTCAACACTTGGTCACAAGGTGTAGGTGTGTGGAATGAAAGCAAATGGGCGGGGGTTTACATATGTAAGAACCTAATCACATCGAAAGTTTGATGTGGTCTTTCAATTAACACATTTAAATTTTCTCCGATGAGATTGGGCATCGGGTCTTTTCAGTCTAACCATTTTATATTAACACGTGGTTAGCACATTGGATCAAAAGTTTGGATCGTCATTTTTTGGGTTTGCAAAAAAAAAAAAACGTCGGGGAAGAAATATTTACCCAAGGTTTTTAACGTGGAAGGGTGAGCCCATGGTTTATGTGAAAAAGAGAAAGAGGGAACAAATGAAGGTTCGTTTTTAGTGGGAGAAGGGGAAAATGATGGTTTCTCGGCGGTCTTTTCTCATAGAGGTGTGTTCCAGTGTCTAGTGGAAATAGCAAATGATTATTTTTGGGACGAGAGGCATGAGGCCTTCGAGAGTCTTCAGAAACCAACGGCTTTGTAATAATTTTTTTCCTTAAAGGCTCAAAAAAAGTCTTGGCCGCCTTTTACTGTAAAAAAAAATTTTAGAGAGTGGTTATCGAAAACCTTATAAGAGATAGAGTCCCAATGTTGACTAGGGGAAACTTGATGATGGTTTTAGGGCATGGTATTATGCATATGGTTTTAGCCTTGGTATTTTAAATAATAATAGAGCCTATAAAGGTAGGAAAACTTCATTGTAATGTAGGCCTAGAGTGAGCGGTAAGAAGCTCACTTGTTTTGAATTGTTAAGTTTTGGCCAATGGTTAATGAAATTTCATTGGTTTCGGGTTTTCCACGAAGATGGGGTTTTCTCGAATAAACATGTGTGTTTATGTTAATGTTTTATTCATGGCTCTTTATGTTTATTTCTCTGTTTAATTGTTTATTATTTCTACCATAAAATCTTTACACCTCCCTTTACATAATTTTATTCATGAATAAGCGGGGAGTCGTACATAGTGACTACATTAGGCTATAATTGGGGAACATTACGGAATCCTCCTACGCCACGCACACACATGTAGAATATGTAACCATGCATGTGAAGGTGCCCACCTTTAAGGGTGCGGGGGATGAGGATATCGGAGCGAATTTTAGTTTGTGCTTAAATGTCTTGTGGGCGTTGCACAAAATTTCAATAATGATGCTCTCAAGAGACGCGGTAGCGATAATTTAAAGGTCACGCTTTAGATTGGTTCATGGGATACATTACTCATCAGGTATGTCTCACCATTCAACAGATTAAGGATGCTGCCCTGAGCGGTGGTTACGAAAAGCCAAGAAAATCCTATTCTCAATGAATAATAGGCCCCGAAAGATATCAGCGAGGGCCTACAGAATCCAATCTTGGAAGGTACGACACGATGTTGAAAGAAAACCATCAACGAGAGAGGATTTTATTACAATGATAAGAAGCATAAGGAATGGTTCATTTCCATGCTATTTCCACATCTATGCGGGCTTGTAGGTCGGCACTTAAGATTGATTCTCGGAAGAAGCTCCGGAAATTGCTATGAAACTATAAAATGCACCTAGGAGCGATGCTCAATTTGAAGTAGCTACAATACAATAAGAAATCTAGACAACATTGAAGCATGTACATGAAAATAACATAGTATAAGGAAGAGCATGTGATGGCTAGAATGAACTAATACAACAAATAAAAATTCGAGATTTGAAAGTACAATGAGAGTAAGATCCTCTTCCAAGTGGTCACAAGACACCTTCCTAAGATAAATATCCTCTCAACAACTAGATCTTTACACGGTCTAGTTTCACACTTTTGTTGTGTAACCAACTCCAAAAATAGAAGAAAAGAGATATCAACGCCTTAGAAATAAGCCACTTCGAGGGGGCAACCTCCAATACATTACATACATGAACAATTCTTGGATGATAAAATTTACAAAACCCCCTTTCTATATATAGGAGTACATGTCGCCATAATGTAATCCTAGTGGGCCACAATGTAATCCTAGCCGACCTAACAATAATAATTTAAGGGCACAATAATAACAAAATGGGGGTTATTGTGGGTACAATAATAACAATAAGGAGGGCTACACTAACATAATAAGGGACTACACTATTAATATAGGGACTTAACATGCCCCTCTCCTTCAAACAAGTGTTGTCCTCAACGCTTGATTATTTCTTGATGCTTCTGTATAAAATTATCATCCTCCCATGTGAAATCTTCTACAGGAAAGTTCTTCCACTTGCTGAGATACTCTGAAATTGATCGTACTTGTCGATTTCTTGTTTCTATGACTGCTTCATAACTTCTTTCGATGTCATGTTGATCTTCCTGTTGTTTCATTAGATTATGCACCAAAGTTGGGTTATCCTTTGAGAGTTGGAGAACTTGTTGTTGATGCTCGATGTGATCTTCCACTAATTTATCATCCATATTTGCTATTATTTGATCCTTCAAACCATCCAACCTAGCCTCCATTTCTGCTTTTAAACCATCTATTTCATCTTCAATTGCTCTTCGTAAGATTGAAACTTGTTGCACTTGGTACCGTAATTTTGATATCTCATACTGCAATTCTTCCTCTTCATGCATCATTGTATAGATTTCTGAGGGCTTTATGGGTATGGAATTATTTTTTGGAGGCATTATATAACCCAATGCTGATAAATATTCTTCAATATGCCCTTGGAATCACTTCAAACTGCTTTTTCAAACAAACGTTATGCAATTTTAAAAAACAAATACACACCTTTTTCTTGCTTTTGAGGAGCTCGATATTGAAATTGGATTATCTTTGTGATTTCATCACTTCAATATTTGAATTTTGGTACCAAATTATCCCACTAAATTATCTTTCGAATTCCATAGGTCTGACCTGATTTGGATTCTCCAAGACAAAGTTGTGTCCAATCTCCCACAATGACCTAATTTTGGACTAGTTCAGTAGAGTGAAATTGTACGACTTGCCACGTGTCACTGTTTTGTCCTTCGTCTCTGAAATTGATATCCAAGAAACTAAAGTCCGTGTACTTGCGACCACTTTTTACGGCACTCCAATCTGATGCCCAGAGAGAGAGTTATTGAACTTTTCCCACGATCACCTCTTTGAGATGAAATTCAGGAGCCTGAAAAAGCACTACCTTCCACAGATCATATCTCCAAAAATATTGCGAACCAAGCTCTGAAATTTTTTGACGACTTTCTTTAGGATTTCAGCTTCGCACCATATGAATTTCAGATTCTGAACCTTCGTAGAAATTGTTTTATAGCGCAAATTCCACGATGACCTGTTTAGGAGCCTGAAAAAATACCTAACTTCCACAGATCATATCTCCGAAAATATTGTGAACCAAGCTCTGAAATTTTTATACAAACTTCCTCAAGATTTCAGCTTCGCACCCTAAAAATTTCAGCTTCTGAAGCTTCGTAGAAAAAAAGTTATAGCGAAAATGCCACGATGACCTGTTTGGAGCAGCGAAACCCTAGAATCCAAAGCTCTGATACCAAATGTTGTGTAACCAGCTCCAAAAATAGAAGAAAAGAGATATGAACGTCTTAGAAATAAGCCACTTCTAGGGGGCAACCTCCAATACATTACATAAATGAACAATTCTTGGATGATACAATTTACAAAACCTCCTTTCTATATATAGGAGTCCATGGGGCCATAATGTAATCCTAGTGGGCCACAATGTAATCCTAGCCGACCTAACAATAATAATTTAAGGGCACAATTATAAGAATATGGGGGTTACAGGGATACAATAATAACAATAAGGAGGGCTACACTAACATAATAAGGGGCTATACTATTAATATAGGGACTTAACACACTTGCTGCAACTCACAAAAACTGCAAAACCCTCAACAGAACCAGTGCTACTATAGAGATGTAACTTGGCCATAATTCTGGATAGTGGAGAGATGCATCACAATCTCCTCCAAATAGCTACTCCATGGAGGGAGAGAGGATTCCTAAACATGAATCATCTTCCCTTAGGCTAAATAGCCAAGAGACTTGAGTTGCTATAGCAACTTCTCAAAATTCTTCAACAACCTTTACTTGCTACCTCTCCTTCTTTTTATAACATGAGGGCTTGCCAAAACCATAAACCACCTTCTTCAACTTATCCTCTTTCACACATGAGATCCTCTTCTAGAAGTACATTGTGCTTGATCGATAAGCTTCCCTCCAAACTACACTGTAGGTGGGGCCAAGTTTGACCCATTCAAATGAATTTCCCCTTTTCATACTTAGGGGTGTTTAATATAGTAGCCCAGATTTTTCCTCTTTCACATTGGGCATGTGTTTATTTTCAACTTAGGAGTTAATAAAACTCCTTTACATACTTTTATTCATGAATAAAGAAAACTAAAATTAAAATGCAATGTTCCCATTAGCTGCAAAAATTGGGAACATTACAGAATATTCCTTCACCGCCACCGCCCACACATGCAAAATATATAACCACGCATATGAAGGCACCCACCTTTAAGGGTGCGAGGATGAGGATATGGACCGATTTTGGTTCGTGGCAAATGGGGTGTGGACTGCACAAAATGTCAATAATGATGCTCTCAAGAGGGCACTACTGGTTATGAATTTTAAGGGTCGTGCTTTAGATTGGTTCATGGGATACATTACTCATCATGTATATCCACCGTTTAGTAGATTAAGGACGCCCTGAAGCAGTAGTTCTGAAAGCCAAAATCCTATTCTCAATGCATAATACAACTGAAATATATCAAGCAAGGGCCTACAGAATCAGTCTCGGAAGCTGACCAGCGACTGAAGTAAACCATCAACGAGAGAGGATTTTATTACGATGATAAGAATCATAAGGAATGGTTTATTTCCATGCTATTTCCACATCTATGCGGGCCTATGGGTCAGCATAAGATTGATTCTCAGGAAGAAGCTCTGGAAATTGCTATGAAACTATAAGCTGCTCCTAGAGACGATGCTCAATTTGGAGCGCTACAAATTCAGAGCCATTTAGAAGCTATGCACTTGGAAATTTAGAATTTACAAAAATATCAGGGAAAGGAAGTTGGCACAAATTTCTGGTGCATACGCTGTAAGGGAGACGACGACACCAAACACTATTGCCCTCTACTGTCACATTATATGCAAGCTAGGGGACTGAGTCTAATGCGCCCGAAAGATGTTTCTGGGCATAGTACCCCCACATTTTGGTGTGATGATTGTTGGGTGGCTAGGTGACATGATTTAGAGAAATGATTGCGATTAGGACCCTATGTACCAAAATTGAAGCAACATGGGTGCAGATTCTCCTCTTCAGTTGGTAACGATGAGCACACCTGCCGAATGTATGACCTGATGATCAACAAAGCAAACCTTTAGAGAGTGTAGGCTGACCCTTCATTGCAAGCATCTCCCTATGGATGAGGAGGATCCCCAACAAGAGGAGGGGGATGGGATAGAGGTGGAGGTGTAGGTCGAGGGAGAGGGAAACTATTTTGTTACAACTATGGACACACTTGACACTATGCATGAGACTGCCCAAACCCTATGTGACAATATTGTAGGTACTATAGGTAATTTTATCGTGTAATTGAAGATTGTCATGTGTTGATAGCTAAAATGTAGGCAAAGAAGTAGACACTAACGTAGAACATATAGATGGTTAAGACTGATTCAAACCATGCAACAATGGTCCAAGTGTAAATGTAATAAAACGCAGTGGTGTTGCCACCGAAGGAAATGAGGAAAAGGCTACCAAAGAGCCACTGATCAGAAAAGCATATTACAAGAAGGAAGGAATCAACCTACAGAAAGAAAAAGAGAGTTTATCGAGGCCAAGAAGGATTTTGCTGATGTGGGAGCACCCACATCAAGGACTCCCATGGATTCAAAAGCTGATGATGAAGTTAAATCATTCCTATAAGCCTTCGTTAATATACTACAGAATTAGAAGGTAGTAGATAATCTCCATGCCCTGATAGATAGCTGCGTGGAAAAATAGGTGCCTCAGATAGAAACCAAGGCTATGAACAAGTTTTATAAGCATAAGAAGATAACTGGTAGGGAAATGCGCATGACTATGTTGATTGGAGACTATGAGATGGATCAGGTCATCTTGGATTTGGGGTCTGATGCAAATGTCATGACTAAGAAAATCTTGCAAAATATGGGAGAGCCAAATTTGGAATTGTCCACCATTCAGCTACGCATGGCCAATCAGCAAAAGATCATTCCACTTGGCAGTCTTCTGCAAGTTGTGGTAGAGATCGCTAGAGTAAAGGTATGCACTAATTTTGAGGTTATACAAATTATGGATGATGCAGACCCCTACTATGCACTGTTAGGATTGGATTTGGAGATTTATATGGGAGGCATCCTCAATCTAAAGCACAAAAGTATTATTTTTTAGAATAATGGTATGCGAGTGATAGTCCCATTGGATGCAACAAAAGGATAACAATACACAGAACCAATGTGGGAAGGGATGATGTTGACCATATCTATAAACTATCTATGTGAGATGAAGAATGGATCAACCCTACAGCTAATGGCATGTTGAACTGGGAGAATGATAACTCTTTTTTTTCCGATTCTGATGGCGAGATGGAGAATTGGAAGAGTTGGTTGCACAATGTTTTTGCACCGCGCTGCATCAATATAACAAAGAACTTCTGATGCATCTCCTCTAGGGTAAGAGAACTACCATACTTTGATGGTTCTAGTAGTGTCAAATAATTTTTGGAAGCTTTAGAAAAAATTTCCTAGAGGAATGAATATTTTGGGCTCTTGATTTGGCTATGCACGCCACTCTAGCGTGTTGGTGGGAGATGCACAAGGGATCTTTATAGGACTGGGAGGAATGTAGAAAAATGATGACACTTTGATTTGAACATCTAGCCACTCCACTAAATGAGTTGCTCTATTGTTTGGGTGATCCACGGAAGAACTTGGCCATGTGGATGGAGATATGGGATGAAAATACATGGAATGAATGGGTTCATAGGTTTGTCCACTCATTAAGAATGATAGCTACCGCCAGGTATATAGAGGTTGAGCTACACTAAGGTACTCAAAACTGCTTTACAGTGACTGAATATTTCGTGGAAAACTTTAGCTCTATGAGTGGCTCATAGAAATTGGATGAAGCCCTGCAGAAAATCGATGCTCTAGTATTTTATGAATCCTAGCCCCAAAGGGAATGTGATGCACTAGCCCAGGATGTGAATATGCAATACATCGTCAATTGCAGAAACATGTCAATCGAGGATAATGAATATGACCCAAGAAATGTTAATATCTCAGAGACTGAAGGAGAGCGCGCAGTTCCAGGGCCTGCATTAGGGATGGTGGATGTTACTAACCCTCTAAAATTGAAGGAAGTCAACATTGGGACAAAAGAGCAACCCAATTTGGCCAAGATTGTGGACTACTAGGATGATGATACAGTAGGAAATATTGCACAACTATTGACAGAGTATTAGGATCTATTTCCTACAAATTTCTCTAAGTTAAACAGAATTTTAGGGGAATTGGGTGTCATGAATATCACATTCAAACGAGATGCGTGCCCTATCAAGTGATGCCCTTATCAATTGAACCCCAAATATAAGCAGAAATTAAAGGAGGAGTTAGAAAATATGGTGGTTGTGGCATCATTGAATTGATTGAACAGTCTCATTGGGTAAGCACAATGGTGGTTCAGGAGAAAAATACCAAAGGGGAAATAAGGATTTGTGTCGATATACGCAAGTTGAATGATGCTTGTGTGCATGACCCCTTCTCTACTCCATTTTTTGATGAAATCCTGGATAATGTAGGAGGAAAATAAGCGTATTCATTTAATGATGGATTTTTGAAGTATCATCAAACCAGAATTGCGCCAGAAGGCTACAGCAAGACCACCTTTTCCACTGAATGGGTTTCTTTCCAATACCCTGTCATGCCATTCACATTGAAAAATTCACCTGAAATATTCTCGCGTGTGGTCGTGGTTGTGTTTAAGGAATTCATGCATAAATTTTTGGATGTATATTTTGATGATAGGACAATGTTTGGATTGTTAAATAAACATGTTTTGAACCTGTGCATGATGCTTAACACCTATAGGAAGCACCAGATGTCTCTCAACCTGAAGAAGTGCATATTTTGCATACCTTTTGGGATTTTGTTAGGGCATATAGTATGTCTGGAAGGATTGATAGTAGACCCAGCCAAGATCGCGATTATCATCAACTTAGAAGTTCCTACAAATGAGAAACAATCGCGCTCCATCCTAGGACATACTAGTTATTACAGGAAGTTTATTAAAGGGTATGCTATGATCACTACGCCAATGGAGAAGTTACTAAAGAAGTGTGTAGCATTTTTATAGGGTGACGAATCTGAGAAGAGCTTTGTGTTGTTAAAGGATAAAATGGTCACTGCACCTATTTTGATATTCCTAGACTGGTCTAAGGTTTTTCATGTGCATGTGGATGCATCTGGTATATCACTTGGGATTGTTTTAGCATAGCCAGGAGAAGGAGACATTGATCACCCAGTCGTTTTTTCCAGTAGGAAGCTCTCTAGCGCAGAGCACAACTACTCAACTATAGAAAGGGAAGAATTGGCCATGGTATATGTGCTGTGAA
>JAXQQM020068474.1:0-75619 GCA_034641835.2 Pinus albicaulis
ATATGTGTGTGTGTTTTATTTTATATTAAGTTATTTCTTTGATGTGTTGATTTTTGTAATAAGTGATAATGTTGATTCTTACAATGCATTGCACTGTGTTTTTGTAATAAGTGATAATGTTGCTTCTTACAATGCAATAATATTGTGTTGATTTTTTTATTTTATAGGTATATCTTATTATACATAAGATTAGCCTAGATCCATCTTAACCCCAGATCTATCAAGCGAAGAGAGGGATCAAATCTCTCAAGGTGTAAACCTCTTTTTTGAGTGCAAAACTTGAAGAAAGGTTTGCACATCGAGAGATTTGATCCCTCTCGTCGCTTGATAGATCTAGGGTTAAGATGGATCTAGGTTGGTTTTAGCCATGTGCGGTTATACAAAATTTGTTGAACATTTAATTATTTTGATCATTTTAAATATACTAAAAATGTCTAATATTAATGATGAATGATGAGATAGTTACTAACTTAATGATGAAATAAAAATTTTAAGTGCAAAGTGACAATGTAACAATGTTGAATGATAGAAAATGTGAGTAATAAGAATGAAGTCAATTACAAACAATCTTCATTGTGATCAATTTGAAACTATTTTATTTTATTTTTCTTATTGTCACATATTTAGTTATTCTCTATTACCGTGTTTGAATGAAAAGTGATTAAAATTTTTGAATGATGGAAAATGGGAATAATAAGGATGTAAGCAATTACAAATGGTTTATAGTTTCAAGAAGAAGACATTTCAAGTAAGTGAAAATTTTATTTAGGATGAAAAATCAAAGTTTCGTATTTATGGTTGAATTATAGCAACACATAAGTCAATTCATGTCATGAATATGTTTATGTGCTCACATTAAGCGTGTGTGTGCATGTTTTGGGGGTGAGATAGAGATATAGATGGAGGGGGGATAGAGGGGAGAAAAGAGATGCAAAGACAGGGTGGGGAGGAAGAGATATAGATATGGAGAGAGAAGTGTTAGAGAGACAGAGGGAGTAGAAAAGGGAGGGAGGGAGAGAAAGAGAGATATATATATGGAGAGAGTGTGTGTATATTTGGGGGGTGATATGGAGAGATAAAGAAGGAGAGACAATGGGAGATAGAGATATAGATGGAGGGGGCAAAGATGTGCTTACACTGAAATAAATGCACGTTATTAATCTAATTACTTTGAAATTAATGTACATCATACATCTAGTTGCATCAAATCAGAAATCAACATCTACATTGAAATCAATGCATCTAGTGCAAACAATCAAATAGGATTAGAAAGAAAAATCTACACTAAATTCAATGCATCTATTGCAAGCAATCAAATAGGATTAGAAATCAATATCTACACTAAAACCAATGGATCAGTGCAAGCAATCAAATAGCAGTAGAAATCAACATCTACACTGGAATCAATGCATCTAGTGTAAGGTATTAAATAGGATTAGAAATCGACATCCACACTTAAATAAATGCATCTAATGCAAGTGATCAAATACGATTAGAAATCAATATCAACAATGAAACCAATGCATCTAGTGCAAGAAATCAAATAGGAGTAAAAATCAAAATGTAACTAAAATAAATGCATCTAGTGTAAGGTATTAAATAGTATTAAAAATTGGCATCTACATTGAAATCAATGCATCTAGTGCACGTGATCAAATTGGATTAGAAATTAACTACTATACTCAAACCAATACATCTATTTTAGTGAAAAACCAAAATATTCATGACTTTCTAGATCTAACTTCTATGTCTATATGTGTCTCTTTTTTCTTCCCTCTCTCGCCGCCTTCCATTATGTGTCTATCTCCCTCCCTCTCTCCTTCTCTCTCTCTCCCCCTCCCTCTCTCCCCTGTCTCTCTCTCACCACCTCTCCCTCCCTTTCTATATCTTTATCTTCTTCCCTCTCGCCCCTGCCATCTATATCTATACCTCCTTCCATCTCTCCTTATCTGTCTCTCTAACCCATCCCGTGAAACACATGTCATGATATCTCTCTCTCTCTCTCTCTCTCATTTTTTCTTAGTCTCTCTCTTCTTCCCTCTTTCCCTATAAGTCTATATCTCTATCTCCCTCTGTCTCTCCTTCTTTATCTCTCTATATCATCCTGTATACATTATCTCTCCATATATATCTATCTATCTATCTCTCCCTCTTCCTGTCCCTCTCTATCTCTTCCCCTTCTCTCTCTCTCTCTCTCTCATCCCCCAAACTCCCTCTCCCCTCGCTCCCTCCCTCCCTCCCTCTTCCTCTCTCTCTCTCTCTCTTCCTCTTCTCTCTCCATATATATCTCTCTTCCTTCCTCCCTCTCTTTTCCTCTCTCTTCTTCCCTCTCCCCCCCCCCCTCCATTTATATCTATATCTCCCATTGTCTCTCCTTATCACCCCAAAAACATATGTACACTCTCTCTCCATATTTATCTATCTCTCTCTCCCTCCCTCTTCCTCTCCCTCTCTCTCTTCCCATTCTCTCTCTCTCTTCCACTTCTCCCTAGTTGCTCCCTCTCCCTCTCCACCTTTATCTCTTTGTTTTTCTTCCATTTCTAAATCCATCTCTGTTCCCCTCTCTTGTTGGGTGTGGAGCCTGATTATCTTGTTTGTATCACAGCATTGGACCCTTGTACCTTAAATGGGGCGGCAATGCCGCCCGTAAATTAATCGCTGCCGTGGGGGGTCCAGGAGGGGGCGGCAACGACTTTATGGAGGCCCCCTTGGCAGGGGGTTTTGGGGGTAGCGCCCCCGAAGCTAAAAACAGATGTAAAATTTCCTTGTAAAAGTATAGTAATTTCTAGTCAATCTGGGCCGTTCGTTAGGCAAATGATCTGACGGTAGAAGTTATGTTTAGTTTAGGGTTTTTTGCCCTAGAAGGCAACCCCTCGCTTTTATGAGGGTATTGTATTGCGGCTGTGTATTGTATGTGTATTCTCGGAGTGAGAAATAGAGAGGGAGACTGTGAGAGAGAACAGAGGATATTACAGCAGATCTGTTGTAGGTTGTGTATCTTCATTTTGTTGGATAATAGAAAGGAAGGATTGGCTGTTCGGGGTGGACGTAGCCCAAACTGGGTGAACCACGTATATTTGTGTCTCTCTGGTTTTATGTGTTTTTTGTGCTTGTATTTTCCGCATATTTTATGTGTTGCATTGCTCTGTAATATATAATTTTCTAACAACACTTGGAGATTGATGCTCATGTTGGAGGTGTAAATGACCTTGACTTCTCACATCCCAACAAGAAATTATCTATTATTACCTGTGGTGATAACAAAAATATAAAGGTTCAAAGGTTGATTATGATGCTCCTGGTTAATGGTGCACTACAATGGGTTATAGTGCTGATGCAACAAAGCTCGTCTCATGTGGAACAAGCATATAAGGAGAATATCACCTTGTTAAGAGGAATGAAATTGAAGGTGCTATCAAATGTACTTATCAAGGATTTCATGAGCACTCTCTGGATGTTGTGTAGTTTGATACGACTAAGAACTGCTTTTTGGCTACTGGAGATGATTTTTTGATCAAGTTTTAGGACATGGAAAACACAAGCCTGCTGACAACTGTTGATGTTGAGGGTGGATTAGCTAGTACTCCTTGTCTCTGCTTCAAAAAGGAAGGGACATTATGGACGGTTCCAACCAGTGATAACGACATCAAAATCTTAGTCAATGGTGATGACCATCGATTATTGCGTTCACTTGAGAATCATACCTTTGATGCAGCAAGAGTTCCTTCTGATACAAAGGTGTCAATAGTAAATCAAATGGCACTTGTAAGCATGCCTAGGGTACAAAATATTGGAGGATATGATTAGGTTGCTTCCACAGTTTCAATGGCTGTACTGAATGGAGTTGATTCTAGGACTGTTGGAGATGAGGACAAGAGACATGATAGCAAAAAACCTAGGGCAAAACCTCTTGTTCTACAAATTCCAATTGGGGCAGAGGACCATTTCAAGGACTTGTCGATTTGGTGAAAATGAAGGTTTTGTTATGGTCTAGAGAGGAATTGGGTGCGAAGTTTAGCTATGTGGACATTCGAACATATCTTCTAGATTTAACCATAGAATATAGGAATAAAATGATTGAAACTATAGTAGAACTTGATGATGATGCCATGGAGAAATATCTTGAGGGAGTGGAACCTGATGAGAAAACAATCAAGAAATTGATTAGAAAGGGAACCATATCTGTCAGTTTTGTTCTTGTTCTTTGTGGCTCAACATTTAAGAACAAGGGTGTGCAACCTTTATTTGATGTCATTGGGGATTCTTTTCCTTCCCCTCTTGATTTTCCACCAATGAAGAGAACATATGTCGATGATCCAAAAGTAACCTTAGAAATGTTCCCTAGTTATGATGAACCATTTGTTGTACTTGCTTTTAAAATTATGACAGATCCCTTCGTAGGATCTTTTACATTTATCTGAATTTTCTCTGGAGTCCTAACAGCTAGATCATATGTGCTTAATTCCAATAAAGGGAAGAAGGAAATAATTGGATGTTTATTACAAATTCATGCAATTAGTCGAGAGGATGTCAAGATTTATGTGACAGAAGATATAGTGGACCTTACTGGTTTGAAGGATACAATAACAGGAGAGAGTCTTTGTGATCCTGATAAGCCAATTGTGCTCGAGAGGATTAAATTTCATGAAACTGTTCTTAAAGTTGCAATTGATTGAAAACAAAAGATGATGTCGACAAGATATCTATGGGTCTTGTCCAACTTGCTCAGGAAGATCCTTCTTTTCATTTCTCAAGAGATGAATAAAGCAATCAAACTGTTATTGAAGATTTCCACGTAAGGCCATGGAATCATAGAGGAGGTGTACCCAATGTCCATGATGAGGACGTCGAGTCCGTGGTGTTTGACGGTGTTATTATATCAGGAGGCGGCATTGTTGGCCTCTCCACAACTCTTTCTCTTCATAGAGTGGGGTTGGAAATCTTAGTAATGGAACGAGGGAGCTCATTGAGAGCCAGAGGAGCAGCTCTCAACCTCTAGAATAATGCCTGGAGGGCACTCGATGTTCTTAGAATTGCATATGACCTTCATGCAAATCATTTTTTATTAGAAGGCTCACAGATGGTCTCCCTGGAGGATGAAGTGAATAAACAAGTTTCACACAGAGGTTGCCCTGGCAAACGGAATCATGAAGTTCGTTGTGTGAAAAAAAGTGTTCTTCTTGAAACCCTTGCAACTAGCTTGCTTGCATGAACCATCAGATATAACTCCAAAGTTGTCGATATACTTACAGATAGTATCAATCATTTTTTCCCTATCATAATATTGGAAGATGGAACATATATCAAGGCCAAGGATGTGATGGGTTGAACTCAATTGTTTCTGAGTGGTTGGGCTGTCAGCCCACCAAATTCGTGGGAAGGTATACAAGTCGTTGATTGTCTATCTATCCTAAAAGACATGATTTCTATACAAAATTACATATCAGTCTACTACATGGTGTTAGATCTGGGTACATTCCCATTAATGGCACATATGTTTTATGGTTCTTAAATCGGAAATCACTTCCCCAAGACTAAGAAACTGCACAAGAACCCAAGATTATTACACAAGGAGCATTGGATTTACTTAGAGATTTTCCAGATGAGTATCGTGATATTTTGAAGAGAACACTGCCTGACACACCTACTTTGACCCCTCTCACATGCTAGTGTTCATGGGAAGTGTTAGTTGGAAGACTGTCAAAAGGAACAGGCACCATCACAGTAGATGCAATGCATGCAATGACTCCTTATATTAGACTAGGCGGATGTTCAACACTAGAAGATGCAGTTGTTCTTGGCAAATGCTTGGAAGAAGGGATGAAAGGAAAAATGATTAGTTCCACAAACAAACAAAGAAAGAGAATTGAGGAAGCATTGAAGAAATATGTAGGGGAGAGGAGATGAAGAGTGTTTATGTTGATGACTAAATCTTACATAACAGGATTATTGCAACAAGGATAAGGAAGATTTTCCAAATTTCTTAGAGAGAAAATCATGACAAAGGTGTTTGATGATTTGAGAGATAAGTTGCAACTGTTGAAAATTGCTACGTATCCCCTCTAAGCATTTCACACCCCCCCCCCCCCTTTCAAACCACTTACCACTCACATACCCCTCTGAAATACCATTTCTATGGTTAATACCATGGCCCTACCACCATTACTCCTACCATTGCGATTACTCCATGAAACCCTTCCACAAATTTTCTATCCAAAAGTTTTATTAAAACACTTCTTTACGTTTTAAAAGGGAAAATGGGTTTCTGTAAAGATTATAATTTTTCTGATTATAAAGGGAAAAGTGGGGTTTCTGTTTAGACTCCACTACAACAATAACATGACAATATTAAATATTAGAGGCATTTTTACAGAAACTGGTCGGCACTACAACCACCGCAATCCACCATCACACTCTTCTCAGCAACTGTTTTCAATCAAAGCAGCTCCAACACATCTACATAATTTATTTTTATGTTACAACCAGAGTTTATTTATACCAATAATATGTTATTTGTTAAGATATAATTAATGGAATTTGTTTATAATAGCTTTGTATAAATACTTCACAATTTGAAGTATTAGGGGTTAGGGGGAATTTGTAATGAGAAACAACCCCATTATGAAAAAGTTGTTCACTAAGTCTTAAGGGATTTGTTTGAAAAGTAATATAGGAGAAGCTTTCAGGATTCATGTGGTGTACCAAATGGTGAAGTTTTCTCATGTTTAATCTATTATCCATTGTCTTTCTTTCTCAGTATTTCTGAACTGTAATTGTGAAATGGAAAATGTGAAGAATACGATTTGTTACTAGAGCACCCTATTCTGGTTTTGTTTACAATATTCTATGTTTTCTACTAATGCCAAATCGATGAATTATTAATTGCTCCTTGGTTTCTGTTGAACCTTATATTCTATTATAATTGAGGGATTCTTAATTGCTCCTCAATTTCTATTGAATTCCACTCTTCTTTTATCTTCCCAATCCATTTAATCCTCAAAGGTCCAAAGTAGCACACCTAGCTTGCCTTGTTTCATTCATGCTTGATACTTTTGCAAATTGATCACCCAAGCCTTTGACTCCATTGCCCAATGGAATTTTCCCTTGCTTTCCCCACCAAACTATTTTAAAACCAAACCCATGCCCATTAACTAGCCTAATATCAATTCAAAAAGCAAAGCTAAACTATACAGAGAGATAGCTCTCTGAGTTTAGAAGGGATATCTTCTAGACTCCAAAGCGATTTTGATGTTACATCTGTGGTTTTGTTTTTAGCCTCGAAATTAAAAAGTACTAACAAGTGGGAGGGGTTATTATGTAGGAAGATAAGGTGGTGGAATATGAATCCAAGAAACTGAAGGAGAATGAACAAAGGTACTTTTCTTATGATGTGGAACTCAGGACATTGGTTCATGAATTAAAAATGTGGCACCATTACCTCTTGGGAAATGGAATTTTGCTATAGACATATCACAACAGTCTAACCAATTTATTTAATTAGCCAACATTGAATGCAATACAAGCTAGATGGAGTGCATTCTTGAGAGATTTTGATTTTGAGATAAATCATTTGAAGGGGAAGGAAAAAAGGGTAGCAGATGCCTTAAGTAGGAAGGCACATTGTGTCTATGAGGTCCAATACCATCAAATCGATTTTGATGTGTCTATACCACTTGCTGAAGGTTCCCTTAAAGACCGAGAGGATAAATACTTGTGGCAACACGCCAAAGAATTGAGGGAATTGGGTAAAACGACAGAGTATGATATTAATATCCAAGACCAGTTGACCTTCCGTGGAAGAATTTATGTTCCTAATCAAATGTCCATCAAGCAGTTATTACCGGATGAACATCACCACAGTCCATATGCAGCACATCCAGGATATAAAAAGTTGTTTTCTATGTTGAAAAAGGAATACTTTTGGCGAGTTATGTGAAAAGCCATCGCAGAATATCTGTCTAAATGCCTATAATGTCAACAGGTAAAGGTTAAACATCAACATCCAACAAGTTTGTTGAATCCTCTTCCTATTCTGGAATGGAAATTGGAAATGATTACACGGGGTTTTATAACTGCACTGCCTAGGAAAAATAAAAAGCATGACTCTATTATGTTGGTCTTGGATAATTTTAGCAAATCTGCTCACTTCATTCCTGTAAAATCCACATATAAGACAGTGGATATTGCAAATATTTTCATGAAAGAAGTATTCTCATTACATGGCATACCTAAGGTGGTAATTTTTTAGAGAGATCTGTGAAATTCACATACGCCTTTTAGAAGGATCTTTTCTCTAGGTTGGGTAACCAAATACATTTCAGCACTACCTACCACCCTTAAACAGATGGGAAAACAGAGCTAGTGAACCAGGTATTGGAGGACATGTTGTGGATGTACGTAATGAATCAACCAACTAAATGGGAGGATTATCTCGACTTGGTGGAGTTAGCTTATAATAAAATTTACCACGAGTCACTGAAAATGAGCCCCTATGAAGTGTTATATGGTTGGAAATGTAGAACACCTACCAGTCGGAATGGTCTGGAGGAAAAGATGCCATTGGCACTAGATATGCTTACAGAGATAGAGCAAGAAGTTAAAAATATTCACCAGAATTTGCGGGTTGCTCAAGACAGGCATAAACTTACGTAGATAGGAAAAGGAATCATAAAGAGTTTCAAGTAGGTGATCATGTCTACTTAAGAATTAAACCCAGAAAAAGTACCCTGAAGTGGAGTGGGTGTGCCAAGTGGGCACCTCATTATTGCAGACTTTTCCAGATCTTGTAAAGAATAGGGCCAGTGATCTACCAACTTTCCCTACCTAGTTATGTCAAGGTCCATAATGTCTTTCATGTTTCTTTGTTAAATAAATACATGTATGATTCCATACAAGTAATTAATCGGAAAGGTGTTCAGGTCGAATCGGATGGAGAATTTAGGGTAGAACCCCTGCATATCCTCGACCTGAGAGAAGCCACATTGCAAAAGTGAGTGGTCACCCAGGTTAAAGACTAGTGGATGCACTTCAGCCCAGAGGAGGCTACATGGGAGGATGAAGGGCTCATGAAACAAATGTACCCAAATTTATTCCATGAATTGGAAGGAACACGGATAATGGTGTTGCACTTATAGGGGGAATTTGTAGCCCACTTAATGTTTACACGTGTTTAAGTTACCGTAGTAATTATTTTATTTAAAAATTTGATTGTAGGACCGGTAATAAATTAAAAGAGCACAAATGTTTGCATTTCATTATTATGTTTGAATACAATAACTGGATACAAATTGAATAAAAAGAGAAAACTGGTCCTCGACAGTTGAGGTGGTTCTTGAACAGTTACAACCACCCTCCTCAGATTTATCGGAAATCTGAAGAGAGGAGGTGGTTGGTTCTTACTTACAAGGAAAATTCTTTGAGAGACAAGGGAAGGAGAAAATATATGTACATGGCATAACACTGCGTGTGGGAAAAACTCCCGAGCTGGTTATGAGCTAGTGGAGACCCTATATCTGAATGGTTATAAGGTTGGACTATTGTCATGAAGTCTTCAACAAATAACATGTAAATAAATGTCCCTATTTAGGAGTGGTAGGTCAGTGGGGAGAAGAGGACGTGATCACCCTTCTCGTGGTTGGGAGGACCAACTTAGGCATTCTTTTCCCCACTTCTCGTGGTTGGTAGGACCAACTTGAGCATTCCTTTCCCACTTTGCAGTATGCTAATTATTTAAAATATAAAAATAAATTTAACACTTATGAAACACTTCAATTCCACAAATTACACCAATAAAAATTAAAAATTGACATTTTGGAACCAAATTCAAAACAAAATTCATTTAAATAAAATCTTCAAATAGACAAAATACCTCATAGGGCAATTCAAAAACTTTTCAAATTTTGAGTACGCAACCGCCCTCGCAATAATGATCTAGGATTTCATGTGATTTACCATTTATCAATTTCATGTGAGAGAAATAAAATTTAAATTTATTTAAAAATAGAACCTTCAAATAGAAATATTAGGCTCATAGGGAAATTCAACAACTCTTTCAAATGTGCAGGACACGTCGCCAACCTCGCAATAATATTACCAGTGAATTTACCAATTACAGGTTAGACAAGAAAAAAAAAGTTTAAACTAACTTTCTTTAGTGTTTTTTTTTAATATTTTTCAGTCAATATAATCATTGTTATTGCAATGCAATCTAACAAGAATATATTATACAAAATTTTCGTAATAGGAAAACTGACATACGGTAAGTCAGTAAATGATTCACTCAATCCTGCAAACCTGACACGTCAGTTGTAACAAGGGATTGTTAAAATCCATCGTGAAAAATAATTGTTTAATATCTTAGGTACCTACCTGGTTACCAGAAACGGAACGTTACCGGGTGTTCTGGAAAAAAAAGGTGCTAGAAACGCAATGGCCGAGGAAACGTCGTCCTGTATAGTCATTTACGTTCTTAGTGCCCAGAAACTTGTTTCTTGCGAAATGAGCTATGAAACTGATTGTTTCTTACCACTGTTTCTCCACAATTTCTCTGGACTGGCCTTAACGAGCCGCGAAACTGGTTTTTTCTGCCTTAACTGTAGTTTCAAAACTCAAGTAATCTGTTCCAAAACTACAAATGGTTTTTTATAAATTGTAAATCCATAAAAACTCGAAGTCTCCAGCTCTGCAACTCGAGTGATTATCTATAAACTATGCGTATTCAGTTCCAGAGGTTTTTTAATCAATTCTAAATCCATAAGAACTCGAACGCTCTAGTTCTGAAACTCTAGTTGAATATCTATAAACTGTGTGCATGAAAAAGAAACTCCAGTTGTTATTGTTGGCAGAAATGTTTTTCAATTATTTAAGGGGCAGAGGAGAGTCTATTACCATTCATGGGATACAACGAAAGCACAGATTAGAGCCAATTGAGCAACTTCATGCACCAGCGAGTTAGCTTCAGCGCCATCTCAATCTTAGTGATCTCAGTCGTGGCCCTTCAGCAATCTCAGCCTTCAACATCGATCTCAGCTTTCAGGTGAGTCCATCGAACTAGTGATTCCTAAAAATTTGATTGGTTGTGAGGTAAAATATTCTTGCCATGTTAAACTCGCTGAAGAATTTGTTTAAATTTATATGAATCTGTATCTGTGTAAGTGGATTTGAAAATATCTAAATATTGTTTATACACGTATGACGTTAGGCAGTTCTGAATTATGATTTTAATTAGTTTCCATAGATTTATCCATCTTTCAGTGCATCTGAGTGATGAAAATTATCAAATCTGTGACCCGGTTAACTGTGAATGGCAATTGCAAAACTGGATGCTTTGTTGTAGTTTCAGTTCTTTGTTTACATATAAAACAGTGATAGTTTCAATTCTTTGTCTAAAACCCGCATCCGCCCCTAGCTTCTCCAGGGCATAGCTTGCTCTTGGATGTTCTTTTCTGGTTTATTATTAGGTTTGCTATTCAAAAACATCCTTGGAATGTGACTATGCTCATAAACATTCCCCTACTCTTCAAGGTCTGGGTTGCTCTCAGATAGTGACTATGCTAAAAATACTCCCCTGCAAGTATAGGTTGCTCTTGAATTGTGACTGTACTCGTAAACACTGCTTCTTCAAGGTCTGGGTTGCTCTTGGATCTGGGAGAAAATTATATTATATATCAGAAAATTTGATTATTGCATATCCATTTCTTTGCTGACATCCAAGTAATTAACACCTCAATCTATCGTTTTGGTTAGTCTATACCTCAAAATATAGTATAGTGTGAAAATAAATCCAAGAGCCCATAATTGAATACTATGAGGACTTTTAGTTTTCTCATAGAAGAAAAAAAAGATGGAAGAAAGTATTTTCTTGCAGAAAAGATTAAAACCAAAGCCTCTGCTTGCAAAAAAATCATCTCACACCATTGATCGTCTTTCATTGCACCCACATAGGTAAACCACAAATACATAGTTCAATTAGAACATTATAGTTTATTGCACACACTATGAAATCATTGCATATTTTTTCTAATATCCTTCGATATCAATAGCCAACACGTAGATATCATTACATTACCTTTTCATTCAGATCACATAGCGTTAACTTATTTGGTGTAGGATAAGATTCACATGTGACGTGCACAAAAAATCTTGAGAATCGACTCAATAATGGAAGCGAACGAAGATGGTGAATATAGAGATTGTTCCACAAAAATAAACAGTTGATCTCCGAATTTGATTGCTTAGTACTCCTAAGTAGCAAAATTGAGCGTTTTGTCTTAAGAGAAAACTAGAGAAGAAAAGTTTCCCAGGTACATTATTAACTAGCTTATATCTAATTCTAGGTATATATGAATTCTAAGGTAAAATAATTAGGATAAATTTTAAAAAGATTTGGTGAGGTGATAGTGTAGTTTCATATAAAAAAACTTGGAAATATCCATTCGGTGATGAAGAGTCCCATGATGGAAAAAAATGAAGAGTCCCATTTGTATCTATCAAAATTTGAATGTTAACAGTGAGGAGGGATTTCAAATATGGCATATAAAATATGCTTTTGTTAAACTTTTTCTCTTAATGGGAAAAAAAATTCCCTTACTCGTTGAAGCTTTTATAAGTAATTTTTTGATGATGACGTGGGTATTTCAATTCCGTAATAATTTGACATTTTTTTACAAAGGGTGTATTAAATTGTTTTAGCTAATAATATTATTTTCACCAAAAATAAACAATGAGAAATCCTTTAATCTAGAAACTTCCATCTGCTATAACCTCTTTTGCAAGTTTACCCATGTTCATATATTTGAAATAGATAATTCAAACACATAATCATATATTATTATTATTATAAATATAATTATAATATTTTTTAACTAATAATAATATAATTATTTAATTAAAAAAATAAAAACATATCATCCCAAAATGTAAATTTAAGTAAGTATATCCTTTAATTTAGTATTTAAAAGAAATTTAAATCAAATATCAAGAAGGAAATAGAGGTGGAAACTGAATAAAAAAGACTGATGGCACAAACAACTTTAGTGGAAAAATCAATTAGTTTCATTACATATTGTCAAGGCACCATGGCTCGATATTTTTCATTTATGAAAATGTTTTACTTTTATGGAAAGGATAATAATTATTGAGGTTAGGTGGCTGTTTTAATTTTTCAGTTTTATTTTTGGGAGATATGTTAGTTTGTGTGATAAAAATTTAAATATTTTGAAAATTTGAGGATTAATTTTTATAACTATGAATTTATAGAGAATTTCAATATCTTGATATTGAAGTGAATAGTAAAAATGATTGTAATTTGATACTAAATCTTTCTAAAAAATATTGTGGTAAATATCTGAAATTACTAATTCACCAATTACTATATAAAATAAATAAATAAATTTCATGAAATAAAAACACAAAAAATGAATCAATTTCATTATATCTTGTCAATGCGTACTCACCCTCCATATATTTCTATTTTTATTTGATGAAAAAAAATTTAACTTTGGGGAAAAACAAAGAAATTAACCAAAGGTTGAAAACAAAATAACCAAACAGTGTAGTTTTCCTTTCTACTGGGTTCTTGCTAAGACATGTTTGTATATGTAATGTGATTATCTACTTTTATTCTTAGGAATAAGAGGTGGATGTCGGTGGACTTACGTAATACTATATTGCTACACTGAACCTCATTTGGAAGATGGTTTGCTGTTTGTTGTCTTCCTCTCTATCTAGATTCAAAACTTTACCTATGATATGTTTGTCTCTATAGCCATTATTGGAGTTGTCTACTAAGGCGGAGGAATGGCTCCAACAACCAAAAGTGGCCAAAATTTGGGGATTCTTTTTTTAAGAAATCTTGCAGTAGTAGTGTTTGAATGCTATCCATCAAAACTTGAATGTTATCAGTGAGGAGGGACTCCAAATCTGGCATACAAAATATGCCTTTGTTAAACCTCCTTTTCCTGGACTTGTTGAAGCTTTTATAAGTAATTTCATGATGATGATGTGGGTAAGCTTTTATAAGTAATTTCATGATGATGATGTGGGTAATTCAATTCTGTAACAGTTGAAATTTTTTTACAAAGTGTGTATTAAACTGTATTAACTAAGAATATTATTTTCTCCAAAAATAAACATTGAGAAATCCTTTAACCTAGGAACTTCCATCTTCCATGACATATTTGGAAAGTTTAGCCATGTTCATATCTTTGAAATATTGTCTTACAGTCACTAGTCTCGTGTCCTATGGAAATTGAAATTCATCACTAATTTGGACACTAACTATAGTCTATTAACCAATTACATGAAAACTCCTTGCAACCTGAATTATATTTTCTAAAGATTGCTAAATATCATCAATAAGAACGGTCACAGTATACAAGATTTCTCTATGCATAGTTGAATGTTTTTATTACAGTATAGTGTGAAAATAAATCTCAAAATAGAGCATTACCTATAGAATTTCTAGATGGAAGTGCTCTTGCCTTGAAAATTCTCACAAAAAGATTATGGCATTTTCTCAACCAAATCATAAGTAATCCTCTCATTATGGTCGGTATAAGAACTGCCCAAATCCTTCATGAGATATTTTGTGGTCATGATTGAGGGTCGGGCCATGGCTAGTCTCTCAAAATGATTCATTGCTACTACTGAAGCCCCGATAGGAGGGTTCGACCCAACATTGTATCTTTAACATGACTTGATCAAGAAGGGTATTCAGAGATCATTATCATTATAATTTTATACTGAAGGAAATCAGTAACAATGTAAAATTGAAAACTTTGATATTTGGAAATAGAGAAGCCCTTACTTTCAAGAAGAAGAGATTTTTTTAGAAAATTGTAAATAAGAATGTATAAGAGAAATTTTTAAAGGACAAATGAACCTGGAAAATACAAATTTACAACTCCATGGGATATATGATTAACTATGTGGATAAACTAAAGACAAAAAGGACCATGTGGGTCATGATTTCATAAAATATCTTTCAACCTGATCAAAATATCACTTCCATTTTTTATTGACTTCCCTTTCCTTTTTTTTAACTAGCATAATGTTGCTAGATTGTAATTGTTTTTCAAGGTTAGTCGTTGGTGTTTTAGTCTGCACATGCAGTTATGTACAAACTTTGGACTTGGAATGTCAAACTATGCTATGAAAATGGTGAACTAATGCAGTCTCTACCATGAAAACAATTTGTAACAATTCATCTCTCATTAGTTAGTTTATAAATAGACGACTCTCATAGTTAATATTTTTACTTAATGTTAGTTAGTTTATGAGTTTTAGAAAATATTGGTCATCACTTTTCATGTTACATTAAAATAGTGTGAAGGTTTAAAATACACATCTTCTATTTTAAGTTGTGCATTAAAATGCAATGCATGATTTATTGTAAAATATTTGAAAATAGGTCCATAATACATGAAATGAAAATGAGATGTGAAATATGCCAAGTTAATTTAAGAAAAAACAAGAAGAGTTAATCTGCAGTGTTATTAGATTCCATTCAATGATATGTTTTTGTTTTTTTATAGGTTTTTGTTATCTCTTCAAAATTTTAGTTAATTATACTTTTCAAATTAAGTATGAGTTTATTTTTATTTTTTTAAACTAATTTATTTATATATATTGTGCAGATTAAAATTGGAAGAGAATTTTCATTTCTCATTGCAACGGAAGAAAATTCATCGGCGTTACAAAGTAGGCCACCCCTTTCTCAACAAAGTTCTTCCACAATGGAATAAAAAAAATCCAAATGAAATAATATCAAGAAGCAAAAAAATCCTTTGAATCAAGGCTATGGGAAGTTGTAACATGCATTCAATCTTATAGTGGAGGAGAAAGTGGAACAACTGGTTCAAAAGTTTGGTTGTGACCTTATTGTAAAAAAAAAAACAGGGAATATAGGAAGAGTTCGATGGCATTTACTTGGAATGGGGAAAAAATCACAATCGGTTTTATGTGACAATGTACCTAAAACAGAGAAAGCTTCTCTACTTAAGAAATTTAATGAAGTTGAAAAGTTGAGACATATTGCTAAAGGTTTCATTCAAACCAACAACAATCCTAGTGAATTGAAATTTGGTGCCAGGTCCACACTCTCATTCTCAACATCAAGTTTCTGTTCCCCACCTTGAAAACTTATGGGATGTAAAAGGGAGGGGAAACCTTGATGCATCCATTGGACGATTTTTTTTCGCAAATGGAATAGCTTTCAATGTTTGCAGGTCTCCTTATTGGAAGGAAATGGTAAGGGATCTAGTTAACAATGCTCCTAAAGGTTACAATCCTCCTAGTTATGAAAAAATGAGGACAACAGTGTTATGTGATGAGAGGGCCCGGGTTGAAGCTAGACTTCATGACATTAAAGATAGTTGGAAGGAATCTGGGGTCTCCATTGTTTCAGATGGTTGGACATATGTCAATCATCGTCCCCTTATCAATATTTTGGTTTCTAGCCCAAAAGGAGTTATGTTCTTAAAATCCCATGATACCACAAGAAAGACAAAATATGTTCCATATCTAATGGGTCTTCTCAAAGAGGCAATAGAGGAGGTTGGAAGAGAAAATGTTTTCTACATTGTTACAGATAGTTCCTTGAACAATGTCCTTGCTGGTGGGTTGATTGAGGATGAATATCCAATAATTTTTTGGACTCCTTGTTCTGTGCACTGCGTGAATTTTCTTCTGAAATATATTAATAAAATTGCATGGGTTAATAAAACTATAATTGAAGCAAAGATGCTACAAAAATTTATTTTTAATCATGCAGCATCCATAGCAATTTATAGGAAATATGCAAAACTTCAGCTTCTTCGATGTGCCGAGACTAGATTTGCATCAGCATTCATTATGCTTCAACGCCTTATTAAAATGCATCAATATTTGAGAGAGATGGTGGTATCCATGGATTGGCACAGATGGAAGGGTTCTCATATTGGGGATGGCCCAAAAGTTGAGGACTTTATTATTGGTATTTCTTCTGAGGATTTTTGGAGGAGAGTGGAAGATATTGTCACCCTTATTACACCTATTGTTTCCACTCTTCGCATAGTTCATAGTTATCAACCATGCTTAGGGGATGTGTTTGAAAGTATGGATCAAATTAGGGACAAGCTTCATGACATAACAGAAGATGAAAATTCTAGGATCGACATCGACACCAGAAATGAAGTGTGGGAACTTAGTTTGACAAGGTGGAAAATGCTTCATAGCCCTCTTCATTCAATTGCATTCCTAATCAATCCTAAATGGTTTCATAATAAACCATCTTTAGATGTCGAGGTGATGCATAACTGGAACACTTTTATAAGTAGGTGTTACGATCGTCAGGATCGCACTACTTTACGGCTCGAGTTAGGAAAGTACTTGAGATCATAATACCACTTTGCAAATGAAGATTGTGCATAAAACAAAGAACAACTTGGACCCATAGACTTCTGGATGCAATATGGTATAGGAACCCCCTTGCTTCATCGATTGGCTATCTTTTTGCTTTCACAGGTATGCTCAATAACAAATACCCTTAATGTATTGATTTATTGTTTAAACAATTAATCCTAATGTTCATTTTGTATTATTTTCCTTTTAAGATTTCAAATGACTATGACTAACATAATGTTAATTTTATTTCATAGGTGACCAGTTCCTCTGCGTGTGAAAGAAATTGGAGTGAATATGCTTTTATCCATTCAACGAAGAGAAATCGCCTAGGAACAAAAATGGCACAAGATTTGGTGTTTGTACATTCAAATCTACGTTTGTTATCTCGACAACAACTAGAATACAAAACTGGACCCACAAGAATGTGGGATTATGGTGGTTCACAAGATGATGGAGATGTTGAGCTTCCACTTGAGGTGTTACAGGATAATTTTGAAGACATGCTTGATGATACCACAAAGTCTATTGACCAAAACAATGATTTTGGAATTGGCTCAAGCTCAACAACCATTCAAGAAAATGATCTTGAAAATCTAGATTATTAGGTTTATTTGCATTTTGCATATGAACTATTAGAAGTGACTTTAGATAAACATATATATTCAAAACTATACATTTAATTATTTATATTTAAAATTTCTTATTCTTATAAATGTTCTCTATTTTCTTGGAATTAATGATAGGCTAAAATTTTTGATCTACCAAATTCTCACTCATTTCTTAAAACTAAATCACTATTTGTGAATGTTTGTTTACAATTTCACAAGCTGAAAGATTGATGTTTATGATTAATGCTTTGTTTTATATTTTTAACATTTAATTATGTTTTTTTTTCTCTCCTCATTTCTTATATGTGAAACCTCCAAACTCTGTTTCTCGTGTCGTTCTCGTTTTTCGTTTCGTTTCCCGTTTCTCGTTTCTGGTAACATAGGCTACCTATAGCCCAAAAAAACAAGCATTTCCATATCCATCACGTGTCCAGTTTGAAGTACATTGATTGTGTGATACGGCAGTGGCGTGAAGGGCACACCTGTGAGTTTTCACAGGATTAGGTCTCATTGATAAGACTGATCAAACCCTACAGGCTACTCTGATCTCTCTATCTTTCGAGTCGCTACCATTGCCTTTCATTTCATCCCTATTTATCATTTGAATAAGTAGGGTTTCAGATAATAATACCTTTTCAGAGTTCCATTTCTGAAACTCATGGCGCCATGACTGTTTGTACTAGGCACTTCTGAGATCCAGGTAAAGACATCTTGAGTGTTTCTTGTAGGAAAATTAGGTGTTCTCTTGGCCTTTTCTCTAATAGATGTTTACTATCTCCCCATAGTTGGTGGAAGAAAAGGTATTGGAAATGGTACAGTACAGAGCTACGTATGGAATTGGTAGAATTGAAAAGAAAAATAAAAATGGCATGTGTGTTATCTACCCATGTCTACATTTTTATCGAAAGATTAGGAAAATAGCCATGGAATATGATGTATATTTGTTTGCATTTGTTTACGTTTTCCAGTTGATATTTAGAAAACATCTAATAAATGGTAGCTTCCACTGATTGATCCAGTCGAAGTTCGCTTCTCGTTTTATGCCCATATTTACTCGCTTCCGCTAATAGCTCTTGATTGAACTTTATTTATTTCCCCATTTCTTATAAGATGAAAGGCTGAACTTGAATAAATGTGAGTGAGTGGGTAGCTATCTATAAAATTCCTAGGAATATGTGGCAACTTTGCCCATCCTAGTACTTCACCGATAGCGTATATTTATACGTAGCTCACAGAAATATTCATTGTTATGGGGATTCTATACTGTAATATCCCGCAAAGGCATAAAGCATTGGGCCGAAACTGGGGAAATTGGCACAGTGGAACTCCAAAACCCCCAGTGAACTATGAAGCGTTGGATAAAAATTATTGCAACTATCATAGTCGAATTCCAAAAATTCGGGTGTATTCCATAGGGTGGTAACATATCAAACGCTAACTGAAAGAACCTCTTTTGGATTTTTAGTTTTTATTTCAATATATTAACCAATTCAGATGGATTTTCTTGTTGTAAACGTCGAAGAAGATGAAGCCTATATCCAAATATCTAAGAACTGCTTGTTTCACAAGACCTGTAGGAATAAGCCTTGAAAATTTGTTATTTGAATAATTGAGGTTGGTAAGTTGATTCCATAAGAGAATGTCAATGAACACGCTTTTAGAGGACTGCTTTTCTCAAATATTCAACCTCTTCATTTCATTCAGTGAACCCAAGCTACCAGTCAGAGGACCCAAGAATTGATTGTAGCTTCCGTCCATTATGACAACTTGAAGCACCATTCTTCGCAACACAATAACCCATAGTTTTGTAGAAAATATATCTATCCCACAATTTATTCAACCGTTCTCGCCAATGGAGCACATCAACATGAATTAATTGAATGAAGGATCCTTTTGTTGACAAAATCTGATTTCACTTTTAAAAAAATCCCTACTTAATTATTTTCTTTAAAAAAAGCACATAACAATACATTTTTTCAATCTCAATTTCAGAACATGAATCTGTGCTAGATTTATGGGTTGGTCCTAGGCTCGTAGTTTGGTAAAGGTATTGATTTCCTGATTAATTTTTACCCCTTTAGTCCAGTATTTTCAAATTCAATGGATGGTAATGTGTGGGTCTTGTTGGGTTTGTAACTTGGTTATTAGTCGGTTTTATTGGCTTAATCTAGTAGTTTCAAATTCAATGGATGTTAATGTGTGGGTCTTGTTGGGTTTGTAACTTGGTTATTAGTGGGTTTTATTGGCTTAGTCATGGTGTGTAGGACCTGAGATGATTTGGTCCATTAAGGAGGAGGATCAATGAATTCTTGCTATTCCCTCCCAAAAGAAATGTGGGCATAGTGATTTTTTTCCAGTTTTTGAGTAAGTTCCTTTCAAAAGCACAGAGTGATTTCTTTCCAAGCAATAGGTTTCTTTCCAAGCAATAGTTTTGATGGTCCTTATAAATAAATTTTGAAGTTTATTATGATTTTGAATTTTGAATGATATTAACATTTTCACTTATAAAGGGTTGGTAAAAAAAAGATGATATGGTAAATATATGTTGAATAAATTTTAGTATTTATATTGGGATTTGTGGACATGGGTGGGTAGGGCATGAGAAATTGGATATATAGCATGTAACACTATTTGACATAATTTTTTTTCCTTCCTTCCAATCTATGCTATAACTCTTATTATTGTTCAAAACCTTACATACTCAATGCTCTTTTCTTTTTCCTCTTCTCTTTTTTCCATTTTCACTATAGAAATCCCACCTCTTAGAGTGGTTCATTGCATTGGTTTGTAATTGAAGTCATGGCGTAAGAATGGTAAGATTTGTGCGCAAATAAGTGGTCTATTCTTGTTTGCAAGCCACAAATGATCAATCGTGCCATTGAGATTCATGTTACATCATGGAAAATAACCCTAGCACTCACACAACAATTCTCATTAGAAACTTTTTTATTCTTATTATTCTCTTGAATGAAATTGTTTTTGGATGGAGAATTCTTTAACACTATTTATCTATTCTAATAAAAATGACCACTAGGATGTTATTTTGTTGGCATGCTAGCTTTTCTGTACTCTTTTCTCAAATATAGCTCAATTAATATGGTTAGTTGGATTGAAAAGCTATATTCTTCCCATTGGGAATTTTCTCACTCAAACAAGAGTCTCTAGAGATCAAAAATACTCTTAGGATTACTTAAATAGAATCACGTGTTCCAAACATTTTCTCACATGATGAAAAATCCTATTGGTTGAGATTTCTTTGACCTTTTCCATTTTACTAAATACCTTCCTTGACCTCTAAAAAGTAGTTGATGGGCTAGATGTTGGTCCTCTCTTTCCCATATAAACACCTTTAATTTTTATTAGAAAGCTAAGAAGTAGATATATTTTTGTTGAGTTGGGGTATGTCATTAATGCACTCAACTATGTGGCCTTGTTTATTTATAAACTGTTAATGTGACCACATTAGTAATCACCTAAATAGAGAAAGCAATATCAATCACAATTATTTATCCTCCTACCACCCCTTGGAAGAGTGGCTTTGTCAAAAGAAGATTTCCTTGAGTTATCATATAGAGAAGAAATTTAACCTTTCTATCTCTTGAATAGGATTCTTTTTCTAGTTTTCCCTTTTTGGACTTTATTCAAGTGGTGAAATGCCTATACAATATTTATCCTTTCTATCTCTTTGAATATGATATGATTTCCCTTTTGAATTTATTTAATTGGTGAATTAACTATGCAATGCTAGAGAGTAGTGATATAGTAGATTTAATGCTTTGGTTCATCCCTTCCAACCATTGAACCAATGATAAAATTTCTCATTTTTCAATTTCTCATGGGATTGGGGTGGATGACCCACTTGCCATTTGTCTTTTCTTGGAAGGATTATTTCTCTCCTTGCATGATAAGGGATATGTCAATATAGATATATAATCATAATGCTTATCAATTTGCTTCTCTGTTTTTCCCCATGGATTATGGTTATTGGACCTCATCATTAAACCTACCCCTTTCCCATATTTAATATCTCTTACCACTTAAATTCTATAAATTGCATTGCCTATGTTGCCCATAATTGAAGGACTAAATTTTAGGGATAAATTAAGGTTATAGCTATTATGTCACGATATGACATACCAACAACCTCCTCTTGTTTTATTTATATTTTGTCATTTTGGATAAAAATAAACATACATTCCTAAAAGAGTCTATTTTTCTCTTCATATATAGGTGTTTGGAAAATACAATTACATGTGAACACATTGATCCCTAAAGTGGTGATCCTCTTGCAGTACAAAAATAAATGGATCTTTGGATTACTTCTAAGATATAACTCCCAATCTAAAAGAGAATTTGGGAATAATTTTCTCTTGAGGGAGATAATGAGGATGTATATTATAATTTTCTCTTGAGGGAGATTATGAGGATGTATATCATGTAACAGAATATTGTTTCCTATTTAATAACAAGACCAATAATAATTGGTTGAATTGTTATGTAGAAGTTCTGTGTTATACATCTTGTTTAAAAGATATTTAAAAAATTCAACTAAAATCTTTGTAATGATAAATGCCTTTCTTTCCAATGGTGATTTTGGAGTATTAGAATTGTGAATAGCATGGTTTTTATTTCAACTTCACCTCATTGTAATTCTCCATTGAGAATGTTGGCCATAGGAATTTCCCACTTATTAGCTTTGAAATGATAATAACTTTTTATTTTTCTTCCTTTAGTTATAAAGTTTTCTTTTAAAAAACACACTATAAACTTGTTGTTGGAACATGAAAATGGACCATAAAAATGGGTCAAATATTGATCATGTACGGTACATGTTTATTACTCAATTGATTTTAAGATTTATAAAAATAAATACCCAACCTATTATTAAATTGATTAGACAATTAAACCCCTTATTATTATTATGTATTACTCTATTGGTGGTTATGCACCCTTCATTTTTATAATCCATGGAAAATATGGGGATCTCACAAATTTTCCTTGGAAGGGAATTGATTTCAAAACTTGTAAGCCTGTAAGTCAATTGGATTTTTTTTATTTTTTTTTGCTACAATGATCTTAGAGAATTAGAATTTTAAAGAAACAAGGTTTTATTTACAAATAAGGTTCTCACATTATTTGTAATGCCCCATTAGGGATAGGATTTTCCCATTTCTTTACTCTACAATGGTAATCACTTTTTCTTTTTCTTCCTTTCACTCTCAAGACTTTTTTTTTATCAACACACTATATATACCTACCTTTTGCAACATAAAAATGGATCTTAAGGGCGGATCAAATATTCATCATGTATAAGATGACTAAATGTGATTGTTTATTCGTGTTGTTGTTAAGGTCTGGTTTATTTTAAGTTTTAGTTGTGCTATTATTAAGGTTTGGTTGATTTTAAGTTTTCAAAAGAGAAGTATGCTACTTTTCTTATTTATTTCTCTTGTTATTGAGGTTTGGTTGATTTGAAGTTTTTAAAAGAAAAGTATGATACTTACTATCAAATTGATTGAACAAATCAACGAGTGGTGGTGATTAACTATTATCATAGTGGCATTTATGCATCCATGATTAAATAATTTATGGAAGAGAAGTAGAAATCATGATTTTTCACATCCTTGATCTAGATAATCCAGGGAAGAGAAGAGGATTTCACTATTTTTCCTTGAGAAGGAAGTGATTTCAAAACGTAGAATTTAATTGTCAATGGTGACTAGTGTGGTTGGTGAAAGGAGGGAGCCAATATAATTTTCACCATGGTTCAAATCCTACCGAGTGACATGCTCATGCTAGTGCCCACATTTGTGGTTACATGCTAACACACTTAATAAAGGTTATGGCTATGTGCGAATCCTCTCAATTCTAAGTACTTTGGTAGAAAGGATAACCCCTTACTCATGAACTTAATTGTAATATTAAATTTAAATTTAATGCAAATACATTATAGTAGAATAAAGTCAATCCAAAATAAATTTACATAGCAAAGATAATGAGTCAAGCTACTACATACCAAACACATACAATATTTTTGGCCATTATAATGGGATCTCTCATAGTTTGATTTAGTAATCCCAAGCATATCAAATCAAAGTCTAGGTGATCCATAATTTTTATTTTTCATGTAGTCCATGTATTATGGGAATACCAAAAATGTGGCCTTCCAACACGAAAAATCCAAAACACCAAATGGATTCCAAACACAAAACTCTAGAGGTTGAGTTGGTGATGCAACTTGATTTTTTATTGCCTATGTATAAGTGACCCCTAGAGAGATTTGAACAAGGGTGGAACTCTTGCAAATATATTCTAAGAAACTCTAGAGATTATAATTGATCTATTGCTAATAGGTTGAAGATGATCTCGAACTAAGAAAATTTCCTTTTCAATAAAATCTAGTCTAGTAACAAGTTCATATAGCTCAAGAGATTTGAACAAGGGTGGAACTCTTGCAAATATATTCTAAACAATTATATAGAGTATAATTAATATATAATCCTAAAATGATCTAGAACTAAGCAAATTTCATTTTCAATAAAAAATAGTCTAGTAACAAGGTCATAGAGCTCCGTCTATCTAAGAAATCTTCCAATATTATTGAAATCCCATAAAAAGGAAATCAATATGGATTGAAAGTAGTAGGGATTATAAAGAATATAAGTGGTTGCAACTAACTTAGAGATCTTTCTAGAAAAGTGAATAATTTAAAGTGGGAAGCAATATCACCTATGGTTGTAGAGAGTTAGTAAGAAAAGTAGAAAGGCACACTAACATGAGGTTATTTTCTCCACATGAATAACTTAGGGAAAGATAGATATTTGACAATCACAAAGGGAAAAGAAAGGGATAAGGGTTTTTTGAAAAGTAGAGATGAAGGAAAGAGATGAAAGTTTTTTTGAAAGTAGTTTCTCCACATGAATAACAAAGAGAAAGATAGATATTTTACAATCACAAGGAAAAAGAAAGAGATAAGGGTTTTTTGAAAAGTAGAGATAAAGGGAACAAAGTAATTTAAGAAATTAGAATGGATGCAAAAAAGGAAATCGGTGTAAACAAGAGAAATTTAAGTTTATCCTTCAAATAATAACTCATGAAAAACATTTTAAGACTTATACTTCAAATAATAACTCACGGAAAACATTTTAAGACTTTAAAGATTACAAAATTTACTTTAAGATAAAAACCTTTTGTTGTATCTCAATATTGTAGATTTGACATGTTAAATAATGGGACTTTTATAATTTTTTATGAGCTTTCTTTGTTTTATTAAAATATCATTATTCATTTTTTTATATAAATTTTTAAGTAAATTTAAATACCTATGTGTTTCGTTTTTTAAGGCCCAATTTTTAAATTATTTCTTGTTCAACGTCAATTTTATTAAATTGGTTAGAGAACTCACTTTAATTTTTATTACTTCTATTTCCCTAAAAGTCCAACTCCAAATTTTCTTTCAAAGAACAACAAAATTTCTTTTTAATAGTTTGGTTCATGGTTTTGCATTACATCATGTTACATTCATTGCATGGATCCCATACCATAGGTGCAACTATATTCTTTCTATTGAAGTTTAATTTTTCTGAATAATGTCAAAACTTGTGATTTGTTCTATTACTCTAGATATATTAACTTGGTGATAGTTTTGTAGCTTAGTGGAGATCTAGAGGATGGGAATTTGGGATTTCATTTTTATAGGTTTCTAAATAAAAGTTGGATATTATCTTTTCGACCTTTCAATGTCTAGTGGAACTTTGTTCATGAAACTTTGATATGTGAATGGTCCACATAACTTGAAATTCACGCCAAATGTTAACATTATTGGGTAGCTATTTTTTGTTTTTTTGGTATGGGCCAACCCTCCAAAAACGATGGATTCTAGCTGTCCGATGGCTCCTCCATGAAACGAGTGGGACACAACCTGGATCTTGGCACATATTTTAAATGATTTTTTTAGAAATAAACTTGAGTTTCACTAATTGAGACCTTGGCAGATATTTTAAATGATTTTTTTTGAGAAATAATGGATCACAAATATCTGTATCCATTTTTGTTTTCGGTCAAGTTGTTTGTGTCCTTCAAACATCATTACTTAACCTTGGAGTAGTCTAGCCAGGAGAAGGAACTGGTCGACTTCCGTTCCGAGGCAGAAAAACTTCTGGCTCTGATTGAAATTCCTCCAACTCCTTCGACACGTCTTTGTTTGATGTGCGTGTTAGAATCAATCAGATTTCAGAATCCGACCCATTTCATTTCAAATCGGATCCAGCCCGATGTGACTATCATGATCGAGTGAGGCACCGATTGTCAGCCTACTCTGCTCATTAATGCAATGAGGGTGGCGCGTGGGCGACTTGAATTCAAACTGAGGCCAAAACAAAACAGCGCATAGCTAGACTTCTCTAAAAACCACGCACAACTTCTACTGCTCCTCGAGCTCCCTGCCAAATAAGAGACAATCAACTCCAAAACGGATCAATCTCCCTATACAAGCTCTTCGAGTATTCAAGCACTTCTTCGAGGTTAGTGGAGATTAACCTTATCCTTCTTTTGTCATGATCCCTTTGCATTTACATCTATAATGAGGCTTCATTGCTGTATTGCATATCCGAGATAATTCCCCTTGCTCATGATTTAGAAGCTCAGATCATTAAGTGTCGAGTCATATTTTTATACAAAAAAATATATTTGTAGTCATCAAGGTACCATTAGTTATTAGTGAGCATACACCTTGTACTCTGCATTAATCCCTGCATTAGTATGGATAAATTTGTCTCTACATTAATCCCCTCGGGAGTGCAGGAGAGGGATCCATTTGGTTCCTCAAGAATTAGTGAGCATACACCTCTACTTTTGAATATTGAACATGCCCATTGCAAAAATATAGTTGCAATAATCAATTTATATGTTCGAGTAGGGTTTGATCACCATTGTTCAGTGACCGATGGCTTAAGATCATGACCCTTCACCATATCTAATGACCTGGTAGATTTGTAATCGTGAGATGCATGCATGGAAGGGTCATGCAATGGATATTTGTTGTTTTTCATCTTCACCCTTAGAGCAGTGTCCTTGTGATTTTGATCTCCATGGCTTTCAGGCCAAGTTATGGCAGAGGATACTCTGTTGTTTCCTTGCTCGTTGTAGTTGCTCGAGGAAGTGGTGGCTTTCTCAAGAGATGTCACAACTATAAATGTCAGCGCTTTCATTTCAGTATGATTCTGTGTAAAATAGATAAACCAAATTTTGTCATTCCTGATGAAGCAACAATTTTCTAAGATCAAACCCTAGATCTACTGGGTTCTTTAAAGAAGCAACAATTTTCTAAGATCCAACCCTAGATCTACTGGGTTCTTTAAAGAACCACACCAAATTTTGACAGAAAGACTACCAAGTTAAATGTCTTGGTTCAGGTAGCTTGACGGACTCAAGTCACACATGCTCCGAAATTGGACTAATAGCCACATTTTTGGGAATACATTATTTAAACAAATTGCGAACTCAAGGTGCCTAGTCTAAAAATAAAACAACAAGAAACTCGAACTCGAACTAATAACTAGTCTAAAATAATAAAAAATAGTGCTTTACAAACTTGGAACATCACTTCTAACTTCTAAATAAGGATGGTGCATGTATTGCAAGGATTCTTAGTAAATGTTGTTGCATCCTCAAACACAAACCTCTCTGCTTTTGAGAAACCAAGGCACAATGGATCTGTGGAAGAGTGCCAAGGCACAATGGATACGTGGATTAAAGAAGTTTCTTGATTAAATTTTCGGTCTCCAACTAGCTAATGTTTGGGTTTTGGATCTGAGATCTTTATTATCACATTTTGATTTATATGTTGTAATAAACAGTGAACCTCAATTAACACACAATTAAAATATGAAATATATTATGTTTTAGAATCCCATGGATTTGGATCTTACCTTGGTACTTGGGTAGGTTCACAATATCATTAATTGATTCATTCTTATAGCTTGCTTTGTAGACTTGTTATAAAGTAGGAACCCTAGGGAAATGGTTTATTATCAACTAATCACCTCTGAGTTGTTGCATTGATTTTGGATCTAAGCTCTCTACTACTATATTTTGATTCATATGTTGTATTTACCACATCAAAGAAATTTAGAAGGAAAACCATGACAATGTATGACAAGTACACAAGTTTAGGAAAGCCATTGTTTCATATAATTACTGATCAGTTATACATTCAACCTTTTCATACTTTGGTAAGTGACAAATCGAGAGTTAAACATCCAGTTAAAATCCGAAACACTTTTAACAGAATCTCAGAAAATCATATTTTGGCATAGATGGCCATATGCAAGAAGCAAATGACCTATCCATAGAGAAAATTCCAAACCCATCAAGGCCCCACCCTTGCACGAGTTTAAAACAAATTTTGTTAGACCACCAAACCCGTAAACCCACTGATAGCTTACAGTTAGACAAAATAGTTAGGCTTGCACCAATGCACTTCATTGTCGTTGTTTGACATCCACACACATAGTGCAAGCTAGAAGCAAATGGAAGACAACACTCATAAAAACATTTAAATCTTCCAGAGATCTAGCTCTCAGTTTCATAAAAAACTCATTATTCTCTTGGACCTCCAAATCTTTATCTTTCTCTTAGATCTCTCATAACACTTCTTTGCTTTTATTTTCCACATTCTCGTTATTAGAGGTGTAACTCCTCAGATACATTTGTCTGCAAGTGTAGATTCTCTCCTTATATGCTCTCATGGGCTTCTTAATCATACGATGGTCCTCCTTCCTACCCAAAAAGGCATTTGAAATATATCACTGACTTTCTAGTCATGGTGCTATATCTCAAATATCGTTCTTAACGATGGAGTTGTAGTCCTCTACCATGGCATCCTAGCATACCTTCTCACTTGTTTCTTCCACATAATGGAAAGGCTTTGCATCAATAATGTAAGACATCAATGTAACATAACTAGGAAGTTTCTAAGGAGGATGAATCAATCAAAAAAGAATTCTTAGGCTCTCCTACTTGCTTTTATGCCCCTTGTACTATTTGGGCACACCATTTGGGCCTCTTGATTTATTTGAAAGGAAAAAATTTCTTTGTATCTGCATTGTAATGTGATGGATCTAACTCTGATTTATGTAGAATATGTGATCAAGTGTTGGGGAATAAATCTTCTCCATATCTTGTGATGACATCTGTTTTAAATTTAGATTGGTACACAACAAGAATTATCCCAAAGACACATGGGTAGATCTAAGGTATGAATAATTGTCGTGACAATGTTTATGATGGACCTATTCTTGCTTTCAACTCTAAAACATTACCTTGCAATACTTGCTTGCACCACAACTTGAAGGTGTGATATTTCTTAGCACTACATCTAGAACTTGGGAGCTTCATTGATAGTGATACAATTTGATTTAGAAAAAATTCGTTCCCTGTGAACTTAAGCTTAATCTAAAATTTAACTATCTAAATTCTATCAATATAAAACCATGCAGAAATTAATTTAAGAATGAAGGCATCTAATACGTTGAGTTAGTTTATCTACTCTTAGTTGCATCCTCTTATTATAATTGTAAAAGAAGGTTAACCATTTAAAAAAGGTATTGCCTATTCATGTCATCTCAAATACCATGCACTGCGATCTTCAATTCTATGTATACAGTTGAAACTAGCTTTACCTGCTAAATTTTTTAATAAACTCATCCTTGGAGAAAATGTTGAGATGTTGGTCCTAGACAATTGTGGCTTGTTGGGTCAATGAAAGCAATGGTATTGTTAATGCCCCCACCAAGATTCAAGTTTTCCAATGAAACATCCATGCTTGTGCTCATGTTAGTTGTACAACAATATAATCATTCATTTTTGCAACTTCGAAAACATCTAGAGTGGTCATTCCATGCCAATTAAAGATGTCCAACCTGCCTATTGTTTAAAGGCCATCCCTATAGTCTGCACCAAGCATGAAATGCCCATTATTGGATTAAACATATTAACTTTAAAACCATCAGGGTATTGGACCAAAGTCACCAGACTATATTGTGTCCTAACTTCATGGTTCTACCATGCCCATCCCACCTTGATATATGTTTCTTGCTTGGAGATGCTGGTTGTTTCAATTTTATGTATCGACAACAATTGTTCCCAAATGCTACAAGGATTTTTCTTGGAAGTGCTAGTTGTTTCATTATGATTTATCTACCAGAAATATTCCCAAATGGTTCATGGTTCTTGCTTGGAGAGGCTAGTTGTTTAATTTTGATGTGTCCACGAGAAATGTTCCTAAATGTTGTGTGTTTCTTTCCTGGATATGCTAGTTGTGTCATTGTGATGTTAGCTATGCGTTATGATATCTTTAAGTTGTTTTTCCTTATCCTGATATTTGAAAGGCATAAAAGGAAAGGAGAATGGAATGGTTTATGGTTGTTCAACTAATTAGCAGTTAGTGGAATATATTGGGAATAAATAACTATTTTTTAAATTATATATCATTGAATAAATGGTCGAGTATTAAGAAATAGATAACTCCCTACTTGTCTAATATGAATTTATTATTATCTTATTTTCTACATCTTCTAAGTGTAAAATATGGTGCAAAAGTGGTGTTTATGCATTGATTGAAGTGTCATTATTTTTAAATCCAGGTCAAGGAATTGTGAAATTTTCCCTTCACAACATGGAAACAAATCATGTGCTCCATGGAAAGAGAAAAGTGTGTGTTATAACGACAAACAATGAAACATACTACATTGCCCTTGTTGAAGGGCTAAAAGTGGCAAAAAAACATGATGTCAATGATATTCAAGCATTCACCAACTCAAAGTTGATATGTAATCAGATGAAAGGAATCTATGAGGTTTAGAAGGATAATTTAAAACCCCTTCACATGGAAGCAATAAATTGGAGTTGTCAATTTCAATCTTTTACCATCAATTACTCTGTAGACATTCAAAGGATGTTTAGTGATATAATGTCCAGGGCATTGTTAATTGCAGATGTAGATGTCAAATATGACATAGGATCACCATTCACTGCAACAGACATCATTGATTAGCATCTAGATAGGTCCCCAATATGTCAACAGACAAATACTTGTGAAGTTTAAGTAATAAAAATGTAAATATTATGATAATGATAAATATAAATAATATATATTATAAATATTAATAATTATATTGGATATAAAGTATATAATAAAAAATTGGTTTGCGGGATGAAAGGATAAATCTACCTTAAAATTGGTTATCTTTATTCTTTGCTAAAAAATTTAACTCTTTGAGAATTGAACTGGGATGTGAAACTCTCCACGTGACATGAGGTATGAGGGAGAATCATGAAAAATAACTATCCAAATCGTCGTGTTCTATTTCATAGAAAATATTCGATAATATTAATGTGTCATTTGTGGGTATGGCTCACTCTATATCTCAACCACTATTGATATCCCGTACGTATTGATATCCCACAAGGCTAAAAATAGCCTATGGGACAGATTTCTTCTCCATCTGGCTCTTGTATTCGACCATTTTCTTGTGGAGTTTTACAATGAACGCTCCCAACTTCTTGACAAACTCTTCATTGAATAGATTATCCCAAGAGCTAGCTGCCAAAATACCTGCATAATTTTCCATGCTATGTTTGAAGGCCTCTCATTCTAAAATGATTTTTTTTTTGTTTCCACTTTCTGGAAGAGCAAAAAATAGATATATTAATAAGAGGAAAGAGTAGCACCACCCCAAACTTGGATTTTTTATGCTCAAGAACTTCTAGGGTACGAAAGGAACTTGGTTTGAATTAGATGGAAGGTCAGAGATCAAAAGGTTGAGAGATCATCTGATCAAAGCTCAAGAGATAAAGCACATCTATTCAAGATGTTTAGGAGATATCTAATGGATGGCGCAAAAGAGGTGATTGATCTTGATATCCCTATCTAGCTCTAATATAAAGGAGAAATCTAGGTTAAAGAAGGAAAGATCAAGCATCAAGTAGCCCTGCGCGATATTTCAGTAGATTGGTTGAGATCCAGTTCGTGAACAAGACCCAACCCTTTATTCATCATTTCTAGATTGAAAGCCAAAAACAGTAGAGCCAGAAGTAGTGTTGGGCATGTGTTATATTCTTTCCACGATTAGTCACACGCGCAGGGGGGTTACAAGGATGGCAATTTTTTGGACCCTATTTTTCGGTGGGAAGACCCGCCAATGGTTTTTTGCGTGGGTTTGCACATGGTTTTGGATCATGATGTTTTTCGGCCCCTGGTATTTTGTAGATCCAATCAAGGGAACTACGATTATGTTCTAATCCAGGGTTAATGGATTGGGGTTTATGAATGCTTTGGCATGTATATATATATATATATATATATATATATATATATATATATATATATATATATATATATATATATATATATATATATATATATATATATGTCTTGTAACACTTAATGGAATATAATGAAAAATCAAGCTGGTAGTCCTGATTTTTTATCCAGGGGAAAATATCTGTGTATATCTATTTTATGTTTTATTCTCTCGCTATTGTTTATTTTATGTTTTTAAGATTCGTTTGCAGATAATTTCTATACAGGGCTAAGACATACATTTGGTATCTGAACCAGGTTCGGCTTCAAGGGGACGCCTTTACTGCTAAGGGTTTTCTTTTTTCTCGAACCTGTGGCAGTCCCTGTTTAGTGGGAGATCTGTTGGATCAGTTCTTGCGATGAAATAAGATGATGAGCAGTGGAAATATAGAGATCGAGAAATTTAATGTTCAGAGTTTTAAGTTTTGGAAGCTCAAGATGGAGAATATGCTTGTGGATAAAGATCAGTGGATTGTTGTAGATCCAGGTACTAAACCAACGACAATGTCATATGAAGACTGGAAGAAGTTGGATCGGAAGGAAAAGAGCACAATACAGTTGTGTGTCTCAGATTCAATATTGTTGAATGTATCTGGGGAAGCTATGACGAAGACTTTGTGGAAAAAGCTAGGGACTTTGTACCAATCTCAGCCTCTGGTGAATAAATTGTTCCTGCGGAAAAAGCTATATAGCCTAAGGATGAAGGATGGAGACTTGGTGACAAAGCATCTGAAATCCTTCAATACTGTGGTAAGTGAACTTTTATTTGTTGATATTAACATCTCAGATGAAGATAAGTGCATCATTTTTTTGTGTTCTCTACCAGATTCGTGGGACAGTTTGGTTATTGCAATAGGTAGCAATACAACTACCTTGAATTTTGATGACATTGTCTCAGACTTGTTGTTAGAGGAAATGAGAAGGAGAAATATGGAAGGCCAGAATGGAGATGCCTTATCTGTACGAGGAAGGTCCTAGAACAGAAACAAGAATAAGGTTTTGAGTGGGAGATCCAAATCTAGAGGGAGATCTAAATCTCCAGGAAAGTTTGTGAAGGTGTGCTGGAAATGTGGAAAGGAACGACACTACAAAAAGGAGTGCAGATCTAAAGCTCCTCAAAAAGGAAAGGGATCAGATGATGCTCCTTATGCAGAGGGAAAAACCACCTCGGATGAAGGTGAGGATGTGTATTTGGCTTCTTCTTCAAATACACATGTAGATAATGAGGCATGGTTGATTGAATCACGTGCATCCTTTCACTTCACTCCCCATAGGGATTGGTTCTGCAAGTATGAGAAGTACGATGGTGGTGTTTTCTTCTTAAGGGATGATAGGAAGGCCAAAATTTTCGAACGTGGAAATGTCAAGTGGAAGCTGCAAGGTGGAAGGATTAGAACACTTCTTGGTGTTCTGCATATTCCTGCATTGGCCAAAAATTTCATTTATGTAAGCAAGATGGATGATGCAGGTGTAAAAAAAGTGTTTGAGAAATATACCTGTAAGATGGTTTGGGGAGCACTGGTATTAATGCGGGGAGTTCGGATTGGAAATATGTATAAGCTTCAGGGTAGCACTATTATTGATAGGTGCAACTCTTCTGTGGTTCCTGAAAGTGGAGCGGAAAGCCTAGCGATATCCGGAGAAAATACCATGCTATGGCATCAAAGGCTTGGACATATTGGAGAGAAGGGCTTTTGAATACTGCATGGAAATGATATGGTAGAAGTTATGTCTAATTTCTCTCTGAATTTATATTTCTGTGAACATTGTGTATATGGGAAGCAAAATCGGTTGAGTTTTCCTTCTGGTGCTAAGAGGGCGAACAAGATATTAGATCTTGTGCATAGTGATGTGTTTGGACTTGTGTCGGTTCCATCACTGGGAAAATCTGTGTACTATGTCTCATTCATAGATGACTTCTCAAGGAATAAATGGATATATTTCTTGAGGAATAAATATGAAGTCTTTGACAAATTTAAATAATTTAAAGCTCTGGTGGAAAACCGGATAGAGAAGAAGATAAAGGTGTCAAGGAAAAATAATGGTGGAGAGTTTTTCCAGAAGGAATTTGAAGAATTTTGTAAGAAGTGTGGTATAGCATGACAAAAGACTAATCCATACACACCTCAACAAAAAGGAGTTGCGGAAAGAATGAATAGAACGCTGATGGAAAAGGCAAGAAGCATGCTCAGTGGTACTGGGTTAGGATAGGAATTCTGGGCAAAAGCAATGGAGACTGCATGTCACCTGGTTAACAGATCACCTTCATCAACATTAGAGGATAAGACTCCACATGAGGTATGGACTGGTCAGAAACCCTCTCTTTCACATTTAAGGGTATTTGGATGTGATGAATATGTACATGTTCCAAAGGAGAAAAGGACCAAGTTGGATAATAAAACTAAAAGGTGCATCTTTATAGGGTATAAGGATGTTATAAAAGGCTACAAGCATTGGAACCCAGAAACAAGGAAGGTTGTGTACAGCCGAGATGTGGTGTTTAGAGAGGTGAAATATGTTGTTAAACATGAAGCCCTACCAAAGGAACCTGAGAATATAGAGTTTGAGCTAAAGGAAGATGAATCAGACTCTACAACAGAAGAAGATTCAAAAGAGGAAGAGCCACAAACTCCATCTATGAGAAGATCAGTTCGGGAAAGAAGGCAACCAGAAAGGTATATTCCATCTGCATTCTATTCAAATTTTGCTATAACTATAATTGATGGTTATCCAATAACTGTTTGGGTGGCAGTAGATTCAGAGGATGGAAAACTCTAGAAGGAGGCCATGGTTGATGAAATGTCATCCTTGCACAAAAATGAGGCATGGGATCTGGTGGATTTGTCAGCTGGAAGGAAGCCCATCAGGAGCAAATGGGTGTTTACGAAGAAGATGAATGTAGAAGGAAAGGTGGAGAAATACAAATCTCGATTGGTAGCAAAAGGTTATTCCAAGGTGCCAGGAATTGACTTTCGTGATATTTTTTATCCTGTTGCCAAGGCTACTTCTATTAGATTACTTTTATCTGTTGTTGTTGCCTTTGATTTTGAGGTAGAACAGATGGATGTGAAGACATCATTTCTTCACGGGGATCTGGAAGAGGAGATCTACATGAAGAAACCCGAAGTCTTTATGGTGAAGGGTAAGAAAGAATTGGTATGCATGTTAAAAAAGTTTGTATGGGTTAAAACAGTCACCAAGGATGTGGTATCATAAATTTGATACTTATATACGGGGACTTGGCTTCACCAAAAGCAAAGAGGATCACTTTGTGTATTTTAAATTAATTTGTGACCATATTATTTATTTGGTCTTGTGTGTGTATGATATGTTGTTGATTGTAAATTACAAAGAAATTATCCAGGATTTGAAGATCCAATTATTCTCCAAATTCGACATGAAGGATCTTGGTGCTTAAAACTATATTTTGGGCATGGAGATTAAGAGAGATCGGGAAAATAAGAAGCTCTAGTATTCTCAGAATTGGGCTCAGTGATAGAAAATAGAGCCAAGACATAGGAATTCGCCCTTATGGATTCATAGCCCCCGCTCGGGGGTTTCCTATGTCAATGAAAGCATCTGTGTTACAGATAGTCTATGGTGGGGTGGGTCATTGTTCGTCTATAACCAGTTGGTGATTAATTATAAAAAATAGATGTGTTTCTTGGTTGTTTATGTGTTGGAAAATGATCTTTTTCTATTGGTGTATTGATTACTTGTTAATTGATGAATTGCTTCTGCTTAACCGCTTAAAGGAGTTTAATGTATCTTAAGTGAGATGAATTGCACTAGCCTCCTTGCATTCAAATTTATACAGGAGTTTCTAATACAAATTTCACAACGTCTACCACTAATAGGGCATGGTGTACTATTGGGTCTATGGGCTTTTCGGTGATCTCGACTCAGGATTCAAGGGTGGCATAGCAAGGTTCTTTTGTGTTGGGGGTAAGTACACACTATAGTCCATTACTGGAGACAAATTTAACATGTGTTATTGAATGGAGTGGGAAATTGTTGGTTGGTCAAGTACTTTTACATCCCATACATGTGAGCATAAACTAGAAGTTGTTGTGTATGATGGGAATTGCCATTAAGAATTATCTATATTAGGATTTGTTATATCATTAAAATTATTTCTCTTATATAAAACATAATGTATCAATGTAATGATTAAAGACAATTAACTTTCAAATATAGTGTTAATTTAATCACTAATGAGATGAGACCTTTAAAAATATGTGAATATTGAAATGATAAAAATATTCTCATATTATTATTTATTTTTTTATTTCTTATTGATAGGATTATTATGGCCTCAGTGTTTCTTTGTAACTACTTTCTTTCTCTTGAGCACTCCATACATGTGTTGTGTGTTACCATCGAAGGTTATAGTAGATGGGTAACTCTTTCACACGTTGTTGTGTAGCTTAGATACTTCAATAGAATGAAAAAGAAACTTTAATTTAAAACTATCAGCAATTGTAAATACAAATATTATTTTAAAGAATTAGTAAAATATAAAAGAAACTTTGACTTTAAAACCCTAAAATTCCTATAAATATAAATATGATTTTAAATTAACTTTCATAATTTTAATTATATTTGAAAAAACTAAAAATTAAATTTTTAAATATTACTTCAAAATCATAACATTAAAATATATATATATATATATATACTTAACATCACTTATATAACTACACAAAATGGATGCTAAATACATTATACCATAATATAAATTATTGAATTAAATATATATACCAAAAAAATACAATCTTGTCCAAAAAGATATAATAAGATATACAAATAAAAATTATATAATTGGATAGCTAATAAGTGAATTAAAAAACAGATAACAACAACCCATAAGAAACTTTTGATCATTCAATTAGCATCTCTGGTGTTTGTCTAGTATAGAGTTTAACAACACTAATATGGTCTCCCAGTTGTTCAGGTCCCAAACACAGGTTAAACAACACGTATCTACTTTACCATACCTCATCTCTTAATTTTCAGAAGTAATGCATGACGCTGCTGGGATAAAATAAGTAATAACTGACTATTAAGTTAATATTTCAGAATGCAAATTAATATTTCAGGATGCAAATGTGAAATTAAAAAAAAATTGCCAATGATACATTCAGATGCAATTCTTTCTACTAATTAAACTAGCTAATTAAAAAGAACATAATATTTTAATTTCAGATATTAACTTAAAAAGGCTCTAGATTTTTGAAACCAATTTCCATAACATTCACCATTAGGACAGCTAAATACAAAGTCGGCTACCAATCATTATCTCAAAAACTGATTTTGAACATGGAAATTTTGAACCTCCAAGAACGTGAATAAAAAATGTCTCTCCCTAAATATATAAGAAAATAGAAAATACAAAGGATACAAGCTGGCCTCAAGAAAAAAAATCTTTATCCAGCAAACTCATAAAGAAATTACAAAGGGTACAAATGAAGAAGAATATTTATCGATCATACTCGAGAAGAAAAATCAAAGGATAGCCTCAATATAATCATAGAAAAAGAATTTAAAATCGAAATTGAAGGGTAAGGTGCCATTACCTTTAGCCGGATGGATGACCATAGCACACATAATCTTCAACAAGATTCTAAAGATGTCACTGCAAAAAAAGCATGATGAGCTCTACATTAGAGTCTCTAAAACTGGGGCCCTCAAGCCATGATATGTTTCTATCAACCTTGGCCTTCAAGCCATAACCATTGAAGTAACCTTGATAGAAAAAAACACAATTAACTTGACATGGCCAACACTCGGGTCGTCAAGCTATGATCTATTTCTATCAAGCATGGCCCTCAAGCCATTACTATTGAAGTAATCGTTTCAGAAAAAGACATGATTAAATTGACATGGAGAGCAGGGATTTAGTGGACCCTTGGAGAGGAGGTAGGCGCCTCAAATATGTATATCCGATGGATTGTTCGTGAAGCCCAAGAGATATGTGAGTAAGTTTGTGGTTTGAGTGGTTTGAGTGGAGGACGTGAAAGTGAAACACACTCGAAGCAACAAAAATTGTTTTCAATTTAAGGGGTAATGTAGATCAATGATCATCTAATAGCATTGAATTCCATTTATTCGCATGGATCTGTGTTCCATTGCCTTTTTTTTAATTGTAAATTATTTGGTGGCAAAAATGTGGCTAATATTGCTGAAAAATAAATGAATAATACAAGTCATTTGAGGGGGCTGCTAACGTTTGCTGAAGAAACGAAATTGAATCTCAATTCCAATTCCAAGTATGGCCATGTTAACTAGTGCATCGAAAATTTTTATTTTCAATTTTATGTATCTACCATTTTTATTGGATATAATTTTTCATATCTTCTACATGTACAATTTTCTTTGGCTATAGTTTATCCCCATGTGCTTCTTCTTGTGATGTACGTTAGTTTAAGTCGTGGGGTTTTAGGTATAACTTCAAACGTGTTAAAGTAACAATGGTTTTTGGTAGAATATGTTCTTGTATGAGTTTAATTAGTGATTTTTTTGGTATACCCTGCTATGTGTTGTGTAGCTTGTTAGTTTGAGTTTGAATTAGCTAAAGACTTACTTTAAGAAATGAAATCACAAATTCCCCCGTTTCATATGAAATTTCATACTAATATCCTCCCAAGACTTGTATGAAACTAATATGAAATCAAGGTAAGGTATATCTACATATAGATGGCCCTGCAGATTAGTAACACATTGCATTAACAATCCCATTTCCATATATATATATAGTTAGATAGAAATCTTGAATCCAGGTAAGGGATAGCGTGTGTCCACCATTTTTATTATATATAATTTTTCATATCTTCCCCATGTACACTTGTCTTCTTTAGCTATAATTTATCCCCATGGCCATTCAACCATCATTACTCCTTATTGTGATGTATGTCAGTTTAAGTCATGGGGTTTTAGGTATAACCTCTAGTGTGTTAGAATAATCGATGGTTTTTGGTAGAATATGTTCTTGTGTGAGTTTAACTCCTGATTTTTTTGGTATACCCCACTATGTGTCGTTTTGCTTGCTAGTTTGAGTTTGACTTGGTTCAAGACCCATTTCATATGAAATTTCATATTAATATCCTCCCCAAGTCTTGTATGAAACTAATACTAAATCAAGGTAAGGGATATGTACATATATATGGCCCTGTAGTTTAGTTTAAACACCGTGCATTAGCAATCCCCAATTCCATGTAAATTTTATATATAGTTTGATAAATCCTGAATCCATGTAAGGGATATATAGATATAAAAATAAGGGCTTGAAATAGTATTGTAACCATTAATTATATTCAAATTTAAATTGTTGTAACCATTAGTGTTTTTTTACGACATCTTATCCACAAGTGGAATTCCCACCTACAGGCTTTCCGGGTTGGTCCTAACTAGTGGTACGCACCCACTGAGGAGGACATATATTTCATTATTGGGCTATCGAGGAGAGGGGTGGATTTTCCATCGTTCCCAGAGGTTCCAATTGGCTATGCAGTAGGGAGTCAGTTGGTCTACTCCCAGAGATACAATAGCCCAGATATACTATCTCCTGCGGATTTTCAGGTCTCCGGAGGTCAGTTACCTATTGCTTCATGTGGTAGAGAGGAGGTGAGGTGCCTCTCACTACAGATTTTGACCATTTCACACAACACCAACGATGAAAACGCATTAGCTGACTGCTTCTATTTTATTTTGATTCGTCAGTACATGAGCCACGACTTGTGAGGTGATCTGCCATTTTTTTTGCACCAGTTCTGTATAGCTTTAGATATATGTCATGCTCATGCACAAGGGAGAGTCATCTTCCCTTTTTCTTCAGAGCTATTTTGTTTATTTTTTGAGAGGATTCCAGAGAGGAGGCCTACCTTTGTTCGGCAGCCTCGTAGGACGATGCTGCATGTACGGATGCACATGTGGGGACAGATGATGCCCAAGAGGGGCGAGTCTGATTTTTCTACGAGGATATCGCATGATGCACTGGAGTTGCTAGCCAGTGTTGATGAGCATCCCTTTGTTATGGTACCCTATTCTTATGTTGGTTTGGATTAGTGAGGGTGTGCCAACATCCTCTTCACAGAGGATGAGATGTCGGATGATAGAGGTAATATTATTGTTTTATTTAAATTTATTCTAACATGTTCTTTGACTTGTTTTTATTAAACTGTTTAATGAAATTTCCTAATTATTGTTGTGTACTTATATATATTTTGCAGACAGTTGGTCTTTTGATGGTGATGAGATGCTAGCGCCACCAAATGATCCAGTTATGGATCCTGATGACGATCAGGATATGGCAGATGTCGAGGATCATGAGGTCAGTGCAGACAGAACTTCTCCTCATGGTGCGCTGGTACAACCTTTTGCTAGGCATAGGCTTGACAGTAGATTGAGGATGGAGTTGGGCGACCAACTCTATGCATTGTTTGTAGAGGCGAGCGTCAGGGCCGCCACTATGAGAGATATACAGGCCAATGCTAGGCTAACATATGTGGAGAGGCATGTCCTGTGACATGTTCAGCCTGATGCGGCATGTCGTAGGAGCTACGAGCTTAGTTACGCAGTTGAGGAGGGTCCTTTGATGTTATAGGCATGGTCGAGTTGCAGTACGTCGACATTCCGCAAGCAGTGATGCATCATCTGATGATCACGATCAGGGGAGTGATCATCTTTCACCTCACGCCATGCCAGATGAGAAGCCTGCAACATCGACCAACAGTGAGGATGGAGAGTAGGTTGGACCATCATCCACATCGATTCAGTAGCCTGCAGCATCAAGCAATAGTCATAATCATGAGAAGGCTAGACCATTGAACATTTCGAGTCATCACGATGAGCAGCTGACAGTGGATCCTGATCAGCATGAGGCACCAATACCAGATCAACAGGCACGTGATGATCGGCATGTATCTGAGCTTGTTGAGGTTGCGCCATTGACTGAGGAGGCCTCAACTAGTACTGTGATTGATGATGTACCACCAATTGATATTTGAAATTTATATCACAGTTGTATATTTTTGACATTATACAGTTATATATATATATATATATATATATGGTCCATGTATTTTATGTTCATATTGCAGTTGTACTTAATTTACATGTTGGTGATCATCATGATGTGTATATTGTTAGGTGATGGTAGATATGTTCATTTAATGTACAACTTACAGATAGGTGTGTATGTGATAGCAGTTATTTGACATGAGATGAATATTTGATGTTTGTGTTGTGATGATGTTCGATAATGCTAATTGTGGTTTGTTGGATGATCATGATCACGATGATGTTAGCAAATTTGAATGTGTTTTTTAATCGAATATGATGTTTGTACGATGGTTATCATGATCGTGATGTTTATTTATTTTAATATTAAAGGATCATGATATTTATTAAATATTATGTCGTGATTGTAATTGAAATTGTAATTCTAATTGTATGTAAATTCTAAAATTGTATTTGTATTTGAAATTGTAATTTTAACTGTAATTGTATGTAAAATGTTTGTAAAATTGTAATATTAATTGTAATTCTAATTGTAATTTTAATTGTAATTGTATGTAAAATATTTGTAAAATTTTAATTGTATTAATTTGAAATGATTTTATTAAAAATTTTAAATTTGTAAATTTGTAAAATTTTAAATAATTGTAAAATGATAAATCTAGAATAATACGAATTTTTTTAACATAATAAAGTTTAGAAAAATAATGCAAATAAATTCATGTACTTTACAATTATCATTATTTTATTATGATCTTACATTAAAATAAATAAAAAAATAAAATAAAATAATATATATTATATAGTATGCCATTGTTTTTTAGATCAACATAATTGCAAATTATCAAGTGAAATATTGATTTTAACATTAACACAATGCAAATTACCAATTAATTCAAAATCCATATTATAATGTTTCGAAAAAAAAGAGTCAGCTTATAAGTTATAAATTAGTTAAGTCCTCTTCTTTATAAAAAAAACTCATCTTAAAAAGTATTAATATTGATGAAATAACACATGTACCATATCACTCTCGGTTCTCATGATCACCCTCATTATCTTCTAGCTCGCATGGCATGATGCCACTATTGTTCTCAAAAATATGTTTTGATCTAGGATCACGTCTCAATACGAACCACCAATCCCTATCCAACAGATTTGGGTAAAAAAATACCTAGTTGCAGTGTTTGGGGAAAACATAGGGCTCCTTAGCTTCATCTCACATCTTTCTATAGTTGATACATATCAGCCTACTATTGCGATCTTCCTTTACATTATTACTATCAAAGGTGTCCCACCACTTGCACCTAAAAATAACACATTAGAAAGAAGAGAAATCCACTTCAGTGATCACTTGTATCTTTCCGACGTAACCTAACATCCCCCGTACTAGGTTTTGATCACGGTGGCTCGGTGGCTAGATCGACTAGATTGATCGAACTCTACTTCCACTCCATAGTCTTGTGTGATGTGTCTATCATCGGCATTTTCTGTGTGAAAATGGTGTCCATATGCCCACATAGATGGGAACAAATGCACCTATAAAAAAGTTAAAAAATCATAGTGTCATGTGTTTTATAATGACCCAACAATTCAAATATGAAATATAGATGTAATTGTATTTGAAAGGTGCATTATTAAGTTTCAAGTGTAAATATAAATTAAATAGATTACTACCGAGTTGCTGCACCCAATCCATACGGTTATCGCATCTCTTGAGCACGCAGGTAATGACTGGCTGCAGTGTATTTCTCTCTGAATTGGTCAGCAATCCAACTATTGGGGCATATTTTTGGCATATTTTATTTTAAATGATCGGAATAAGGCACACTTCTCCCATTCAACCGTCTGAATTCTTTCCTGTCACTATCCCATTTCATCCTCTTTTGTTCGTACAATGCAACCCACGGTTGTGTCACTTCGAAATTGTAAAGAACGAATTTATTGATTGCTTCAATTTCTGGATTCGCTGATGATATCAAATCGACAATATATAGTACATAGAGATCAAAATATACATTATATCGAAGTTCAACATGAATATTTACTTTGTGTAAATTTGAAAAATTATAAGTCACTTACTCTTTATCAAATGCTTTTTTCCATTCGTTTGGAACAACTCCCCTTCTCTTTTGTCTTCATCCCTTTCATTGTCCCAAATCACCGCACCTGGTATGTTTTCGATCTGCTTGATGTACTCACTGGCATAATAGAAATACTCATATGATATGTACCCCTCTACCATAGATCCCTCGGGTTTTGCCCTTTGTCGAACAAAACCTTTCAATTTCTCCATGTACCTCTCTAAGAAGAACATCCAATGACAAGAAACCACCCCAACTAATTCAACCTCATATACTAGGTGGATTAGAAGATGAACCTCCAAGTTCATGAAACTCATCGACAGTTCCTTCTCAAACATACAAACAATCTCAACTATCTCTTGATGTCACCATGGAATGCTAGCCACATGAATCTCCTTTGATGTGATCCAACATAAAAATTCAAATAATTTAGATATGTCACATCCTAGGTCTTGAGAGAATTCATGTTTCACACACCCACGCATGAACAAAGGATAGTGATACTGCAATGTTATAAAAATGTGCAATAATATACAAAATTAGTTATTCTTTATGATCCATGCATGGGATAAAATTTATTAATATAACAAATAATTAAATCATGCTTTTGACATTATACGTACTCTTAGAATATTTAAATGGTCATGCGATTTCAACCCCGAAAAATGGTCATCCACGATGAAGCAGCGTCGTAGTGAAGACCCGTATGAAGATGACACCCTCACACCCATTATAAATTCCTTTGCCAAAGAAAGATCATATTTTTTTAAATTCCATGGGACATCACCTTCTTTTAAATACCATGAATTAGAGAGACCAACGCCTGCCTCTGATCCTGTACTTTCTAATCATTTTGGCCAATGTTTCTTTTTATTTTTTGAAGTAATAAGATCTTTCCTAACATCCAATGTGTCACTTTGTTTCGATGATATGTGCCTCCATAAAGAAGATGAAACATTTTTAAATATATGCATGGGATCTAATAAGTGGGTAATCTTAAGGTGCTCCCAATATGGGAGGTTATAAAAGATAGATTTCATTTTCATCCCAATGGGAAATTTCTCAACATAGGTGTCGAAGAATTCTACATCATCGAACATAGGCTCCCCATTTGAGTCGAACATTTCTATGAACTCCTTCTCATTCTTTATCTCAGATGCTCTAAGCCATTCAATTGGTGTCATTATTGGAGGCCTTTGGGTTCTCTCTCGTTTACCATTGAAAGCAGATGCTTTTCTTTTGTTATGGTGTTTTTCTGGGAGGAATACCCTGGAGAAATCATACACTGGCTTTCGTAGGTCCTTGGACCATCTAGATTTCAGAGAGGGTCCACAATATTTACATCCAAAATACCCTTTTGTTACAAGACCTGCGAGATTATTGTATACAATTTATATGCATGGCACGTTAAAGAATATCATGAAGATCAAAACAATTACAATGAATTAAATAACAAATATGCGAAACAATATTGTTACGTATATAAAAAAATCAATAAACATGTAATTTACTAGAGAAAAATCCTACGCCTGGATAATCATGTGTCGTGTAAGCACATATGCCATACAACATAAAAATCCTCTCTGCTACGATGGGTCTTGATACATTGTATACATTTATACCATCCCATAATTCCTTCAATTCATCTACCAGTGGTTGTAATTAGACATCCATATTCTTCACTTGTCTTCTACAAGGGACTATGAGAGCCAACATAAGATGTTCATTCTTCACGGACAACCATGGGAGGGTATTGTTATTGATCACTACTACTGACAAAACAAAATAGTTGGTGTTCTGGAGGGAATATGGGTTGCATGGCTATGCTAAGTTGTAGACTTTGTACTTCATCCTTGAATTTTAAGGGCCATGTATCCTCTATATGCTTCATGGCTATTGAATCATTTGGGATTCGCATAACTCCCAACTCACTTATGTGTGAGGCATGCCATCCCTGCAACATCGCTAATTCTTTGCAACGAAAGAGCCTTTGAACCCTTGGGATTATAGGCATGTGCCTCAATATCTTAAAAGGAGGACCACATGATTTACCCTTCTTATTTTATTTATCATACCTGGAATGCCCACATTTCAAAGATATCTCTTTGTCTGCATATTATCCTCTATATAGAATACAATCATTTGGACCTACATGATATGATATGTACTCAACACCCAACATTTTCAACAATTTCTTTGCCTCTTCGTAGCTACCGGGCAAGACATTATCACTCGGAAGAACCTTATCTTTGAATATCTCGTATTTGGTGATCATGGAAAATATTAAATATACATTAATACCGATATAATTATCAACATTCATAAAATTGACCATTTTTAATCTTCATTGTGTGATTATAGTTATCAAATTTATATAAGGGGGGACTTTATGGTAACTTACCTCAAAATTTCTGAGAAACATTTATTCGACAAGCCAAAATTTTCTTTCAATTTGTACAGTAACATCATTGTCCCCAACTGGGTAGACTTTGACTGACCGCCATGTCCAAAGAGAGGTGTGTTGGAAGAAAATTTAAGGCTTTCGAAAAATGTGTCAGCGATATGAGCATCATCCTCTAGCTGATCATCGTTTTGGAATGCATCTAACAACATTGTTTCCATGGCAGTCGTATCCCTTAAGTAATCATCCATACAAACTTCTATTTGATTGCCTCCATTGCCATCTTGTGAAGAACTACTATTTTTGTAGTCACTCCTAATTGGTGAACTTGAACGTAGCGGGAACTGAATTGGTGGTTGATTCAACCATTCTTGGTATCGTTCCTCTCCGATTTTTTCTCTTGATTTGACATTGTCGTGGGGTGCAACGGAAGATGGTAGGTAGGTCACTCATCATCACTAGAATCCTAATAATTCCAAAAAATAAATTTGCACATGATTAGTACAAAATATATGATATAAATTAGTAATAATGTTGACAATGCATGATTAATTTCTTTAATGTTGAAATAATTTCTTTAATATACCAAATAATTATTATTACCATCATTATCCCGGGATTGTGCCTAGAAGATGCAATATTTTTACAATTGGCAAGGTGAAGAGGTTTTCCATTTTCATCTACCAAATACGCCTTGCAGTATGCTGCTCCTGATAAGAGCTTCCAGCGTTTTGGAGTTGTTTGATTATTTTGTGCATCTGAACTCGAATGTGAATCTGCATCAACCTGCAAATTTGTATACATTATAAATTTTATTAATCTGATTGACATGGATAAAAAACATAAATTCAATTAGATAATGAAAATATAAATAAAATATGAACTAAATAGTACATCTCAAGATGGATAGGGAGAACTCTGCGATGGGCTTTGAGAAATATTATGGAACGAGCTGGATTTTGAAAAATTTTCCATTCGATATAATTATGATATTTTCTCCCTGCATTTGAGCAAAATCAACAATAAATTTTAGTGCACACACCTAAAAGTAATTTCAGTGCCTTAAAAATGAACTTATTCTTATCGGTGCTTATGTATAGATAACCGCACCAGTGCTGTTTTAGTTACTACGCACTGGTGCCGTGTTATTAACTGACGCATCGGTGTGGTGTTATTAATTGATGCACCAGTGATGAAAAGCCGCAAATTAAAAAAAAATGAAACTTTGTTTTTTTTTAAGTGAAAAAAAAAGTGGTAAATTTAAATTTGGCGGCAAAATATTTTTGAAAATCTAATTTCATAAAACAATTCTGTAAATACTAAAAAAAAATATTTATTTCAATATTTTTGCAAAAAAATTCAACTAGAGATTTGCACGAGACATACCTAGAGCACGAGAGCACTGTGGAGCAGTGAAATAATTTCGAACAGAACTATTCAGACAATCAGAATTCCAAATCACGGGGGATTCAAACCTTGTAGCGTAGAATTTCAAAACGATCTTGTGATTAAATTTTATTGTTTTTTTTTACATTTTCTACAATATTTTTTACGCAGTAAGTAAAAATTTTCAATTTTTTGTTCATTTTCAGAATAAACAAAAAAACAAAAAACAAAAACAAAAAAACAAAAAAACAAAAACAAAAAAAAATCCATTTTTACCTTAAACCCTTCATTCTTTTTGTTTCTGCCATTGCTTCTTCCTGTTTCTGTGATTTTAGAATTAGGGATTTTCATTTTATATTTATAGGGTTTGTATTGCTATATATATAGGCCTATGACATCCAACCCACGAGACGAATTGCATAGTCGGAACCCAAACCATGTCAGCCCTTGCGTGAATTTTTAAAAACAGAATTTTTTAATTGGTGCACCATGCATAACCTAGCGCACCAGTGCGCTAGCTTATCCCACCACACCGCGCACGTACTGTTTGATAAAAAAATTAAAAACAATTTTTTTTAATACGTGTGCCATATGTAAAATAGGGCACAAGTGCGTTATTTCATTATAGCGCACCTCTCACGTACTGTTTGGAAAAAAAAAATTGTGTTAATCGGTGCACCATGTAACATATAACGCACTGGGTCTCCTATTTGACAGAGAGCACCATACGGTGGTCCCTTTATTGCGCAAGGCATTTATAAGAATAGGTCACATCGCCCTCTCCACGACACCATATGCTACAAAAACAAACACTAGACAATTTTTATTATTTTCTCTGTGTTAATCAGTGTGGTGGTTAACATGTAATGCACCGGTGCTCCTTGTTGACATAGAGCACCATACGGTGTTTTATACTGTTTGGGTGGTCCGTTTATAAGACCACGACGCACCAACGTCGGTGCGTACACTATGAAAAGCGCACGGGTTTCTTGATATTTTTTTTACGTGAAAAGTTGATAATTAGAAATATTAGAAATGGTTGACAAGAGATCAAGTAACAAAAATACTGATAACACATCAAGAAAAGCAAAAATTGAAATTTCTTTGTAAATTATTTACAAAAAATATTATTTTTGAACTATATGTAAGTTTAAATAATATGTATTGTTTACTATGTATCATGCAGAGCCACAAAGTGACAAAGATCGATAAGATTATTTCTGATCTAGGACGAGAAGAGTGTAAAATCTTGATGGAAAAATTTCAAAATGATGAATCAGGTGAATGAAAAAATACCATCGTTTCAATATGAGTTTTTTTTTTTTTTTTCATTAATAATATACTTAAAATTATTAGATAACATGTTTCAAACAATCTATTAATTCACATATGTTTAATGTTATACAGGGACCAACAACTCAGAAAAGGAATGTCGTTATAAGAAAAGAAAAGAAAAACACGCAAATGAAAATGAATTTCTCTTTAGCTCATCTGGAGTGGTGCTGGAGGTTAACGAAAGGGGGAAAAACTTTTACAAAAGTTTGAGGGATCTAGTGGAATGAATGTATAGACGTCCTTTCCACTTACAATACAAAAATCAATCCAATGATTCCAACAACCAAAGTTTATCTAAATTACAAGAATAGTTTCCAAAGAGTTGGTTAATGAGACATGTCAGAAAAAGCGTACAACAACAAAAAAGAATGAATGAAAAAGTAATATTCCTTTAAATGTTTCTCTAGAATTATTTATAAATATCACTTTTGTTATATTTAATTTTCATATATCAATATAAAAACTAAATAGTTTATTGTCATGTTACATTTTCAGGAAGATTATGAAAATATCAAAATATGAACGAGCTGATATCAGAAATATGCCAGTAGGAATGTCCAAAAATGTGTTCAAGGAGATGGTCAAAGAAATGGAAAAAATTGCATCGCAGGAGGAGTCATCTCAACAACAACGTGCTTCAAATGTAATATGTAATCCTTAAATTTTTTGATCATGAGGTAAAATAAATAAACAATTAGCATTAAATATTATTTTTCAAGTATTTTCTTGCAGAAAAGAAAAGAAAATGGAACCCATTCAACACATAAAACAGGACGACAAGGAAGAAAATGGTTGATATCTAAGTTTGTGAGTAATTGTTACTTCCTTATAACAACTTAGCTAGATTTCATTTTTGTATATTTTAAGTTGTTTTACAAAAATCATCATTGAATGACTTCAAACAGGTGCTAACATACAAATAATTGCAAATGATTTTTCCTACATTTCAAGAAAAAATTTGGTTTCCCTTTCTATTACTTTGAATAGCCAAAAAAGGTCATATTTGAGGAACTTTTATACTAGTACATAAAAAACTAGTTGTGAGAAAATGTTCATGATTATTTGATATCTTTTTTTAAACTCCACCCAAATTGAAATTCAAAAATACTAATTAAAATATTCATGGATTTGGTAGCCAAAATTGTATGCAACTCCATTTTTTCATGTCTTAAGGACACATAAGTTGTTGGTGGATTATTTTTCCAACCTAGTAGGACATATGAAGGAAAATTTGATAAATATAAATAGGGGAGGAACCTATCCCGATGCCACTCCCCCTCCCGTCAGATTAAATAGTAATTAGTGTGCCCCTATAGTAACTAACAAGTGGATTTACGCCCATGGGAGAAAAATTAGGGACCCAAATCTACTAGAGCATAAGAATTTTGGCCTATTTCACAAAAAATTAATATTAAACATTTGGATATGATTGTGAGTTCATGTTGTTTAAAATCCATTTTTAAATGCATAAATGAATTTAATACCCTAAATAATCATTGGGGCTCTAAAATTTTATAGACTACACAACTCAAAATAACAATTATAAAAAATATCTACTCCATTTACAAAAAAACTAACCATAAAAAATTCCTAGAAAGGGGCGAAAACATCTATTAGAATACACCATTAAATTTTTAGGCTATTCATTCTAATTTTCAAATGTAAAGATGATGATGGAGGAATTATTTAGGAATTGGATATGAGGAATCACAATTTACTTAGAGATTCTTTGGTATTTATTGTCCCTTTCCTTAGCTCTGATACCATGTAGAAATTTAATATGTAGATCTGAAACTGCTCATGAAATTTACAAAAACAAAACAACTCTAATAATATGCATCATTCAATTCACGTTTGAGAAGACAAATCATAGACATTTATAAAGATTTATCAGACATAAAAAGATATTTATCTAGGGGAAAGAAAGTGCTCAAAACCCCTTCCTACATATATTGCATTAATCATAGAATGCATAATAAATACAATACTTTCTCAAGCCTGAGCACAACCTACAACCGTATATTCTATCCCTCTACTTGACTGACTGACTCTTGCCAATACTTAACCAATTTTCAAGCACTCTAAGCTCTTATTCCTTGAATCAATCCTTGAGGAATTAGGCCCCTATTAATTAGGAAATTCCTTAATGAGAAATGTGTAATCCATCTACGGTCATCCTCTAACTGCATTCACCACTTGTTCACTTCATAATAGTCTACAACTGATAGTACACTTCCTTGTAATCTTCATCTCAACTAGGTAACTCGAACTATCTAATTAATGGTGATTGATTAGTTATCTGGTTGATCACCGAGTGATTTTAAGTTACACTTCTGCAACTTGACCTTCCACTAGTTCCTCCAAAAGTTAGAACTAGTTTAACTCACCATAACTCAATTTAACTAACTTAAATTCTTACAACTGAAATTAACTCAACCTAGCCTCCAACAATTTAAGAATCAATTAACACAACTGAAGTTCATTCCCCTAAATATAATTCACTAAGATAATTGAGTGACAACAACCATATGACCTCATTTATATCATTAAATATGTTTGTTGATGTGGAATTTTAAATTTTCTCAATTTGACTATGGAAAAATAAAATTAAGAATTTCTTGATAATAAGAAGTAGCATATTCTCAGGGAGAGTTGATTGCTCAAGTAAAACAATAAATGAAAAGTTTTCAAATCTTATATGTTGTATTATTTCAATTTTATAATTGGCTAGCACAATTAGGTTAAATATTAATATGAGCATAAGTAGTCTATCATGTTAAGGTAAGGGAAGAATTTGGATTTTGAAACAACCATTAGTATGCAATGGCTCAGTTGTACAACAATATAAATTAAACTTGGTTAATTGGTATAAAAAGGGAGAGCTCTTGGTATATGGATCAACCATTGGTGCAATATTATATTTTATATTTGGAGTAGGTTTAATAGTGGCTTGGCACAATAATAAAACTATTTTAATCAGTGCCAAAGAGAAATAATTGTATCTTAAGGAGAAGAAAAAGTTTAAGGGGAAAAAAGTGTATTACAATGTACTATGAGATGGAAAATTTTCACGTTATTATATCATTTGATTTACGTTGTAGAAAAAAGTATCTTCAAAAAAATTAATATAAGTAGCCTCTAATATCCATGTGTTATCGATGTTAAATGCGTAGAGTAAACAAACATTCGAGGTAAAAATTCGAGGTGCAATGTGTACCGATATATTTAGTATAAATAATGAACAAAGGGGTAGAGTGATCAACAATTCAATTTTAAACAGCAAAGGGAGAGAAAAAGAAAAAAAGGGAAAAAAATGCAATGGCTTACACAAACATTTAAAATAGAGATTTTAACTTGGAAATCCAAATTTGGAAAAAAAAAAAAAATAGTACAATGTTAGAATAAAATATTTACATTACGTGGCATTCATTAAACATATATCCATTAATACTATATAGTTTTTTAATTATAATTACTTTACCATGGACTACAATAATTATGTGCCATAAAACCAACAAGAGTGAAAATTGTGTTTTGAAAATTGTCAAAAAAGCCACCCACATATTTTTTATGGGGACCCCCCATTCTCATTATGCATAAAAATCACATTTGCAGATAATCATGCAAATAATATAACACATACCCAACATTTTCATAATAATTTGATTCTAATTCCCAATACATTTCAACTATGTGGCATTGAATCTTTTGATTTCTTTATGAGTGGGTTTATTAGAAGTATTTTAGAAGTTTTAATAATTTATTTTTGTTACCATTACTAAAAATGTTTTTTTATGCTTTTTATACATTTAGTTTTCCATTTGTGTTTCTCATGGTTCAACATGGCTTTACAAGGACACTATTAATTAGTGGAAGATACCATGGTTGCTAAAATAAATATGGATGGTTACAAACTCCTATAAAGAGTGTATGGAAGCACCTAAAATATTGATGGTTGGTACCCATCGCTTAGTTAAATAAATCTTATTCACATTATATAACTTGTTGTTTCTTCCTATTGTACATGTATGAATTTTGGTAAGCCTCATCTTCAACCCTTTTTCTTCTGTCACCTTTCTAGTAAGAAAGAATACTTTTCTCTATGAAAAACAAAATATTCAATCCTAGTTAGATAATGTAATCAAAATTAAAAGGGTATGGCTTCAAAACTTATGATCATTTGTATTTTCCTAAGGTATTACATTAGTTTTGTATAAGGAGAATTTCAAATTTTTTATTTTTTAATCCCTTGATCAAATGTTACCTTTAGAGTTACATGGGAAAAATCTTAAAATAGCATAAAAGCACTGATAAATGTGAAAACTAAATTCCAACATATTTGTGAGCTTCTTGTTTGTATTCTTAATAAAAATATACGATAAGATGCACAAAAAAGGAAATCCATTATTAATATATGAAAAATTATATCCATATAATGAAGCTATCTGGAAACAAGTTCTCAACTTGAATGCTTATCTAGATGTCCAAATAATGCTTCTAGTTTGTCTTTAAAGTGCAAACTTCGAAGCTTGACTTGTATACACAAATGTCTTTGCATCAACATGCTTGTATAAATGCTTTATTCTTTTGGTCATTTTACATGTACAAGGGTGCCATCTCTTCCAAATATTTACCTCCGTTTGTAGCATCTCTTTTCCTTGACAGATATAATATGCCATAGACTATCAAAAATAGACTTAGGACAATTTTCTACTCACCACTAGTTCATGGTTGGCATAGTATGTAGAGTGAGATACATTTTTTACAGGCTCCTTGGTCATATCTTTAATCTTACTTACTTTTTCCTTAAGATATTTAATAGACTTGCGTAATTATGGATTGCTGAAAATACAAGTACGAAGCTAAAAGTGACCAAGATTTTAAAATTCTATCCAAAACAATAGATAGTGAATTGAAAATCCTCAAATTTTCAGAAAAAATCTAATAAAATATAGTTAGTAATGATCCACAAAGCATAATTAATTGGTAGATGAAATAAGCTGAGATAAGTTATAAGATTATTTTATTAATGTCTAATGAATGACCAAAAACATATGTCAATGGGAATAAAAGTAAAACTAGTGTAATACATAGAAAAAACACAACAAGAGTGCAGTAGTAGCTCCTATAGCCATGTTAACAATAGAAGGAAAATATCTAATAAATAGACGAAAAGTTAGAAAGGTATAAAATAATAACTCAAAGAATGAAATATGCAAATAAATAAAATGGATACATCTAAGAAAAATCTCATGAAGAACATATCAAGTGGTCCTCAAATTAGCACAATGGTCCAGGTCAACTGGTTGTTACTAATGTATTAGGGAATTTGGCTTGAACTATGGCAACAAGTGTCTGACTGAAATCTACATAGGTTAGCCACAGTGATCTACACCAATAGATTTATTATGGATGGCATCGACAAATGTGGAGAAGCACTTCTTGAGTTTCCCTAGATTGTTTTTCTTGAAAAGGAAAAAAGAGTGGTGCTAGAATTATAAATTAATGTTGAAAAAGAGGGCACTAATAAATCTGTTTTCTCATGTGAGTTTTCAAAATGCACAATTCCCTTGCAAAGTTTCTTGACTCACATATTCTTCAAGAAAACCCCTTATTGCAACAACATTTACCTTACCATTTTGACTTACAAGTTGATTTCCTAGTATAAGCCTCTTAATGATAATTTGATTTATGTGTTCTAGGTAATAAATTCTACCTGAAAAGAGAATACGAGAACCACATTATAACTACACATTTTGTCATGATATTTGTAGTAATGGGTATCACTGATATCTATCTAATGGGAACAGAGTTGATTCCTTCAAAATCCTAAATACACACAAGCCTGATCACCATGACTACACTTTTTGTCATGATATTTGTACTAATGGGTACCACTAAGATTTATCTAATGGGAAATGCATGATTCCTTAAAAATCATAACTATACAAAAACCTTGTTACCATGTCGATGAATTTCTCCAATAAAATCTAAATGTAACCATGTGATATATATATATATATCTAAGTTTGTTCAAGTATGTTATAATAAGATTGTTTGTATCAATATTTGTAGTTTCATGGGAAGGGTCTTCCAACTATTCCAAAATATGTTTATTGGAAAATTTCAAGAGTTTAAATTTACATCTAATAAAAAAATGATTCTTTGATTCTTTAAAAATTAAAGCCACCCTCAAATATAGACTAAAAGTTGAGACTAAAAAGAGATGTGGGAGGAGACAAGGAATGACGATAATTGTGAGACAAGAGCATTTATAGTACCATTCACCATTAGGGAAATTTTGAGGTCTAAAATGGGCCTCCTAAGGAAAATGTACAATCAAAATCCACTTTATGAGAAGCAATCACATTTTAGGGGGTGACATCATCCCCAATGGTTGAGGTGGAATTGCTTGAGTTAAAGGTACTTACTTGTTACATTCTCAATGGTGGATAAAAACTCATGGTTAACAATGGTAGTGCTAAGTACTTTTAAAGTCATAAAGTAAAGTAATAATAATAAATTTCATTTCACACTTTTTGAATAAAATATTATTATTCTCATTTCATATTTTTTAAAAGAAACAATGCATATCCTTACATAATCTTCATGTCTTTACACATTTTTCAATAAATATTATATTTGTATATTTTCATATACTTAATTTTAAATTATATATTCATCTCATTTTATTTAATATTATAATTTCAAATTAATTATAAGCTAATATCTATACATATATATTATACACATGAAATCAAAATAAATAAAAATGTAACCTTATAATTTTATGATAAATCAAATCTATGAATAGTATTATTATAATATTAATAACAATACAAACTTATAAAAATTAAAGAAAAAATGTATATTAGTTTTGTATGATAAAAAATGTACATTTGGGCCAAAAAAAAAAATCTAAAATTTCAAATATATATATATATATAATCAATCTATTTCAGTACTTTTTTTAAAAAAATTTAAATACAATTAAATTAATTTCATTATTATTATATTAATATTAAATATTACTATACATAATCTTATGAAAAATAATATAAATGTTATAGAATATATATTGTATTCATTTTTATATTATATACTATTTTTTCTTATGTTATAAATCAAATCAATTGAATATGTAATATAAACAAAAAATTAATATATTACATATATATATATATATATATATATTGTAATTAATAGTATATTATACAATTAAGAATTTATGAATTTATATTTATAATTGTTTTTAAGTTATATAAGTACAAAAGACAAATGCATTAGTTGTTCAATGATAATGACATTTTATTGAAATACTCATTCTTCTTTATAGTCACATCAATACAATCTTTTTATTAATTTTATTTTGGTACACATTTTCAATTGAATTTAACCATAGTTGCATGGATTGTGGTGCAAAAAGTAAAATGCAAACTCATAAATATTAATTTATTGGTTTAGCTATTATTTTATTATTTCCTTAGGAGGCTCATTTTAGACCTCAAAATTCCCCTAATGAAAGAGTATAGATTCATCAAAAATTGATTTAGATACTGAATTGAGTTACATGTGATCCATGAAATTAACAAAGTCAGATGTGATCTATGAAAGAACAAGCATTGGTATTTCTAGTTCTTAGGCAAACATTAAATTTTTCTTACCCTAATACCTTCAATATTTTTTAGATACTAATGAAGAATAATGAGATGCTAAATTTAGATTTCATACCATTCTTTATATGTCACCAAAGAAGCTAATAAATTTGAGTTGCAACTTCAACATTTTAATTTTAGATTTGATTGTTCATAAATTTTAAAACATTTTTTTTTGGATGGTGGTGGAAACCAATTTAAGAACTTTGGAGACTGTGAACCAATTTTCAAACTTTCCTCCAGATCGAAAGTGAGAGGAGATGAGATGGAGGGAGATATATATGTTGGAAAGAGAGCAGATTTTTCAATCTGTGAAATGGTTGTGCAACAGACAGGGCCCATGTTTTATTGAAAGAGACACTATTATTATCTATGGAATCTTTCTTAGAAAAATCTTGAATCTAAAAAAAAAAAAATGCCAATTTTCTAAATATAATCAAGGATGGCGTCAATTTTAAAAATGTAGTTCAGGTTGAAAGAAAGAGTAGATGAGATGGAGGCCAATGTATCCACTTGGCATAAATTTCACATTTACTTCCTCTGTCTCATCTAGGTTTGGTTTGGTTTGTTTGAGCATTTCACTATGTGTGTATGCATGAGTATGCCTGTGAGTTAAGTCCAAGTCTATTTGTATGCATGAGTGTATCTCTGTGAATTTGAGTGTTTTTCTGATGCATGAGTGTGTATGTGCATGTGCATGAATATTTCTTTGCCTCTGAATCTGAGTGGGGTGAATCTTGCTTCCCAAAACTAAAAGAAAAGGTGGTCAATATTTAGAAAGGCGATCGACCAACTGAATAATCACGACTCTCTCCATTAATAGCTGTTATGCTTATTTTAATATATTTGTGCTATATTTTTCATTTGCGGTAATATCTTTTTAAGTCATTTAAGCCATTTTAATGTTAGTCTCTCAATCTCAAATCTCATGGAGGGTTTTCTCCATTAAAAGCTGCTATGTTTATTTTAATTCATTTGTGTTATGTTTTTCATTTTCCTTAATATCTTTTTAATTCATTTAAACAATTTTAATGTTGGTCTCTCTATCTCAAATATCATGGAGGGTATTTAAGAGGTTCGATGGAAAGAAACCACCAATTGAAGAGTTCGTAAAGCATGATCAATGCTCAGAGATTCAATCACAGGTACAAGTACAGTTACCCCAGTCCTTTCATTTCAGATTTCTTTAGGTTAATTCATTCCTAGTCAAACCATAGAAAGAATGGGGTATTTTCTTTATTTTTCTTTTTGTTAAGGAGTATTTACTTTTAATTGAGTGAAACCTAAATGTCAAACCAACCTTGTAATGAATATTTTTTTAATTCCTTCTTTCAACCACGTAATGATGGAAACATAAATATCAATGTAACAAGTATTTTATTTTATTTAAGTAAAACAAAAATCTCAAACCATCCCTGTAATGAATAATTTCTTTTAATGAGTAATTTATTTTAATTGAGAGATTTAATTACACATACATTTCCCCTAAACTTTTCCCTCAAAAGAAAACCTAGCCCTTTCTTCAATTTTTTTAAGTCTTCAAACCACAAGAACATGAAATTTAATATGCATGTATACATGTTCAACATTCCAATGCGTTTCTGTATCTCGAATCGTATAATTTCAATGCAATTAATCTATAGTTGTGTTTGATTTAAATTAATTTTTTATTTATATAATTTGGTGACTTGAGACATGAGAATCTTCTTTTGAATTTGAATTTGAATTTGAATTTGAATTTTTATTTAAAATATATAATAAATTTTAAAATTATCACCTAAATTTAAATATTTATTTAAAATATATATAATAAATTTAAATGAGAAATATCATTTAACAATTCAGTGTTATGGTCAGTGAATGTTTTCCTTATCCTAATTGAATCATAGCAATATCTGCGGCAAATCAAACCCATCACAATTTTTGTAATCAAGGGTGACAGAGTGAGTTATTTTGATTCACAACAAATATTATAATGATTAATTAAGGATATAGAAAACATTTTAGACGATAGCATTATCGATTTGTCAAATGATACTTCAATTTTAATGTAAGCTTATTATATATATTTTAGATAAGATTCAAATTAAAATAATGATTTATTTTATTTTCTAGTCTCACTTAAGCTTTTTTACTATTAAAATTAGTGGCGTAACTTGTTACCTTAAACATCAATATTACTAAATAATTTATTTATTAATATTATTCATTTTGTTTAATTTTTAATCATTTTAAAATTTAAATAATTAATATTTTATTAAATTCTACACTATATTTTATTATTAATATAAAAATAATATAATATGCAATGAAAATTGTTTCAACTTATATGATATAAAGTAGCAATGTTTTTATATTTAAATCTATATTATAAAAGTAAATTATCATGTATTTTAAAATTGATTTTTAATATTTGTTTTATTAGATGTCTCAACTATAATATGTATAGAGTAAGTTAAAGCTAGTGTGGGTTAGAGTAGATTAGTGTATCCTAGGCGAGGCTAGGCTAGGCTAGAGTAGGTTAAGATATAATATGCTAGTTTAGAGTACGCTTGGATATGGTAGGTTATTCTAAGCTGGGATAGGGTATGGTAGGTTATGTTCTAGATTAGAATATAGTAGTCTAGAGTTAGGCTATGAATATATTAAGCTATAGTAGGGTAGGGTAATATAGTCTTGGTGACAAGAGAGTAGGCTAGGATGAAAGAGTAGGTTAGGTTAGGCTAGGAAATAGTAGAGTGTATAATAAGGTAGGCTAGAGTGGACAAGGCTAGAGTAGGCTAGAGTAGGTTAGATTAGACTAGGCTATGCTAGTGTAGATTAGTCTAGAGTAGGCTAGGCTAGAGTAGACTAGGCTAGGCAAGGTTAGGTTGGGCTAGAATAAGCTAGGCTAGCATAGGATCGAGTAGGCCAACCTAAGCTAGGGTAGGATAAGCTAGGGTAAGCTAGGCTAGAGTGCACAAGGCTAGGGTAGGGTAGGCTAGAGTAGGCTAGAGTACACTAGGCTAGACTTAGTTATAGTAGGTTGGGAAAGGCTAAGGAAGGCTAGGTAGAGTATGATAGGGTAGGTTAGGCTAGGCTAGATTAGTTTAAGCTAGAGTAAGTTATGCTAGGCTAGGCTAGGATAGATTAGGCTAAGGTAGGCTAGGCAAGAGCAAGCTAGGGTAAACTAGAGTAAGCTAGGCAAGGCTAGGTTAGAGTAGGCGAGGCACGAGTAGATTAGGCTAGAGTAGGCTAAGATATTGTAGGCTAGAATAGAGTAGGTTAGGCTAAGGTAGTATAGCCTAGGGTGAGATAGGCTAGGCTAGGATAGAGTAGGCTAGGAAAGATTAGGTTAGGCTAGAGTAGGCTAGGGTAGAGTAAGCTAGGTCAGGGTAGGTTAGGCTAAGATAGAGTAGGCTAGTCAAGGCTACACTAGAGTATGATAGCCTAGAGCAGGCTAGGCTAGATTATGGTAGGTTATGCTAGGGTAGGCAATGCTAGAGTGGGATAAGATACACTATGCTATTGTAGGCTTGGCTACACTAGGTTAGGCTATGCTAGCTAGGCTAGACTAGGTGACACGAGGCTAAACTAGGCTAGGTTACGCTAGAGTTGGCTAAGCTAGGGTAGGCTAGGGTAAGCTAGGCTAGGTTAGAGTAAGGTAAGCTAGGGTAGGCTATGGTAGGCTAGACTTAGCTAAGGTAGGGTAGGCTATGGTAGGATAGAGTAGGCTAAGGTAGGCTAGCTTAGGGTAGCCTATAGTAGTCTAGCTTATGGTAGCCTACAGTAGGCTAAGATATGTTAGGCTTAAGTAGACTAGGTTAGGCTAGGCTAGGGTAGACTAGAGTAGGATAGTAGAAGCTACGCTAGGCTAGGTTGGGTTAGAGTAGGCTAGGCTAGAATAGAGAAGGATACACTAGGATTGGCTAGCGTAGGCTAGGGTAGGCTATGGTCAACTAAGCCAGGGTAGGCTAGGCCAGTCTAGGTTAGGCTAGAGTCAGCTAAGCTATGGTAGGCTAGGCTAGGCTAGGTTAGGCTAGGTTAGGCTAGGTTAGGCGAGAGTAGGCTAAGGTAGGTTAGTTGAAAGTAGCCTAGAGTAGGCTAGGCTAGGCTTAACTAGAGTAGGGTAGACAAGAGGCTAGTATAAGCTAGGCTAGGCTGGTAGGTTAGAGTAGGCTATTCTAGGCTAGGATAGAGTATGCTAGGCTAGACTAGAGTAGGATAGGATAGAGTAGGTTAGGCTAGAATATAGTAGGCTAGATGACACTATATTTGGATAGGCCAGAGCAGGCTAAGCTAGAGTAGGGTAAACTATAGTAGGCTAGTATAAGCTAGGCTAAGATAGTAGACTAAAGTAGGCTAGGTTAGGCTAGGAGTAAGCTAGGCTATACTAGAGTAGGCTAGGCTAGAGTGGTCTAGGGTAGGCTAGGCCAGAGTAGGTCAGGTTATGCTAGCGTAGGCAATGATAGAATAGGAAGGCTAGGCTATGCTAGAAGAAACACTTATACTTTTGAAAAAGATGGGAACAAGCATACACTGTTGCCATTCAAAGCTGAAGTTGACAAGGAAGCACCTGGAAACAACATCATGTTGATGAGTGAGAAAACCCTATTGCAGGAAGTTGAGAAGGGCGAGGAAATGCATTTTGCTATTGTTGGGAGACCCAAGGTAATTTTAACTTCTACAAACTTAGAAGATCTACCTGTATAAAATCAAAATCTATTAAATGATGTTGTTGATATTGTTTTGGATGATTTTCCAAATGAATTACCACCCATCAAAAGTATTAGTCACCATATTGATCTAATTCTTGGAGCTATTTTGCCGAAGAGAGCTGCCTATAGGTTAACACCGCAGGAAAATGCCGAAGTTGGAAGACAAGTGCAAGAGTTGATGGATAAAGAGTTAATCAGAGAAAGCCTTAGTCCATGTGTTGTGCCAACAGTACTCAGTCGAAATAAGGGAGTTGAATGGCGCATGTGTATAAATTCTCGAGCCATAAATAAAATAACCATCAGGTTGATCAATGAAGTTTTAAAGGAATATGCGGTCTCTAAAGAAGGGTTGAAAAGGGATCCGAAGAAAATCCAAGAAATTGTGAATTGGCTAACTCCTAGAAGCATATTTGAGGTAAGAAACTTCCATGATTTTGCAAGTTTCTACCGCAAATTTATTCGAAGTTTTAGTTAGATTTGTGCACCCATTATTGAAACAATCAGAGAAACTATCAGCCACTCAAATGGACAGAATCAGCAGATCGAAACTTTAAATTACTAAATAATTTGAGCAGGGTGAACTTTATTATGCAGAAACTACAGGAAGATGTCAAAAGAAGATGGCAAGAATGCAGTAGCAAAGACAAGTAGAAAGCAGATATGAGGAGGCGAAAAAAGGAATTCCAAGTGGGTGACTTAGTCATGTATTGTAGATTTGTACCTATACCAAGAATCAGAAGAAGAACCACAAGGAGACACCATAGCAGAAGAAATCCCAACAGTGAATTGGGAAGAGCAAATGCCCAAAGCAGAAAAAAGGGAAGCGGAAGCCAATTTGGAGAAGAGAGTGTCAAAGAAAACCAGGAGCCAAACTTATTATCAGTATTTAAGTGGAAAGGACAGCCAGTGGAGGACGCCAGTTGGATGGCTGCAACATAGCTATAGAAATTGGGAATCGATTCCAAAGCATTACCAGATTAGTTTTCTCCCCGGGAGTCTAATGCAGAAGCATCGGGAGCCTAGCCAGCAATGTGATGTTTTGGTCACATGTTGTGGCTAACTCAAAATAAAATAAACATTAGGAGTAGTATAGTTAATTATTTTATTAATTTTGTTATTTATTTATGGAGCATTGTTAGTTTGTTTTGTATTTAAATAAATAAGGAATAAATTTAGTAATTGGTTTCTTTCCCTGCGTGGATAAAGAGCCAACATAGGGATAAGCCCTAAAAAATAGGAAGGTAGTGATTTATTGAGGAAACCTATTCTAAGAGGAGCAGTTTTATTCCTCAAGTATAAATAGTAGGATGATGGTAAGGAAACATCAGGATTTATCGATATGTAGACTGCAAATTCATGTGTGAAGTAAATTTAGATCATTAGATTATTCTAATTGAAGTTGGTATTATGAGTTTTTTTTAATCTGCAATTTATATATATTCATTATATGTATATATGTTGGAGTGTGTGAAGCACAGAAGACTGCCATGCCAAAGCCATGGTTGAAGTTACATCTGCGACGAGAGAGAGCGCCTTGATATGTATGAACTCCACGATGTGTGATTGAAGGACGGTGTTGATGGGCATAGCTGGAGTCACAAGGAACCCACAGCCTTCTGGAACGCAAACGCGTTGGTTGACATATCAAAATCAAGGCTACGTAGATTGAATGCAGTCACATTGTTGACATACCAAGCTCAAATGCCACGGTCCTTGCATACAGTCTCATTGTTTGACATTTCGAACTCGAACCCGTGACAGTAAGGAGCCACGCAGTCACCAATTGGAAAAGACTGTGAGACTCTGCAACAGGAAAAGCGATGTGCATTGGTGAGCTATGAAGAGGCTTGAAAGGGTTATAGAACCCGGACTATGCACATGCCATATATCATGCAGATGTAGCGATTGGTAAATGGGATGACTTATGAAATATGACCACAACCACATAGTATTCGAGTTTGAATTTTTGGCATTCAATAAACTCCATGAATTTCATTTGTTTGTGGTGTCTTTAAACCATGGAATTATAAAGGCCACTTTGAGTGGTTAAATAGCATGTTGTTAAATGGCATTATATAAAACTTGTGCTAAAAATATGTTGGCATGTAAGCAAGGGCATGGTAAATCGACCTTGCACACTTAGACCATTGAGAGACGAATCAATCTTGTCATGTACTGATAAATAAGTCTGGCCTCGGTAAAATTGCACATTTTACTATAATAATTTGATTGGTAGGAATTGTGTTTGTTTTTCCTACATTACCTGATTAGAATTTACCCATTTTTGTGCACCTAAATTCCCATAGCCTCGTTGATGTGGAATTTTAAAATAAATGTAAAATAAAACAATGTAAACCACAAGTCATCCACATAGGTGACTTGACTGAGTAATCCCCTAGACCAAATGAATAGAGATTCTTAGACTACACCACACACCAACACGGACTGCAATCTCCTTCTTTCCATAGTACCAAAGGGTTAATGATGGGACCAAACAATAGGAAAATAGACATCGAACATGTAATAAAAGTGGAGTCCCGCCTCCTAGGAAAGAAAAACACCACTACATAGTTGAAATGAGGGGACGAGATCCAAAGACTTGTTGTTTATCCGCTTGGTATAATTCACAAGACACAAACCAACATAGAAAACATAGTATTGAATTAAAAAGCTAAGAGAATTAAATATCCAACTTTATATGAGAAATGGGCTAGAACAAAACATTCAAAGAACATAAATACTATCAAACAAACTATAAAGGAAATCAAAAATACCTCTGAAATCAACCTAAAAAAAAAGGAATTCCATACCATAGACCAACATCAAATTCATGCACCTTCTACACTTCTTATTCCACACCATCCTGAATGTGAAGACTCAACCCTTTCCCAACGCCCTAGTCCCAAATTTTTTAGACATGTTTTTTTCCAACCAAAGGTTTGCATGAGAAATAGCGATGTTGATAGGTAACTTATCACATCAAAATCCAACATCCAGACATGTAGAGTTTTCTATAACTCTACCCTTCCACCCTTCAAGACAAAGATCAAGATTCCTTGAAAGGTACCAACCATTAAATTCAACATAACGTTTCAGTGGGGGGCATACCACAATGGACCCCTCTTTATTGGAATTGGTATTTTATGGGGTGAAAAATTCCCCCTACCCTTAAGTCCCTCATTAATATGGTCATCCATCCCCACCGAGGATATTATTAGTAATATTATTTATATAAATATCACTATATATATATATATATATATATATATATATATAAGCATTCTTATTTTAATGTCATTAATACCCTTTCAGATGTTTTATAATTTATAATTTAATTTTTTAATGCTATATATATCGTGTAAACACCAATACATCAAAATATTGAATTTGATTGCAAATGCTAAATTTGTATATGTTTATTAATTATATCAAAATATGAAGTTCTAAAATATAATTTTTATGAATATGAATTATTATTTTAATATTTATAATCTAAAGAATATTAATTTATAACTATTATCCACATTTTTAATATATTTTTCATCTCTATATTTAAAAATATTTTTATTAAGTAGCATAAATTAATCAAACTTTACGTATCTCTCCCAGTGTAAATCATTATAATTTAAATTTATTTTGATGTGATTTTATGATCTTTTCAAGGATAATTTGTTTGTAGTTCTATTAAAAAAAAAAAAAAATTACAATATAATAAATTGAATTGGAAGGAATTAATACTTTTACTACATTTTACTTTTTTATTGTCTTTTTAATTTATATTTTTTTATTTCTTCATTCTCAAGATACACTCTATATCCTATTATGAGGGAGTTCTAGTGTCCATAAGTAAGTGTAAAAATCTAAATGTTGACTCAATATGAGAGAGATGTTGTAGTGTCCATAAAATGAAATAATAATATGAAAGGTTAGGTTGTAGAATAAAAAATAAAAAAAATAACAAAAAGTTATAAAAATAAGAAATTTATCTTGTTACATTGTACCTTTGTTTTTATTAATAAGGCCATAAGGTGTAGAATAGATAGTGATCATCTTTTAAGATACTTCATGGTGAAAGGTTCACATTTTGAAACTCTATGTGAAAAATTATAGTCACAACAAGTCCTATTCATGGGGGATTTTGATGAATTAAATGCCTATGGGTTGTGGCTATTAAGCCCAAAGGTTAGGTGTCATTCATATGAGCACTGACATTTAAAAAAAAAAAAATTTAATGAAATTGTTTTTATTAGTAAAATTACAAACAAATCCTTCTCTACAAATATGCATCACCTTAACTTAAATTTAAATATAATGATTCATATTTATAACCATAATATTTAATAAGGTATGATTAATAAAATATAAAATATTATTAATTTGATGAATAAATGTATATTAAAAAAAAAACAAATTGTGATATATATACAAATATATTTTAGTCTCAAGGGGCTAGAGGTAGATGTGAAGTTTTATTATTGTGGCTATATATATATAGTAATCATATAAAAATTCATTATCTACAATAAACTCATTTTTCTAAATTATTTTTCTAAACTCATTTGTGTGTGTGTGAGAGAGAGAGAGAGGGGTCAATCTCAGGACATAGATTGATATAGATAATATTTTTGAAGTTATTTTTTAAATAAACATGTCCTTAAATTATAAGACTTTTCACGTGTATGCTGCACTGATCCACTGATCATTAAGGATATATTAGGGATACATAAATCTCTCTAAAAGTAATAAATATAGGGTCACTTAAATAGAGTATTAGGTTAAAATTAAACTGATATTAAAAATTAGATTATATGAAGGTATATAAATGGTTAGATTTGACAAGGAAGATTCCAAAGAGGCATAAAAAATATTATTAATAATTAGGTAGATGCATATTAAATCTATATCTACCAAGTGTCCATAGGATCAAATCGCTTGAGGTACAAAACTTTCCTCAAGTTTTGGACTCAAAAGAATGTTTTGCATATTGAGACAATTGATCCCTCTCCATGCTTGGTAGATCTTGAATTAAGATTGATTTTATTATGAATATGGTTTTCCATATATTTCTATAAATTAATGAGTGGAAAACGTTTATGAGTTAATGTAAAAACATTATAATTTATCTTAATAATTAATTATATTTATAGGGTTAATATAAAATTTTATCCAAAAATGTAAAAAATACAATTAATACTACCAAAGTATAATAATATGGATAATAATAACACTTATAATATTAATAACTTTGAGCTAGACTTTGTAAGAATCAACGTCGAGCTTCAACTTCTAATATGGCTCTACGTAGAAGAAATCTTGTGATGGACGGAGCTAAGGTTACACTGAGGTGCTCTCCAACAATGGCCACCGTCGACGATGTTGTGGCTTTCGCTCTAGAGCTTGAATCTCTCCAACGCACTGTTGCGGCTATGAAGAGGATTATTGTAGCTGTAGACATAGAACCCCAACAAGAACAGACCCTACCCAGGTTGAAAGCTCCACATCTCTGTGAGGCCACTGCCATTGCTGTACGCTTTCTCTATGCAACCTCCACCGCCCTCAAAGATCATTCTGCCTCAAATAGACTTGCAACCAATGCCCGGAATCAGGACTATGCCTCAGAACTACTACCAGAAGCTGCCCCCCTCAGAAACAGGGTCAAGACACTATTTCGTCCAAATTTAACAGTCTTCCACAATACTGATGACACTGGCTTCATCAAATATGTAGATCCTACCATCGTTTCTGCCCTGCGGCAGTCGTGCCTTCTGGATCTGTTTGAGAATAGCGCAGAGGAGCTTTCTTTTCTTTCTCCTCCCTTTCAAATCCATATCTCTCTTCTCTCGAGCAGATCCCTGTTGCTTTGGGTCCGTCCAATGAGCAGAGTTCAGAATCTCTTGCATGCTCTTGAGCACAAGCTGGGAATACCCTTAGCTCTTCAAAGACTTCTTTATGGAGGTAAACAACTTGAAACCTCTTTCCCCCTCTCATTCTACAACATTGAAAGAGATGCTACTTAATTTTATCCCTTCGTTTGAGAGGAGGAGTTGTTGGAAACTCTTCTTCTGCTCCAGCTTTCTCCTACAAGGATGTGGTCCATGCACATCCCAGGAAATTTTCCTAATCCTTTAAGGCCCCCAAGCCTTTTCTGGTTGATAAATTAGAGGATGCTCCCTCCATATAAATTTCCCATCCAGATATGGCAAAACAACTTCAAAAATTTGCAGAGACCACTATCATCTGCAGATTCAATGGCCTTTGGCCTCGCACAAAGGATCTTTATAAGTGGATTTACGCCAACTAGACCCACAACTGCAAGGTCATATTTTGCTCAAAAGGTTTTTTCATAGTCTGTTTTGATCATATCAAGGATTATCAACAGGCCCTAACAGAAGGCCCATGGTTTTGGGGAGCAACGGGGCTATTCATCACCCCCTAGTTCCCAAATTTCGACCAAACTATAACAGTCATTACCAGGAATTCGATTTGTGTCAGGCTACCCAATCTCCCGGACCATCTCTGGCACCTTTCAGTCTATCGAGGAATAAGAAATGCCCTGAGCCACTTTCTGACAGTAGACTACACTCGAGAGTACCAAGGACTATACACATATGCCAAAATATGTGTGGAAGTAGACATTAGCAAAGGCTTGCCCGACCAGACTATTCTCAACTAGGCAACTTTGTATGGACACAGATCCTAGATTATGAGAATACAACCTTCCGATGCCACCATTGTCACCAAACAGGGCATCTTCAGAAATCATGCCCCATTTTCCTTGAAAAAAAAAAGGAAAACATTTTAACATAAAAATCTAAAATATGGACACCTTGCAGTCTGCCGCCTATGGTTGACACTGAATATTCAAGTTCAGAGGACGAAGATATTGATGCAGAAATGGAACATGCTCAACAGACAAATGACTTGTCATCTGCCGCACCTGTGGATCCTCCAGACACGACAAACTCCCAGAAACGTACTCATGAGTCCTCCTCTTCTGATACAAATAAGGAGACTCCTCCCACTACCAATACTAGTCTACAAGTGACCATTCTTTCCCATCCACACCAAGTTGGATGGGTAAAAGTCATCAAGAAGAAAGGAAAAAAACTTCACATAGAGGCTTCTGCCCATTCTGGGTAGATTTCAGTTTATTTCTTTCAACTCTCTAGTCACGCTCCCCAACTATTTGTTTGTTTCTCTTTCTCTTTTTGGGACCGAGGTGGATATTTCATCCTTTCCAGTTGGCCCGTTTCTTGTCTCTCTTGATTGTAATCTTACCTTGTACTATACTTTCACTTAATAGAATTAGTCTTATTCAGAAGAAAAAAATATTAATAACTTTAATAAAATGTTTTAGCAATAATAATAATAACATCAATAATAATAATAACATTAGTATTTATAATGTTAATTGATTTAATAAAATATAATATTATAATATTAAATCTTAACTAAACATGGATAAATATAAATATTTTTTCTTTTATTTTTATTAGTTTTTTTTGTGTTTTGTAGAAATCATTCTTTGTTTTCAAGGTACTGTACAATGCTCTCAACCAAAAAATATGGTCAGAGTGAGGCACTCAGAGCTAATAAATCTATGATCACCTATATTCCTTTTTTGAGCAATTAATATAAGAATTTGACCAACTTTATAAAAAAAAACAAAAAATATATTTTTACTTTTTTTGAAGTTATGCACTTAGTTTGACATTAAATGAGGATTACATAAACATAAAAAAAATCTTCTCAAGAGTAATACTCTATAGACATGATATTTCAAAAATAAATAAAGTTGTATTGCTTTTATCATCATTATATTTTATAAAATTTGACATCCTAAGGATATTTTAAATAAATTGTAATTTGATATTCCTATTTGATATCATATAATATTTTAATAATATTTTTAATAAGCTTAAAATTAATATTTACTTATACCTTGATTGGGGTGGATCAACACAATGATAGTGGATTTGGTTTATGTTTGCAAGTTATAGAGTATTGGACCTTGGAGTGTTTGATCACAGTTTGGCATGAGGTGAGGAATTTGAGATGCTAGGTGATATTTCCTGTGTAAAAAGAGGAAAATGACCATGACTCCATCGAACAAAATTATTTTTTTCTTTTTCTTAGGCGAAACTACAAGGAGATACCCAAATATATGGTGAAAAAACCTATGTTCATTTGGGTCAATAGGCACAAGTACCGACCATGGAATTATTGAATATGATGAGACATTTGTGGAGAGAGTTAGTGAATATTCACGCCATACATTAAAAACTACTAAAAACTAATGTAGAACAAGACCGATAAGACGAATCCCAAATATTGTAGAAACAATGAGGTAGGAATAAATATGAGGACAAAAATCAATTTGAAATACCTTTGAAGAGATGGCTAAAAGTAAGAAAGGCAAATCTAAAGGGGGAAAACATAGTTCATTAAAATTTAATTCTAAGCATGGAAAGAAGCCCAAAATGGAGTTAAAAGGGAAATTAAAAAAATATCACACTCCCAACATATGATGGGGAATATGAAGAAGAAATGAAAGCATGTATACTCAATATCAACAAATATTTTAAAGTTTATAACTATTCTACTGAATTGAAAGCCAAATTAGATACTTACCAACTACATCAAAAATATTCCTCATGGTGGGAAGAAGTGAGAGCAATGCATAATTTATAAAATAAATAATCTACTTAGAAAGAATTCCAACGAATCATTTAAAAAAAGTTAACAAAACGTTATTCCAATGATAAAACCAGAGAATTTCATGATTTGAATCTTGCCCAAATGTCATTGGATGAGTTAATAAAAAACTTTACAAATATTTTATGATATATACCATACATAAGGGAAGAAAAGGGAAAAGTACAATCCTTTATACGAAATATTTTTTTACTAGAAGGCCAAGAGAGAATTTTAAATCATGGCCAAATAATAAGAAGGAAATATTTGTCCAAGGTGGAAAAGGAGGAAAACTTAGGCAATTTAAGCAATCTCATAAGGGGAATCATAATTAGAGTTTCAATAAAAATAACAATCAAACCTAAAGGAATCAAATGTAAACTTAGACTGGGTCTAAACAATCTAAATTTAATAATAAAGGATTTAATGGAAAAGAAAAAGAGCCTTTAAAGTGTCAGGGATGCAGCGAACCACACCTACTATGAGATTATCCTGAAAATAGGAGATCTATACAACACTTATTGAAAATTCAAGAGGCTTCCACCATCAATGATGTGTCCAAGAATATTCTACGTATTAATGCATCCTTGCAAGAGCTCCAAGCAGTGCATTAATCCCTCCCTATCCTAGCCTACTCTAGTCGAGCCTAGCCCACTATAGGCTAGCATAGACTAGTCTAGCATAACCTAGCCTAGTCAATCATAACCCACTCTAGATAAACATAGTGTTTCTTAGCTTACTCTAGCTTAGCCTACTCTAGCATAGCCCAACTCAGCATAATGTAACCTACACTAGCTTAGCCTAACCTATCCTAGCATTTCCTAGGAAAGCTTATTCTAACCTAACCTAGCCTAATCGTTCATAACCTAGACTATTATAGCCTAGGATAGCCTACTCTAACCTATCCTCGCCTACTCTAGGATAGCCTACAAACCAACTATCTACATGTACCTCGAAAAATTCAAGATTTTTGAAGAACTTCCTATCCTACTTTAACCTAGCCTACTTTAGCCTAGCCAAATCTAGCCTAGCCTACTTTGGCCGGCTATATCAACCTTTAACCTATCCTAGACTACTCTAGATAAGCATACTTTACGCTAGACTAGCCTAGCCTAATCTAGCAAATCCTAGCCTAAGAAAGCTTGATTTTGAAGCCATGGACCAAGCCAAGGAGCGACTTGTTCGATGTGCAATAGAGTGAGAGTAGCCTTGATTTCAATGAAAAAGATAGCATTACATGTATTAAATTAGCGTTGAAAATACTTTTGATTATCGATCAAATCGTGGGAAGGAATATTTAATCAACTGAATTTAATAGCGTTGAAAAGTTGAAAATACCCTTGATTATCAGATCAGTTCATGAGAATGAATATTTATGAAATGAATTTAGTTTTTCACTCTTGATTATCAGATCAGTTCGTGAGAAGACATATTTAATAAAATGAATTTAATTTTTCAAATATTTGGTTATATATGTTAGATATTCGAGCAAAATAATAATTCACTAAATATTACCCAGAATAACCAACGTACAATAGTCGGTTGTGTCAATGTGTTATTTAATTGAACATTTGAATAATGGAGGGAGGTTTTTATTAATTGAAATGTAGATTTGTGTTATGTCAAGGTCGCCTACAGTTAACTTCGTGTAACTGAACTGGGCATTTAAATGATTAAAATCTAAGTGAAGATGTAGAAGAAAATTAGAGAGAAGCAAGATTTGTGAATTGGATATTTAGTTATTTAGTTATTTATTAATGATTATATTTAGTTATTTGAAAAAAATTTAGTTATTAAAATTATTTAGAATTATAAAAATAAATAAATAAACAAAAATATGTTTTCTAATATTAAATATTTAGTTTTTTCTAAGTAATATTTCACATTTTAAAGTAAGTTTATAGATATATATGAAGCTAAATGTGGGTATAAAACATTTAACAACTAAGAATGAGTTAAAACTTTCTTCTTAGTGATTTAAAGAAATTTTTAATTAGAATTTGTTATTTTTATTTTTTTAATAGTAAATAAGATTGTAATAATTAATGTTTACTTTCCAAGTAATTAAATATGTCTATTATATTGCAAATAATAAATTTTATAAATAAAATATGACAACATATAAATACTATTTAAAATATCTTTATAATTATAAATGGAAGTATTAAATTTATTTTGATACTTATAAAAAAAATTAATAAAGAAAAAGGTAGTTTCCTTAAGCTTTATCTTTATAATGACAACATATGGCCAATCTACGGCCATATGTTACATTTTGAAGACCATTTTGCTAGACAGTGTTTCATAGAGGGTAGTTTCTTTAAGCTTCGGGGATAGTAAGCATAATGCACTGTCTGAACACTTTTTGGATATATTGATGTTTTGTTGTAATGGACAATGAACTTACTGGAGGATTTTGTTTTTTATTAGAAACATAAAGCTGCAAGGGATAAGAAGGAGAAGCTAGATGTTTTTTTGTTTTAGCTGATGTAACTATTTCTAAAAGAATGCTTCCAGTTGTTTTTTCTACTTGGAAAAAAAAACAACAACAACAACTAAATTATCTTCCTACAGTTCAAGAAAAATTTTGGTTTCCCTTTCTATTATTTTGAATACCCAAAAAAATACCATATTTGTTGAAATTTTATACTAGTACATCAAATACTAGTTGTCAAAGAAAGTTCATCATCATTTGATATCTCTTTTTACACCCAACCCAAATTAAAATTCAAAAGTATTAATTAAAAAATTCATGGATTTGGTAGCCCAAATTGAATGCAACTCCCTTTTTTCATGTCTTAAAGACAAGTTTTTGGTGGATATTTTTTTCCAACCTAAGAGGACACATGAAGGATAATTTGATAAATATGAAATGGGGGAGGCCCCTTTCCCAATGCCGGTCCCTTCAAATTAATGAGTAGTTAGTGTGCCCCTATAATAACTGACAACTAGATTTATGCTCATGGAAGGAAGGATAAGGACTTCAATCTACTATAGGATAAGCATTTTGGCCTATTTCACCAAAATTTCATATTAAAATTTTGGGTACGATCATGATTCTTTGTTGTTTAAAATGCATTTTTAAATTCATACATGAATTTAATACCCTAAAGAGTCGATGGGGCACTCAAATTGTATATATTACACAACTCAAACTTACAATTCTAAAAAGTATCTACTCCATTTATAGAAAAAATTACCATGCAAATTTCCTAGAAATTGGCCAAAACATCTATTAGACTACACCTTTACATTTTTTGGGCTATTCATTCTAATTTTTTTATTCATCAAAATGACGATGGAAGAATTATTTAGGAATTGGATATGAGGTATCCAAATTTAGGCTGAGATGCTTTGGTCTTTATTTTCTCTTTCCTTTCTTATTCAAATTTTAACACCTTCACAATGGTTCGAGATTGATTGAACCTAGACATCAAAGAGTGGCTTGAATCCAATCAAGAATGCAAGGGTGAACTTGTATCAGGAGTTTTCCATGTATATATGTGGAATTTAACATGATTTTGTAGTGTATGTTGGAAATGTTGTCATTGATGGCAAAGGTAAAGACAGGAGCAGCACCTAAACCATCCATAAGGCAAAAGAGACAGAGAGGTAGCAGAGGCAGCAGAAGAAACAAAGGAATTGAAGCAAAAGCAACAAAGGAATTAGAGACAGAGCAATGGAGTTGAAAAGGCCTAAAGGAGTGTAATACAGAGGTTTATTCATGAATTAGGGGTGTAATACAGTTTGCAGATGAATTAATGAGCAATTATTCATTAATTGAGTTTGTATGGCATAGACTTTGATTGAAGACTAAAACCCTGTGGTAAAGACTTAATATGCTTGGGGATGAGTTAGAGCATTGCTTAAATGGCAGAAGAGGGCTGGAGAAGGAGCCCGAGAGCTGGAGAGAGGCAGAGAACCTCTTCAGTAACAGTATAGGAGGATAATGGCCACGGAACTGAATATCTGGCCTGTAAGAATTTTTTTGAGACCTACCACCTGTAAATATATACATATATCTATGTATGAAGAATTGTGTATTTACTGGTGAGATTCCTGTGTGAAGTTGCTTTAGATTCTTGTAGGATCTGGACTCTATAATTCGAGCTAAGAGTCTGTCTGTGTATTCAAGACCGAGGATGCAAGAATGTGAAATTATTTAATCTGCAAATTGAGATTAATTGTGCCTGTGTGTAGTTGGAAAACCCGGTGTTAATACTGTCGACATCGTATCTCGAATTGGTCGACAGAGGAGCAATTGTGTGACTATGTGTCTTCTTGGATTGAATCACATGAAACATTGAATTAATATTGTTGTGAAATGGTAGAATTAAGTCTTGTGTGAACCATATTCTCTGTGAACGAGTGGTTGTGTGCACTCTGCATAAGAATAGACGGAACCAAGAAAAGGAGCGGAACTCTGCGTTGGAGGCGGAACCATAGTCAAATGCGCAGTATGAATGGAGGCAGAACCATAGTCATAATAGAGAATATATATAATTGAAATGCGATGAAAAATTGAAATCGTGGAGGACCGGAACCTGGAGCGTAGGGAAAAGTGGAACCAAGAGCTGAATGAATAGTAACGGCGGTTTAAAGCGAACGGTGGTACTCATCACACCATTATTATATGGAAGGCGGTATTCCTGAATTCGCAGCGATTCCATTGATTGATCAACGCATGTCCCTGGATGAACAGTAAAACCACTGCTTAACTTGTGCCATCGCGCATTAACTAACAACCAGAGACGCCGAGCGAAATTGACACGAGTCGTTGATCTGGAAGAGGGCTATCCGACGGCGATCGTTCGCAGAACTTGCTCAGAGTTTAACCAAGGTGCACAAACGATAGTCCATATGTGACAAGCCATTGCGTGTTATCTTTCGCGCAAGTTGCCCGTGCGATATCTGTTGGATCGGGCAATGCAATGACAGTCGTCGGATGGGCGCGTGAGTTAACAAAGGTACGGTCTATGCATTCACGATTGTACTGTAGGCCCGGGGCGGAGATATATACAATGAATTTGGTTTATATTAATGATGTTTATTAAAGTTTGACAGGTTATTAACATACGGTGGAAGACTAAGGTTTCTAATTAATAAAAGATTGCCGATTATCTTTGGACTCTGTTGTAATGGTTCCAATATTAAAGAAAGTGTAATATATGTGTGGATATATTATGTATAATGACTGTATATGTGAAGTGGCGAAGCATGGAATTTGTGAATATGGTTTAATACGCCGAGGGTCAATTGTTATGTTGCGTAGAATGGTTGTAAATGCAGAATTAGCGCATATGTACACATAAGAGATTATCGAGTTATAACTATAGAGGAGTATTGAATTAATATCGCAATTCTCTGAATTGAGATATTAGAATAACCCAGACTTGTTTATATAAATTGCCAACGTGGAATCAAAGAGAAGTGTGAGATTGCCCGGATTGGGAAATGATTGGGCATAAAACTTGAATGCAATCATGAAAAAGAAAAAGAAGAGGAGAGCATGCAAAGATACACAGAGATTACAGGTTTGATAGGAATATGTACATGAATGAGTTAGACAGGAGAATAAGCACGGAAAATAGGGAATATGCAGATGACAGTGAACAAAGAGTATGCTGAACAGGTTCTTAACAGCAGCAAGAAAAGACAAATACAGTAAAGCCAAAATCCAGAAAAGGAGCCGAGTAAAATTGAAATATGTAATTAAAAATGTGAATCTAAATGTTGTAATTAATTTTTTATTGTTTGTGATGCAAAGGCAAGTATCCTAAGAAAAAGGCAAAATCCCACTATAGCATGAAATTTTGTACATATTATTATGATTTTAAATTGAGTTGGATAAAGAAATGAGGAGGCAGAAGACCAAGGGGTATGACCATCCATTTTGAATTCCTAGAGGAAAACAAACAGTCATCAAGAAATTTCTATAAGTAATATCATTTTGATATGCAAAATGGGAGTTAGAAGTGAGAGAGAGAGTGAGTGAAGAGA
>JAXQQM020092348.1:0-104493 GCA_034641835.2 Pinus albicaulis
TGATACTCTTTGCATTCTCCTCCCTTTGATGCAGTGAAGCATGGTTACCTTGGCAAACCCTAGAAATTACCTTCAAGAGCCTATTAAAATTATCTTCCTTTTTTCATCATGGAGGCTTCTCATTTTCATTTCTAGTTTCAACAAATCTTCAATCCATGCTTGGTTGTGTTGATGTACCTCTTTCCTTGTGGTTTTCTGCATTGGCTTCTTGGTTAACAATACTATTTAGCTAATTAGTCCTTAAAACCCTAATTATCTTTGAACTCAGGCATTCTTCTTCTTCTTTGTTTTGGGTATCCTTCCAATGAGGGACAGGCCCCTTAATTTACCTAAGTTTTTGCTAATAGCCACCTTAACGTTCCTGCAAAAATGTCAAGATGGGCAGCTGTCCTTTGTAGAATTTGTGCTTGATTAAAAAGTTCTTCTTTGAAGGTTTTCCTGGTCTGTCTTGGAATAATATAAGTTGGCCTCCCTTTCCATTTGATTTCATCTTCTTGGCATAATAAAAAAAGTGTTTCAGAATACCAAAACAACCCTATAACCTATGAAACCCTAGATGACCTAGTGGGAGGCTTTTGGACTTGTCTTTGACTAAAAACTTGGCTTTGGGTCCTCAAGTATATAAAACAAAGTTTTTGATATTTTGATGTATTGAAGATCCAAAATCCAATGTACTTGATTTATCTAAAGAGCCTATAGAGATATTTTTGAGACCATCAATGCTTGATGTATTCGGGAAACACAAGAGTGAGTAGGTTTGTTGGTGATCCTGGGTGGTAAGTGGAGGAAATAGGCAAGCCAAAACAGAGTGCGAAGGTCATGGGGGGAAAAACATATTGAAAATGAGTGGCATGAGCCCATGATGGGTCTTATGGGAGTGATAGGCTAGCCATGATATGATAGGATAGTAAAATAGTGAAAAATTGATCCTAAGGATAATGAAGGCAGTAACATTTCTAGAACTCACAATATTCATGAATTTTATTTCTAGAAATCTAGGATAAGCACTTAGTCATCTATAAAAAGGAAAAAATTACTGATGACTAACACAACCTTGCCTTCTTGAACCATTTCTCACCAACAGTAGGTATACCTGTAGCATTAGAGATGGCATCTACTGATAGCTCAAAATCCAACCCTGCAAGGCTTACTTGTTCATTATGTAGGTTGAGGACAAACAACCTTGTAAGCTCTGGGTGGTGTTGTACTTGTTTGACTTTCTCACAAAACTGGAAACATCCCACATTCTAAAGACATGTGAGAATCATGGGAGATGAAGTGATATCCAAAGTGCTCTGGGGTTCTGTTGGGGTTCCCATGTTTTGGCCAGGTTGACAGAGACCAAAAGATGAGGCAACATAGAACCACTTTCAGACCTTAGGATCTAGCCCTCCTAGGTCCAGAGAGGGATCTCTCTATGATTATCAAAGGATATACGTCCTTGAAGTTCTAAATTATGGTTTTAGGCTAGTTATAGGCTTGAGGTTGTTTGTTTGATTGTTTGAGTTTGGTTGTCGGGAATCAAGAAGGAAGGTTTCATCATAAGACAAGGATGGGTAAAGAAGGAAGCTAGGCAAAGGCAGATAACTCAGCGAACATCAAGGCCATTGGGCAATGGAGTCAAGAAAGGATTTACTCATGTTCAAGGTGTAAGCTTCAATTGGGCTAGTCATCTAAAGCATTTGGATCTCAAAGACTGATTGGTGGGATGGAACACTAAGTGATGAGAATGAAAGATGGAAAACCATTTGATTTTGTCTATAGATCAGGCCAGAGGTCATTTAACTCCAGGCCTGCTTGGACAAAACCATAGGCAACACGAGGGATCTTGAAAAGGTTTATATGGAAGGGAAGGTTATGAAGAGGCAACGACAGGCTTTACACCTCCCAATGTTCCTAACCTCTTTCAGTTAAATCTTAACAAAAACATCTGAATACTGATTTTACCAACTTGCACATCAGAGAGTAGGCAATAATCATCCACTACACTGGTTTAGTCGATTAAAACAATATTCAGACACACATATGAGCAGAAAACATTCAAGACTGAGAGAGCTGGGATATAAGGTACCTAACAAGGGTAAATCTTATATCATGCATTCAGATGTAAGTTAGAAGAACATGAAATGAAATGGAAATAAACACAGAGATAAGAAGAACATCACCAACTGCTGTAGATCAGGATCCAATGAAAACTGCTTATCATATTAAACACTACACCAATCAGGTACATCACTGCCCAAAGCTTTTACATTCAGCCTGAATACATCATATTTCTCAGCCTATCATACAACTGTTACACAGGAAACTTGGCTCGGGACAAAATGCTTGCAGTTCGCTGATAAAACCAACAACAACCAACCCTTTTACAATGTTCTTGCTGTGCTTTTATAACAAAAGATGATCCAGAGATCGACTCAGGAGGTAGGTGCCCATTAAATGTTATATTTAAGCATAATAATGAATGCAGGGACGAGGCCCATCCTGCTTGAGAATGCTGCAAATTCATTTCGCTCACCCTTTTAGTAAGAGAACGATCTGCCTCAGATTTGATCTTGACATTTTGGGCTCGTTGTACTCCGGGTGATTTGAATTCGGGGATAGGATAAACTACTAGGAGGGTCTGTCTCATAAATTCCTGATTGTCTTTGAGCTGTATGCAACTGAGTGATCACTCGTACGCACTGCTGAAATGAATGAACTGGATGGAGGTCAGCATGGCCCTCCATGCTTCTTTAATGCTGCCGGACTGTCTGGAATGAGCTTCAGTCAGCGTTCTTAGTTTTCCTGGGCTCGAAAAACATGGAGGACACTGCGGGAAGGTGTACTTTCTGGAATAAACGCGCTCAGCTGTAGGTGGCGCAATCATGACTTGCTGGTGCGCTCTTAATCTTTCAAATTGGATCTTAATCCATTGATCACGGGACTTGCACTTTAAATTTCCAATTATAGGCTCGAATCCCACAAATCTGTCCCTGCTGTCTCGTTTGGCCGCTGAATGGCCTCTCTGTGCTACCTGCATAGTGAAATAAACTCATCAAAGAGCCCGGGCAGTGGTGGAGAAATGCAGTGGAGGTGGAGAGATGGTGGAACAGCGAAAAATGGCGGAGAAATGGTCGCACAGTGTACAGCCCAAAGATTACCGTTTGGGCGAATTACACAGGAAAACACAAAAATAATGAACGGATATATGGAGTGGGACCCGGTGGAGGCGGAGGGTGATTTAAATCTGAACCGTCAGATCTTGGAGGAATGGACGGCCACGATGCAATCACACCATCGCGATCGGAGCGCACAGCACAAAAGTTCCGATTGCGATTGAACTTGGAGATGCGATTGAACCAGGACCGTTGATCTGCGGGACGATGGACGGCTGTGATTGAATCGGAGGGGAAACAAGAGGACTTGCGATCAGCGATCGGAGCGCTGTTGCGATTGAGCGCAGACCGTAGATCTGGGCGGAAACGGACGGTGGAGATTTAATCGGAAGGGCAATGCGATCGGGAGAGGACTGTGATCGAAAGCTGCGATGACCGTCGGATCTGGGGAGAATGGACGACTGCGATGTAATCGAAGGATCTCAATCGGGAGGTGCGCGATGAGTGTTGCGATTGCGATCGGAGGGACGGGTGCGATTGAGCGCTGACCGTCGGATCGGCGGGGAGATCAACGGCCAGGATTTAATTGGGGCACGCAATTGGAGGAGGAGCAGAGGGACTTGCGATCAGCGGAGGGCCGTCGGATCGCGGGGCAGATCGACGGTGGGGAGGACCATCGGAGGGGTAGTGCGATCAGTGCGGGACCGTTGAATCCCGAGAATGAATGACCGAATCAATGGAAGGGTTTCAATCGAAACGGCATTCACTGAGCTTTGCATTGCGATACAAGATGGAGTTCCATTCCATGTGCCTTCGTTGGATCTCAACGAAGATCCAACGCAGTCCACGAATATCGATCGGAGGATCGCCAATCAGGCACGATCCAGCACTTCGACCCGATCAATCGGAGGGAGTTGCGGTGGCGCTTCGGCCGTTGATCTGGACCAAATCCATGGTCTATGGAACAAGCGACGATTATCGTTACTTTCTCTCCTTGTCAGGGTTTTGCTATTACAAAGGAGTTTGCCCTCCAGATGATTGATTTGCGATAAGCGCAGGGGACTTAAGCACTTGTGCAGCAGGGATATGTGAGTGGTTGGAAAAGGTGCACCAACGATGAGAGGCTGGGCCCCCGCTTTTATATGGTCGGAAAGTGGGTTTTGGGCCCATTTTAATGGATTTTGACGGTGAAGGAGGGGAACGATAGAGAAATAGAGGGGAAAGAAGGGAAAACAAGGGGTATGGGAGAAATTTAAAGGGAATTTGGGGGGATTTGAGGGGTAAAAAGGGAAATAGCAGGGGAGAAAAATGAGGGATAAAAAGAGGTTAGATGGGGGAAAAATAAAGGGGGGAGGGAGTCTTTGGGCACTTCTTCATCAACAGAGAGGCTTTAGAAGGGGAAAACAGCAGAGGGGGAACCATCAAAGGATAAAGGACACAAAGGGGCTTCAAGGAGGCTGTATTTCAGGGGAAATGCATTCCTTGAAGGCTCAGCAACAAATTAGCCCCCTGATTGCTTGTCAAAAATTTCATAGGGGGGCTAACAGTGGCTCCACATGGGGATGGCTTCTTCTTGAAGGAGCCAAGAAACCAGAAGATGATCTCTTGGTGTAGGCCAGGTGCCTATTGCTTGAACCATCCATATCTTTCTTTGATCTGCTGCCACAAACCATGAGGACATCCAATCAGCAGAAACATTTTCCCAACCAATCTACCTACCCAAACTAGAGTTCTAACAGTCTTCCCCATGGGTGCATTTGAATTAGCAGACCCTTTGTATTTATTTCACAGAACAAAAACAAACCTATTCTAATTCTACCCTTATTTCTCCATGAGGCCAGATTAGACTGTTGGCCTCATCTGCTTCTCTACCTACACTACTACCTGTTGAGATTAAACTGTTCAACAGGTTTCTTCACCTACATTGTAAGACAGGAAATTCAAACACAGCCAAGCCAGGATTAGACAGTCTGACTTGTTGGGCAGAAATTGGAAGAAAACAAAACTGTGAAGGCATGGAATTCCGCGATTATGAAACATCCTTCTTTCTTTCTCGTGACTCAGGTTTTGAGCATGTTTGAGTCACTTCTATCCTTTGCTCCAGCTCTGATCTTAGAGCTGGATTTTCCTTTACTGCTGACCCAAATTTTGAGCTTGTTAGGACCAGCTATTCTTGTTCCCTTTTGGCTCAGGTTTTGAGTTTACTAGAGCCAATCCTTTTGCCTCAGAGGTTCATGTTTTGAGCATGTCTGAACCTCCCTTTTCATCCTGTTTTTTTTGGAACATTTTCTTCACTTTTGCTGAAAATGAAAATTTGCAACGGTATATACAATGGAAATGAAACATGGAAATGGAGAATTAGCAGAAATAGTGTTTGAGCATCCTGCCATTGACAGGACCCCCAAACAGCTATGTACCATCAAGTTCTTGCAAGAAAAATTCATTAGGACCCACAGTGGCTTGAATGATGAACGGGCCCTGCCACAAGCTGTCGAACTTGCCATGTTTACCTTTATCCTCTCTTCTTGAATCCCACTTCAGGACCTTGTCCCCAAATTTGAAATTTTCTGCTTTGGTTCTTTTGTCAAACTGTCTCTTCATGTTTTCCTGCACTCTGATAGCTCTGTCATAAACTTGCTCCCTTGTTTGCTGGAGATGGATTGTTTCATTAATTCTCCTTATCATGCTGTCTTCTTCTGATTGGACCTCTTGAATAAGCTTTACTACTGGTATCCCAAGGCTAGTAGGGAAAACTGCTTCTGTCCCGTAAACCAGCTGGAAGGGTGATGTGCCAATAGACTTTTTTGTAGTGAGCCTGTCTGCCCACAGGGCATGTATCAACTTTTTATGCCAAGACCTTCTGTTTTCTTCCAGCAGCTTCTTAATGATTGTAACCAGGATTTTATTTGATGATTCAGCTAGGCCATTACCCTGGGGGTAATAGGAAGTTGAATGCCCAAGCGTAACTCCGTACCTATGACAGAAATCAATCATTCTTTTGGATCCGAAAGCAGCAGCATTGTCAGTGATTATTTTCCTTGGGCAGCCAAACCGAGACAGGATGAAGTCTTCTAGGAATCTAATGATGACAAAATCAGTGGCATTCCTAGTGGGTATGGCTTCAATCCACTTAGTGAAGTAATCAGTAGCATTCAAGATCCATTTATGTTGCCCAGAGGAAGAGGGGTGAATTTCTCCAATGAAGTCTAAGCCCCATTGCATGAAAGGACCTTCTATGGTGATATGTTGCAGAGGGAGGGGGAGGAGCTTTCTTTTTCCCTCAAAAATCTGGCATTTGTGGCAGGTGAGGATCATTTTATGGACATCACTGAAAAGTGTAGGCCAATAGTAACCAGCCCTGAGTATCTTATTTGCAGTGGTCTTCCAACTCAGGTGGCCTCCACACTCCCCAGCATGGAATTCTTGTTTGATCTTTTCGGCTTCAGTTTCAGACAAACATTTCAGTAAAAGGCCATTTGGATTTTTCCAATATAGACTCTCATTCAAAATGCAGTAATTTCTAGCTTTGAGTTTTATGAATCTGGCCTTTGTTTTGGACAGTTCTGGAGGGGCATTGAGGTGTGTGAGCACGTAAAGGATATCAGTGTACCAAGGAGAGTTCTGAAACTGCTCCTCAATAGTTGGATAGGGCAATCCTTCCTGCTCATCCAGGGCATTCATCATGTTGATATCAAGGGCCTGTAGATTAGTTTCAGCCATCAATTGGGCCAGGCCTTGACCTCTGATCAGCTTAGTGGGTTTGATTTCAATGTCATATTCTAAAATCGTGGCAATCCATTTGCCCCTTTTCCCATCGGGGTCTTGGGACAAGATATCTTTGACCACTGTGTTTGGCACATAGGCAATGGTGTGAGAATGCAGAATATACACCCTAAATTCTTTTAAGGCCTTAATCAGGGCATAGGCCTGCTTTTCCATAATGTTGTATTTTAAGGGTGCATCTCTTAAGGCTTTACTGAAGAAAGCTATAGACTGTTCCTTACCTTCCGAATTTGTTTGCAGCAAAACTGCAGCTATTGTGTGGGGGGAGGCAAATGAAAAGATCAGAAAATCTTTTGAGAAGTCAGGGCTGATAAGGACAGGGGCTTGGGTGAGTGCAAGTTTTACTGACTCAAAAGATTTTTTGGCTTCAACAGTCCACTTGATTCCTGCATCTTTCTTTAGCATTTCAGTCATAAATCTTCTAAGGAAATTGATCTTCCCAACGAAAGACTGTAGCTCCTTGATGTTTCTTGGATGTGTGATTTGAAGTATTCCCTCAACTCTCTGGGGGTCTATCCTAATCCCTTTCTCAGATATAATGTGGCCTAGAAGCTTACCCTCTTGCAGCCCAAAAACAGTCTTCTTAGGGTTCAGGGACAGACCATACCTTCTACAATTTTCGAAAACTTTCCTCGGATGTTTTAAGTGTTCTTCTTCTGTTTTAGAAAAGACAGTTAAGTCATCCAAGTAGATAACTATAAAGTGTCCAATCTCATCTGAGAAAGCAATATCCATTGCTCTCTGGAAGGTAGCTCCAGCATTCATCACTCCAAAAGGCATTTTCACATACATGAAGGTGCCCCATGGAGTGGTGAAGGCTGTTTTGAGTTGATCTTCTGGGAGTACCAGAACCTGGTTGTATCCTGAAAAACCATCAAGCAGGGAGATTCTTTTAGACCCCACTACCTTCTGTAGTATATGCTCCATTCTAGGCAAAGGGTAGTTATCTTTCAAGGAAGCTCTGTTAAGGTTTCTGAAGTCTATGCAAAGTCTAATCTCCCCCGTTTTCTTTCTTACAGCCACTAAGTTTGACACCCAATCAGAAAACCTTACCGGGACTATAATGCCTGCATCATACATCTTCTTAATTTCCTTTTCTACTGCAGGCAATTGTTTCGGATTAATTCTACGGAGTTTTTGTCTGAAAGGTTTCTAATTTTCCTTCAGTGGTATCTTATGTTGTATAATGTTGGTGTCATAGGCCTTTAAGTCTTCGTAGCTCCATGCAAATACATCAATGAATTCCTTAAACAAGTCAATGTATCTTTTCTTCATGTCTGCAGGTATAGAATTAGCCAGTTTTATCATTTTGGGTTTGTCTTCAGTGCCTATGTTACACTCTTCTACATCTGATTCTGCATGTTCTATTGTGGGCTTCTTTGCAACATCATCGAAATCAAAGAGGTCCTATAAGGGTGCTAAGCCTCTTGGTATGTTCTTGTCTTTGGCTTGCAGCACCTCCATTTCTTCTCTATCTGCGTTTTCACGTTTTATGGCTGAATCCCCAGTTTCTTCAGAAAAAGAATTTATTTCTATACTACAAGGTGTTTCTAGTTCATCTGGGGAATCCTCACTTGGGCAGCTGTCATCAGATTTTGAGTCTGAATCAGAAAATTCAAACTCATTTATGCCCATCAGGAAATCTTCAATCTGTTTGTCTCCTTCAAAGACCTGCCAGTATTTTTCATTGTCTGGCACTGCAGGCCTGAATTTAGTCTGAATGATGATTTGTTGGTCAACTGGGGCCTTAGGATAAGAGCTAGCTAGGCAGGCTAGTCCATTTGCGATAGCGTTTTGACCCCTAGGGATGTATACTAAATCATATTCAATGAATGTTTTCAACAAATCTAGAGTATCGTTCCTGTATGCCCTAAGCCTGGGGTGTTTTTCCGAATACTCACCATTCATCTGTTTGATTACTAACTCGGAGTCTCCTCTCACGACTATTCTACGGGCTCCTAATTTTTTCAACAGATTTAAACCCAAGATCAGAGCCTCGTATTCTGCAATGTTGTTCGTGCATTTGAAATGCAGATTGACGGCATGGCTCTCCGCGTGATCATTTTCGGTGTTACGCAGCCACACTCCTGCTCCAGCGCTTTGTCTAGTACAGGATCCATCAAAGTTCATTTCCCACCAGGGTCCTTTGTTTACTTCCACTTCGCTTCCTCCCTTACAGCTGGGTTCGCCATTAGGTTGAGTTGGGAGGTCTGAGCTAGATTGTAAGCTGTCTTGTTGTTCATAGAGGCCATGGATGTCAGGGAAGTGGTTAGCTTGTTGTTCTTGCTCTGTTTCTGTTACGCTTGGAGTGAGCGGTCCACCACAAATCCTACAGGCTTCGTTTCTGGTTTCCTTTTCATTTTCAGTGTGCTGCCCATGGTTTTCCTGACCATATTCTTCCAGAGTGGCCATTATATGGAGGTCCATAGGCTCAGTGTTCTCATTCGTATGCCTATTCGGGGACTCTGGCTCTTCTAAGGATTCATCGTTACAAAAAATAAAGGAGTCGAGATCGGTATGTACAGAATACAATGGTGAATTTTCAGGTTTCTCGGGGCTGCTGACCAGAAATTTCATTTGGGATTCTCTATACAGTCTTCTTGATTGGCCAAATATAGGGATAGTGGCATATGAGCCATCCATCTGCATGGTGCCTTGCAGCTTGGCTCCCCATGATCTCGATAATAACATGCCATACTTGGGCGGCACGTCTGTCACCACTACATCCATGACCATACATTTCGCAGGAATCTGAGTTAGGCTCACGCACAAGTCTTTGATCAGGCCAAGACATTTTACCCTACTCGAGTCGAATGAGTATAAGTCTTTGTAGGGTCGGGTGATTTCAAGGCCTAACTTCTCCATGACTACTTTAGGCCTTAGATTATGTGATGCACCAGAGTCATGCATGGCATTATGAAGGATCTTGTCATGAATGTTAAGACTGATATAAAAAGGTGGTACTACCCCCTCCTGAAATTTCCCCTCAATCTTGGGACCGAATAAGAGGGCAGGTTGATCATCACTCAAATTTACAGTGTCATTATTTACACTCAGATTTAATGCTTTCAAAATATGGCCTTTATATACATCCTGAGAGGCCAGCTCAGATAATGGTACAGAGATTTTGATTTTTGCAATCTCACTTTATAAATTGAAAGTGGATTGACTCTTGGAAGTATTTAGCTTTGTTTTGTTTGCAGCCACCTTAGTGGCTGAATCAGTTTGCGTTTTCTCATTATGTACATGTGTAGGCACAGTTGTATCAGGAGCACTAACTGAGGTGCTAGCGCTACTAGTTGGTTGAATTCATTTTTCATTGTTTTGGTTGTCCTTCTGTTGGTTTTTCTCAAAACTCTCAGTTGTTGATTTATTGTTTACAGCAGTTACTTTAGAAGATTTCTCAGGCCTCTTTTTGATAGTTACCTCAGGAGTTTTGGGTTTGGGAGAGTCTTGGTTCTTTTTACTCCTGAGCTCATATTGTTCTCTGACCTGTAACATGGCATTCTCGAATCCCAACCTATAATCCTCAGATTCAAACCATTCCTCCTCCCCATAAAAGGTTGAGGGTTGGTCCTCTTCTGAATCACAGTTCAGGATTGAGTCCTCTGTTTCGAACATGTTTATCACATTCCCTTCAGACTCGTCTATGATTCCCTCATCCTCATCAAGAAAGTTTTGGAAAGGGGGAATGACTTGCTGATCTGCCTCTTTCTGCCTGTTGGGAGTGTTGTTGTTCCTTCTAAAGTTCTGGTTTTGGTTTTGATTTTGGTTCATGTTCTGAGTGATAGCCATATTTTCGACCACTTGGCATAGCTTATCCAGATTCTTAGACAATCTGTCAATATTAGGATCCGAAGTGGAGGCTATGGTGTCATCCTTGTATGTCACTCTCTTCTCAGCTCTCAGTTTGGCCCTTTTTTCAATCAAATTTGCTTCTATGTTTATTGCCCCTTTCTGCATGTCCTCCAATGTGGTATACTCTTTATCTCTAAGCTCATAGGCCATGTCAGCATCAAATCCATCAGGATATTTTGCTAAGGCCATACCTTGTGGGGGTTTCATGTGTGGGGGAAGAGCGTTGTAAATACTGTTGAATCTGGTGGTGTAATCATGAACACTTTCCCCTACGTTTCTCTTAAGGGACATGTATTCTGCTAGGAGCTGGCGAGGGTTTGCTCTAGTTTCCCATTTGTTGATGAAAGTCTGGTATAACGCAGGGAGATCTTGGATACTACCAGCAGGCAAGTTTTTAAACCACTTTTTAACCTCTCCCCCCAGGCTCTGCGCAAAAATTCTCATTTTGATTGTTTCATCATCAATTTCCATATAGTCAAAAGAGTCCTCCATTTTATCTACATGTTGTTGTGTTGTTGTAGGCTCTTTAGCAGGGAAGTGTGGGATTTTTGATTGATAATCATTTGGTAAGGGCAGTAAAGGCTGAGGTAAAACTAGAGGTACATACCAGGCTGCCATGATGAGGTTCTGATGAGGTATAGGGTTGGCTTGAACAGGTGGTAGTTGGATGACAGGGATGGTAGGGCCAGCAAAAGTCTGTTGCGCAGATCTAGGGTGAGAAAGCCCCAAGTTTTGGAGAAAGTGGAGATCCGGTGGTGTGGAAGGAGGGGTTTCGCTGTCCCTAGTGTCTGGCTGGTCTAAAACACTGAATGACCTAGTTCTAGGTAATCTGTTTTGGAGGCCTAGGTCGAAGAAAGGGTCTAATAGAGCTTCAAGATCTTCTGGTGCAGAATTAGCTCTAGGAATGTTGCTGGAAATAGTTGATCTCCTACTCACAGGTGTTCTTTTAAGGATCTTCTCAGGATTATCAACTGTTTCAGGTGGGTTTGGATCAGGGAAAGCTCTTGTATGAATGGTTCTGTGAGCCAGAGTGCTGTTTATAAGCAAGGCAGCTTATCCCTACTTGTTACCTCTACCGAGGTTAATGTTGTTTTGGGAACTGGCCTCCCTGTGGAGTCTTCATTATGCTTGGGACTGGTCTGCCAGTGGAGTCTGATGTGAAACCAAGATAATCAGCATGCCTACTGATCACCAGTGGAGTCCTTAACGTTTAGGAACAATGGAGTCGCCAGGTGGAGGGTTTAGGATGATTCTAGGGTACACTGTCCACCACAGTGCTCACCGTCCAAAGTGTGACTTACCGTCAACCTAGCCAGAGTTCTAAGTTTCTGAGGTTGTTTGAAATGAGAAGCACTCAGAAGTCCCCAGTGGAGTCGCCATTATGTTGGGGTTCCCATGTTTTGGCCAGGTTGACAAAGACCAAAAGATGAGACAACATAGAACCACTTTCAGACCTTAGGATCTAGCCCTCCTAGGTCCAGAGAGGGATCTCTCTATGATTATCAAAGGATATATGTCCTTGAAGTTCTAAATTATGGTTTTAGGCTAGTTATAGGCTCGAGGTTGTTTGTTTGATTGTTTGAGTTTGGTTGTTGAGAATCAGGAAGGAAGGTTTCATCATAAGACAAGGATGGGTAAAGAAGGAAGCTAGGAAAAGGGAGATAACTCAGGGAACATTAAGGCCATTGGGCAATGGAGTCAAGAAAGGATTTACTTATGTTCAACGTGTAAGCTTCAATTGGGCTAGTCATCTAGAGCATTTGGATCTCAAAGACTGACTGGTGGGATGGAACACTAAGTGATGAGGATGAAAGATGGAAAGCCATCTGATTCTGTCTATAGATCAGGCCAGAGGTCATTTAACTCCAGGCCTGCTTGGACAAAACCATAGGCGACACAAGGGATCTTGAAAAGGTTTATATGGAAGGGAAGGTTATGAAGAGGCAGGGACAGGCTTTACACCTCTCAATGTTCCTAACCTCTTTCAGTTAAATCTTAACAAAAACATCTGAATACTGATTTACCAACTTGCACATCAGAGAGTAGGCAATAATCATCCACTACACTGGTTTAGTCAATTAAAACAATATTCAGACACACATATGAGCAGAAAACATTCAAGACTGAGAGAGCTAGGATATAAGGTACCTAACAAGGGTAAATCTTATATCATGCATTCAGATGTCAGTCAGAAGAACATGAAATGAAATGGAAATAAACACAGAGATAAGAAGAACATCACCAACTGATGTAGATCAGGATCCAATGAAAATTTCTTATCATATTAAACACTACACCAATCAGGTACATCACTGCCCAAAGCCTTTACATTCAGCCTGAATACATCATATTTCTCAGCCTATCATACAACTGTTACACAAGAAACTTGGCTCGGGACAAAAATGCTTGCAGTTCGCTGATAAAACCAACAACAACCAACCCAGTTACAATGTTCTTGTTGTGCTTTTATAACAAAGGATGATCCTCAGATCGACTCAGGAGGTAGGTGCCCATTGAATGTTACATTTAAGCATAATAATGAATGCAGGGCCGAGGCCCATCCTGCTTGAGAAAGCTGCATATTTATTTCGCTCTCCTCCTCTTAGTAAGAGAACGATCTACTTCAGATTTGATCTTGACATTTTGGGCTCGTTGTACTCCAGGTGATTTGAATTCGGGAAAAGATAAGCTACTAGGAGGGTCTGTCTCATAAATGCCTGACTGTCTTTGAGCTTTGTCTGCGCTTGGATTCTGTGATCCTCTGTCCTGCCCTGCTGAAATGAATGAACTGGATGGAGGTCAGCATGGCCCTCCATGCTTCTTTAATGCTGCCGGACTGTCTGGAATGAGCTTCAGTCAGCGTTCTTGGTTTTCCTGGGCTCGAGAAACATGGAGGACACTGCGGGAAGGTGTACTTTCTGGAATAAACGTGCTCAGCTTTAGGTGGTGCAATCATGACTTGCTGGTGCACTCTTAATCTTTCAAATTGGATCTTAATCCATTGATCATGGGATTTGCACTTTAAATTTCCAATTACAGGCTCGAATCCCACAAATATGTCCCTACTGTCTTGTTTGGCCGCTGAATGGCCTCTCTGTGCTACCTGCATAGTGAAATAAACTCATCAAAGAGCCCGGGCAGTGGTGGAGAAATGCAGTGGAGATGGAGAGATGGTGGAGCGATGGCGGAACAGCGAAAAATGGCGGAGAAATGGTCTCACAGTGTAAAACCCAAAGATTACCGTTTGGGCGAATTACACAGGAAAACACAAAAATAATGAACGGATATATGGAGTGGGACCCGGTGGAGGCGGAGGGTGATTAAAACCTGAACCGTCAGATCTTGGAGGAATGGATGGCCACGATGCAATCGCACCATCGCGATCGGAGCGCACAGCACAAAAGTTCCGATTACGATTGAACTTGGTGATGCGATTGAACCAGGACCGTTGATCTGCGGGACGATGGACGGCTGTGATTGAATCGGAGGGGAAACAAGAGGACTTGCGATCAGCGATCGGAGCGCTGTTGCGATTGAGTGCAGACCGTAGATCTGGGCAGAAACGGACGGTGGAGATTTAATCGGAAGGGCAATGCGATCGGGAGAGGACTGTGATCGGAAGCTGCGATGACCGTCGGATCTGGGGAGAATGGACGGCTGCGATGTAATCAGAGGACCTCAATCGGGAGGTGCGCGATGAGTGTTGCGATTGCGATCGGAGGAACGGGTGCGATTGAGCACTGACCGTCGGATCGGCGGGGAGATCAACGACCAGGATTTAATCGGGGCACGCAATCGGAGGAGGAGCAGAGGGACTTGCGATCAGCGGAGGGCCGTCGGATCGTGGGGCAGATCGACGGTGGGGAGGACCATCGGAGGGGTAGTGCGATCAGCGCGGGACCGTTAGATCTGCAGGGGAATGGACGGCCCAGATCCAATCGGAAGGTTTCAATCGGAGCGGCACTACTGCGACTTGCGATTGCGATCGGAGATGGGTTGCGATTAGCGGCCCGCCGTTGGATCTCCGCAGAAGATCAACGGTCACGAATGAATCGGAGGATCGCAATCGGGGCACGAGTAAAAGCACTTGCGATCAATCGGAGGGAGTTGCGATTAGCGCTCAGCCGTTGATCTGGACCCAAGATCAACGGTGCGGAACAGGCCGGCCGATTTATCGTTTAAAAACATATCGCATCGGGGTTTTTGCTATTACAAAGGGTTTTGCCCTCCCGCCGATGATTCCGATTGCGATAAGCGCCGGGGACTTAAGCACTTGGTCCCGGCGCGGGGTCATGTGGGGAAGTGGTTGGAAAGGTGCCTGCAGTAGAGGGGCTGGGCCTTTTATATGGTCGGAAAGTGGGTTTTGGGCCCATTTTAATGGATTTTGACGGTGAAGGAGGGGAACGATAGAGAAATAGAGGGGAAAGAAGGGAAAACAAGGGGTATGGGAGAAATTTAAAGGGAATTTGGGGGGATTTGAGGGGTAAAAAGGGAAATAGCAGGGGAGAAAAATGAGGGATAAAAAGAGGTTAGATGGGGGAAAAATAAAGGGGGGAGGGAGTCTTTGGGCACTTCTTCATCAACAGAGAGGCTTTAGAAGGGGAAAACAGCAGAGGGGGAACCATCAAAGGATAAAGGACACAAAGGGGCTTCAAGGAGGCTGTATTTCAGGGGAAATGTATTCCTTGAAGACTCAGCAACAAATTAGCCCCCTAATTGATTGTCAAAAGGTTCATAGGGGGGCTAACACCACCAATAATGACAATGGCTCTCAAGGTGCAAAAGGTAAAATCCACAGAATCTGAACAGTGATCTGGCATCGAACACCCGCAGAGTCAGTCGATCGAAGGCCAATGATGTGGACCTTGCGTCGAATGTGAAGAACCTTCCATTAAGGCATGTAGGCTCCAAGGTACCGGAAGGGAGTCTCTAGATCAGATTCCTGGATAATGAGTTGAAGTCGATAGGAAGTGACCTGGTCGAAGGAGGGCCATAATGTTTCCCAAATCATCGACACGAGACAGAGGAATATGATGTTTGTGAATTAGGACCAACAGAGAATCAAAGGGAGGTAGAAAACTTCAGAGGCAAACTTCTCTTGAACATATTAGAGCACGACACTGGATTCGGCAGTATTTGACATCAAAGGATCTGAGGTCATGATGATGTGGCAAAGAGAAAATGAGAGGTCAAAATAGATTACCCAAACCCATGGAGGCAAAAAAGACGAAGTGAGATGTCCCCAACCTAACACGAATGCAGACAAGTGCCATGTTCAAGAGCGACATACTACCAACACAACTAAAATCTGGTTCCATTTTCCCCCACCATTTCTGGCAAGTACCCCAATTATTTTTTAAAACAAGATTGAAGGGGATAGCATATGTTTTCACTGTAATTTTTTCCTTCAGAAAAATCCATCCCATTACTTTTTACGAGCCCTAGGAAGGAGGAACTCGAATAACGTCATGGTGACAAAGCCCGATGTCATCAGAGTTTAACAAGTCTGACGAAGGAAGAACTCGACATCTTTTCACATTTAGAGAGTTTGAAAAGAAGGCAGAAAATAAAACTCCAGCGGTCACTTTTCGTAGGTAGTCTCACAGATCCGAAAAGGTAGAAAACAAAGTCTGAAAGAACCTCTTAGTCGCAATAGGCTAAGGTATTCCTTTTTCGTAAATAATCCATCCTAGCTCAAAAAAGGGGTAAACTTATACTGGGTAGATCTCATTTCACAGCCATTTAACAAGTTCAAAACGATGAGCATCTTGGAAATATTTTCAGTTTTAGAGAGTCAGAAAAGAGCTGAAAGATGACTCCAGTAGTGACTTTTTCGTGTTTTTACCGAGTCCGAAAAAGTATAAAATGTAACTCGTTACTTCATCATTGTCGCATGAAAACCTGTTGCTGCACAACAGACATGTATAAAACCCATTTTTCGAAAATAATACAATAAAATAATTGAAAAACATGTCTTAAAACCTAATTAGGGTTGTGAAAAGGTTATAAAATGCCAAAAATGGTAAAAATAATTACTTTTCACTTTTTACCTCTTGTGGAGCAATAGTTACCCATTTTACTATGCAATCTTACGGAGACAATAGTGGCCAATCCAGTAGATCAATTGTAAATCCGTCAAATCAAGGTAAGAGCTGAGATCCCTCTTGTTATTTTAAGCTATTTATTGCTTTGTGCATTTGTCAATTTCGAATTTTGGGGGAAGAAATGTAAAAATTAGGGCTGCGCGGTTGGCGCGGGTTTCGGGCACAAAGTCACGCCAATTGCCTGATTTTTAACACTAGGGCGCACCCATTGGCGCAACTGTTTTAGAAATAGTCGCGCCAACGACGCAAACCAATTTCTAGCAAAAATATACATTAAATACTCCAATTGTTTACAAATTTAAGGGCTAAAATTGACCAATACCACTCATATGTGTGTGTTTGCAGGTAGAAAGAGGCAAAATGGTCATTGAATGGAAAGAACGGGAACATAGTGAAGAAGATGAGCTAGCCATGGAAAATGAGGGAGTTATGGAAGCCCTCAGAAACTATGGTTTGAAAAAATTCTTTCTAACACCATGTCTCAAAGCCCAACCCGAATTGCTATAGTATATAATAAATATATGGGACGAAAATCAAGAGAAGTTCATCTTACGGGATCAAGAACTTGAGATTGATGTTTCTGACGTGTACTTCATCACAAGATTATCGTGGAGAGGTGCAACACCACTCCTAACCAACACCCGACCCTGCATGGAAAACATGACCATAGTGATAGACAGGCTATGTCGAGGAGTGCGAAAAGGATCAGGTAGTGGGAAAGTTGATTTACAAATTATCCCATATTTGACACTACACGTGTTATTGGATACCATCACATGGGCTGCAGGATCACAAGCACCACACGAAGCAACAAAGACACAATTGCTTCTTGCTATGGACTGCATGGCTTCGACCATCTACAACTAGGCAGAGGCCATGACCATAAACATGAAGCGCCAACTAACAAAATGTAGGAAGACCGAATTGAAATAATTTGGTTATGGATCCATCCTGGTATCGTTCTTCTTGGAACGATTACCAATTTTTTAGCGACAGGAGGTCATAGTTCAACACCACCAACGAGAGAACCACGAATGCTCGATGGGCAGCACTGATGCCAAGGGTAGGGGGCGACCAACAGATGTCTTGGAGGCCGGAATTTTTTGATTGGCTCCGTCAAAAATTGATTGTTGTGGAGGATTGGCCCTACTCTGGCACAGATTTCACCGATTATTCAAACCTCCCACTCTCTAAGGGAGAATATTTGGATGAAGAGTTGGGTGAGACTCAATTTTTAAGTTTTATGAGTATTATGATTTTTTTTGTTTATTTATGTATGTTATGACATTAAATTCATGTGATGCAGATGTTGGCCCAGAGAGACCTGCTGGTATGTCATCGATAGCGAGGCAAATCCCTCGTGATTTTGACCCTCAAGGCAAGGGTGGCGAGGAAGATGAGATAGTGCGCAACCCGGAGGGGATCATTCGAGGAGTCCCAGATTATGCACATTTTGATGATGTTGCTCACACCTATCAGAGACATACTATAGGGGTGCCCAGCCGAATTCACCGCTTGCTGAGGCGGCTAGTACGGGCCGTGACATGTTATCACAAGCATCATGCTGATTAGATACCTAGGTTTATTTTATTTGCATATTTTGCGAGACATGATGTCTCAGGATCATAAACATACATATATTTTTTGGCGTTTATGATGCACACAGTTGCAAACATGTGATATATATATATATATATATATATATATATATATATATATATATATTTCCTTACATGGATCTCTTACATATGATGATGCTTTTACAAATTATGCAAATGTCTATCTAATACAATGTTAGCCACTGTATCAGTTAATGTGTTCATTCGTCTGGGAATATGTTGATAAGTAATAAAATCAAAATGTCTTTCCAACAAATGAATATGTTAATACAATCTTAGAATGTGCGGATTTCTAACCGAATAATGATTATTGAGTTGCAGAACAACAAGCTGTGAATCTAGATTTAAAAGCAATGTGCGTATGTCAAAGTTGATTGCCTCGGTTAATAGCTCAATGACAGTGCTATATTTAGCGACATTGTTTGTACTTCATCCTAGAAAAATACCTTGTAGATCTATCAACTCACCAGCAGAATCATAAATTACCCAGGCTGCCAAAGACAAATTCCCGGTACTGCGGGAAGCACCATCCGCGAAACCGACATAAGGGGTAATAGAAATTTGCACAATAAGCAAGACCCAATAAGTAGGAAAACGCTCACAAAGCACACCAAACCCAAAAAAATGTACAAAAATGAAAATAACACCTATGTACACCTGTTATGCATGAATGACTCATGCATAATATTTTTTGAGATACAAACCATTTCTGGGCTGTTCAAGAGGATGACCTTCGTAGTCAATTAGCTCATAGGCCCCATTTTGCAACACATGTTTAACGATGTAGGACCCATGCCACATAGGTTTAAATTTTCCTGCCCCCAGCTTATCATGAGCCTGGTCGTATACGAGGATGAGATCTCCTTCAATGAAGGAATGACGAGAAATTGACTGGTCAAAATGAGCTTTGACTCGCTTCTTTTGTGCTTCGATGACCAAAGCAGCTAAGCGACGAGTTTCATCCAACCTATCTAAGTAGAGGAGATGCTCTTCTTCCGATGAATTATTTGGCAGTAATTCCACAGCTAACTTGAGCGAAGGTATTTCACACTCAATCGGGAGAGTAGCTTCCAGATAGTAAACCAACTGAAAAAGGAGGAATCCGGTCACACTCTTAGTCGAAGTTCAGTATACCTAGAGAGCCGAAAATAACATGAGATTCCAATTGGATTTATGGATCCCAATCGTATGTTTAAGCATGGTCACAAGGACTTTGTTTACGGCTTCAACCTGGCCATTGGCCTGAGGGTAGTACGGTGTTGAGTTGTCGTGACACAGACCCAACTTAGAAGTCAACTCTGCCACCATGTAATGCCGAAAATGGAAACCATGATCGGTAACGATGGCTTGAGGGACACCAAACCGAGTAATAATATGATTGAATATGAGCTGAGCAGCTGTCTTACCATCAGCGTCAAGTGTAGGCATTGCTTCGGCCCATTTGGTGAAGTAGTCCACGACTACGATGATATAAGCATGCCCCCTGGCTGAGTGAGGGTTTCACGTCATAAAATCGATGCCCCAATTTTCAAAGAGACCAACGGTAATGAGAGGGTGAAGAGGAACAGGTGGCGCACGCAATTTGTGTTGATAAATCTAGCAATCATGACATTTACGAACTGTGACAATATAGTCTTTGAAAATGGAAGGCCAAAAATAACCAGCACAAAGTATCTTTTGTGCAGTGGCATAACCAGACATGTGACCACCACAGGTGCCATTGTGACAATCATTCAATACTTTCTCAGCTTCCTCAAGGGTCAAACATTGGGGGAGTAGAGAATCAACTCCAACACGATAGAGCGTATCTCTGACTATACGATAAGGTTGTGAGTGATGTTGGATACAACAGCAGACATCCTTTGTCAACTCAAATCGGAATGTGGAAGTCTAGAGATATACGATGATATCACCGTACCAAGGGTCAAGGGTGCTAATCAAGAAAAGTGTATCGTCCGGAATACGGTCCTCAGAACAAGATGGAGCGGAGTCGAAAGGGAGGGAACAAATAAAATCAGCAAAAACTAGTGATTTCTTTGATTTGGCAGCAATAAATTCCAAATCAAACTCTTGAAGGATAATGATCCACTTCGAGTATTTTCCCCCCAACAATTTTCAAGACAAAATATAGGTCATGGGGTTGCAATAAGAAATCACAGTCACCGTACGCAAAAGGATATAATGACGAAAGTGCTAGATGGCTTAGACCGCAACTAGTGCTAACTTCTCAACATGATCATAATGTGTTTCAGGATCGAGAAGGTTATGAGACAAGTAATAAATGACATGTTCATTACCATCATCATCGTCTTGTACCAAAACCATGGAAATTGTAGTAAAAGTGGCAGCTAAATAGATGGAAACATCATGGTGATAGTTTGGAGGAAGTAATAAAGGAGCGTTGACCAAAACAATCTTGAGTGCATCAAAATATTGTTGAGCAATCTCATCCCAACAGAAAGGGACGTCCTGTTTCAAAAGTCGTGTGAATCCTTTAGCTACTTCTGCATAGTTCGGTATAAAACGGGGTAGAAAATTCGCCTTTCCTTGCAGACTTTGCAACTGATGTAATGAGGATGGAGAGGGGAGATTTACAATAGCCTCAACCTTGAGTGGATCGAGGTGAATTCAATATTTAGACATGATAAACCCTAAAAGTCTACCAAAATCAACACAAAAGACGCATTTATGTGGATTAAGCCGAATGTTGTAGTGCCGACAACGAAGAAAGATCTGACGAAGATGGTCCGGATGGTCCCTATGCTTAGTTGAATGAGCCAAAAGGTCATCCAGGTAAGGCTGAACGATGTGATGAATGTCATGGAAAGCGTAGGAAATTGCTTGCTAGAATGTGGCCCAGCATTCTTAAAGCCAAAATGGAGCTTCTTGTATGCTAAGGTAACCCAAGGACAGATAAAAGTCGTCTTGTGATGATCAGCTGGGAGAATTTTAATCTGATTATATCCAAAAAAACCATCCATAAGGGAAAAAATCTCACTCCCGGCATAGTCGTCAATGATCTGATCGATGAAGGGAATAGGATAATTATCCTTAGGACAGACCTGATTTATGTCACGGTAGTCAACACAGACACAGATAGTTCCCTATTTCTTATCGACAAGAACGATGTTTGAAACCCATTCTGTCAAGGGATTTGGATAAATGAAACCAGCTTTGAGAAGTTTTTCAACTTCACCTTTAATGGCCGCAACCTTTCTAGGATGCACCGGGTGAAGACACTGGCAAACAGACTTCGAACCGGGATAGGTAGAGATTTCATGCACCACTATAATAGGATCAATGCCGGGCATTTATTTGTATGACAACGCGAAGACATCACAGAATTCGTGGAAAAGGCTAGTACAAACTTGGACTTCATATGAAGAACAAGTGACCCCCACATGGATGTTCTCGACGATTCCAGACTTCATGGAAATGTCAATAGGAATCGTTTGTGTGATATTGCTCAAGTTTCCTTCTGTAAAGACTTCATGTGTCAGGATTAGCATTTGAAGCAGAGGAGAAGGAACTTGAGATTCAAAATTCTCAAGACATGTAGACATAGCCCTGAGGCCAGGCATAAACGAAGAACGATGATGACCATTTTCCCACAACAGGTCTTTGAGAGACATGGTTTCCATGATGGCTTCATTGGAAGGAAACACTTCTTTCAAAGGATCAAGCGAGTCTGAATTGTTGAGCCAGGGGGATTGAGAATACACATCAAGAGACAAGCTCAAAGGAGCACCATCAGAGGGTGGAGTATCCAATGCAGCAATGAGTTCACAATAATCGATTTCAATCGGACTCAAAGGCATTGAATCTCCAAATGAATCGACTTTTTCGGGTGAAAGAATAATCCATAGGTCATTGGACCAAGAGATCATATTAACTTGAACAGTCTTTGGTGGCGAAAGGGGAAAAATACCCATGAGGGGTGGATTCTTGAAGAGACCCGCCCAACACTCTCGAAGGGAGTAGGGATCTTATCCACATACGAAACGTTGTTCTCGGAAGAAGAGGTGAAGAATAACAATTGATCGACAACAACAATGTTTCCCTCGTGTGGAAATTTCAAAACACAGAAGAGGGTGGATGGAACGCAAAGCATAGCGTGAGTCCAACTGCAACTGAGTAGAAGATTCTAATTGTGTTGGGCATCAACTACTTCTACTTCAACATTGACTGTCTTCCCTTTCAAGGTAATCATAAAACTTGCGAGAACACCCAAAGGTTTTGATTCCCTTCAATCAAATGCTTCAAGGGCATTTGCTGAGGAATTCAGGGTCGAAGAGCCAATGACCTTCCAGCAAGAAGATGACATGATGCAGGTTTATGCACCTTCGTCCACAACAACTCGATGGATGTTGAGACCATTAATAATTACTTGTATAATGAGCGCAATCTGGTGCAGAAGTCGTGGGACGAAATTATCTAGATCGAAAGCAAGAAGGTTAGTATCAGCAGGATCAACCCCGCCGATCGCAGAAAATAAAGCTTTCCGATGAGATGGAAAACTCTAAAGTACTTCTAACGCGGACATCACAGATGACGCCTGTGCCAAATCCTCAAAAATATTGTAATGTTGAACAACATGGGCATTGGGATTATAAGAAGACTTCCGGAGAACACCTTTGGAAGGTGGTCGCATAACGGGTTTATCACTGGGCCTTTCAATCTCAAGAGGGCTGGAAATAGGTGGGGGAGGAGGACCATCAGCGATCTCCTTCCCCGTTGCCTAGTGCGACCCAACATAATATTTCGACCGAGTAGCGATAGAAACGGATGCAGAACCATTCATCATGAACACCCGAGAGCCGAATGGAGCAGATGACTGAGGCTGCTCGACCATTTGGGTCTGCTGATATGGAAGAGGTTCTTTAAGGACAGCAGGAGTACCCTGAGTGCCCTTGAGAAATCTCCTCACTTTGGCCCGTTGAGGACAATCCTTGGTGTAGTGCTCTTCATCACAAATCAGACAGGGGTACTTTAGCTTACGCTGTGAACCATCATCAGGACGAGATTTGGACGAATCTGGTTTCGGGGCATCAGCCTTGGCCTTGTCTTTACCCTTCTTTTTCCCTTTAGAAGTCTTATCTGCGAGATTGGACTGAACGACATTGACCTCCAATGTTTTACCAAGATTCGGGCTAGACTGAAGAGAAATATCATTGGAAGAATTAGACTTTTGCTTCCCAGGGTTGGAAGAAGAAGACTTACGTGAAGTTTGAGACACAAAGCCAATAATACCATTGACGGATGGGGTCGCCGGTGCTTTAGAAGTTCCAGGTTGAGGGGCATCAGTCAAAATATCATACAATATGCCCGATTGAGAGTACACGAGATCAAGGTTCTGTGCACGAGAAATGGCCTGTTCCTCAGTTACACATGTCCCCATGGCTATGTCTTTCGAAATCTGATTGACAAAGGAGGTAGTGAACCAATGAGTAAGAAGCTGATCAGGAATTTCAAATTTTATCAAGCGACGACGACGTCTCCATTCATGAATATGGTCCGAGATATGAGTAGCCCGGTCCTGTTTCAAGGAGGTGAGGAGATGCGTCCCGGCTTCATCACAAACCAGTAACTGAAAATGAGTAAGGAATGCCATGGCGAGAGAGTTGAAATCTTGAAAGATACCACGAGAGAGCTCGATATACCACTTAGTATCAGCACTAGTAAGAGTCCATTGGAAAATACAAAGCCGAATAGAATCGTCAACCCAAGAGTTAGAGGAACACCATAAGTGGTAAGTCATAACATGTGCTTGGGGGTCTTCTCCAGACTTGCCCTCAAATTTGGGACAATCACCAGGAATCTTAGTTCGAACCGGAGGCCAATATGGGTTATGAAGAATAGGATCATTCGTTAACTTTGACACATTTGGTAACTCCAATGTGGCGAGAAATGGTAATTGAGGGTTAAAAGGCATAGCAGGTCCCCGATAAGAACCCGAATTCACATTCCACCTTGTTTGAGAAAATTTCTGCTCCCATTGGTTCTGTCCCGAAGGATTCTGATGATATGGGGGATAAGTCGAATAATTTTGTTGATACGGAGGTTGAGGACCAGGATATTGATTCTGAGTATACCATCGAGGTCCTTGCTGAGCAACATAAGGATTTTGCGGTGGAATGTAAGCATGGCCTTGCGGTTGATTATACTGTAACTGAGATTGAGGGTGATAATTAAATCCTTGAGGCACACTATATACTGGTCGATATTTACCATGAGGGTAATAAGCGCCTTTGGGTTGAACTAGATGTTGATAAGTGGGGCCCTGTTGAGCTGAATAAACAGGGTGGACCAAAAGCTGAGCAGGCTGAACAAGCTGTTGAAAAGTAGGACCCTGCTGTGAAGCAGAGTAAAATTTTTGTTGAGCAGGTTGAGCGAGCTGTTGGGCAGGTTGAACCAGATGTTGGGCTAGTTGAGCAAGTTTCCCTTGCAGAGCAGGTTGGCCTGGATGCTGAGGGCCACCAGGTTTCCCTTGCTGAGCACCTTGGCCTGATCGTTGCGATGGAGTAGGTTTCCCCAGAGGAGGACCAGAGGTGTTGTGCCAGAATTGTAATCTACGGATAAATTAAGCTTCCCTAGACAGGGGCTAGTCTAGAACAACAGGTGAAAGACTATACGACTATTTCTCCTAACTTAGAACAGATATACAGAGAGGATTGGAGGCTTACTTGTTCAGTCGCTTCCAAATGACTCCTTCTGTCGCTTTTGTTGCAGCTTCAAATTCAAGCAGTTTGTGAGTTGAATGCTTCCTGCAAGAAAGAACACTGAAACAACAGAAGATGCAATAATATAGATATCTATTCAATCTAGTTAGCTAAATCAGTAAAGCATAAACCACATACATCAACCAAGATCTTACAATATGAAAAATCAAGGTCAATACAGATGCATGTAGGGAAAAATAAGAAGTACTCTTTATTGATGATAGAAGGAGAGGCTACAACCTAGTGACTGATTTGAAGTGAGCTTACAACAATGTTCCCAAGCCTCATCACAGTATAAATCTCTCCAGCAGCAGCTTCGCAAATCTAGCTCTTAATTGAAAATCCTCCAGCATTTCTCTACTCAAATTCTTCCTTCTCAAGCACTTAGATCTGTGCTCAATTTATAGATGAATTGTAGGTTGTTTTGCAATCAATAAATTTCCAAAAATAGGAAATACATGTTTCCACTCATGTAGATGTCAAATGGACACTTGGATCCGAAGCTTGACACATGTGAACTCTTCTAGAAGGCACTGGCCAAGTGGAGATTCTTGAACAATGAGAATTTCACTTCCAATGTGACCAACACACCTGTGAATGTCAGGAAGTGCTTTGCAGAGCAGCCTTGCATGGGGCTACCTGCATATGCAACACACTTAGGCCCCTTAGAGCCTGCGTTGGTGAACTCTCATATGTTATATAATAAGCTTCAAACCATGGAAACCTTTGCTTGATGAAAGTCTTGCTTGATTTGTCTTGTTTCTTGTCTTAGGGTATGTAGCAACTAAAATGATAGGGAATGATAGACCCTTGATCATTGGTCCTAGAGATGATGGCCAGTTAACCAGGTCATTGAGAATGGTGCCCAAATTGACCTATAACAATTTCCCCCTAAAGCATGAGATCCAAATAATAAGAACATTTGATTGAGATGTTTTACACTGTGATGAGTCTGGAAACGAAACAAAGTGGTCACTTGCATCAATATTACAATACATTAAATCATGATATATCCTCTTTTGATCATAATTGCTGAGGATATGAATTACCATATTCAACACATAAAACAATCTAATAACATGTACATAATTCAGAAAGTCATCTTCATTGGAATGTTGCCTAGATGCATACATGCCTACAGATATAGGCCCATGTTTGGATGATAATTTGTATGTAAGGTCACCATACAGATGATGTGTACAAAAATCCTGAAATTGCAGCCCAGATGGATGACACTAGATCCAGGGTCTTCTTATCTCGTTCACTCGATCATTCGGGTACAAGTCTAACCATGCGAATATATGATTTGTTGTCGAACATGGAAAGAAATCGTTTGATTACCAGCCAATGATGTGTGTTGTTAACAAACGCGAGAGAACCACCATTAATTTCAATGGCCCTCAAGGTACTGCAATACATTTTGTAAGGCATGAATAGATGATTTGATGTCAAACGCCAAACAAAATCTTTTGGTCGAAGGTCCGGAAGCGAGGGTCTTGTTGATGCTATAACAAGCCTCATGGTACTGGAATCTGATGTTTCTAAGTGAACTTCCTAGATATTTATTTGTTGTCGACAAGAAGTCACCTTATTGCAAAACAGGAGTTACTGATTTCGGAGACAAGGGTATGACTTGTTATAGCAATTTTTCAGGGATGACGGTCATGAAAATGAAGGTTTACGAGTATTGTAGAAGGATGATTTTTTAATCACTGGATGACTTCTCTTGAACATATCGGCGACACTGTGATGAGTTGGCAGCATTGACCCAAAACTAAAGTGAAGGTATGATGAACCATAGGTGTGAATGAATCGTCAAGATAATTACCCAACCCAAACAGTCATGAACATGGAGTGAAAGAAGTGTCATGTTCAAGAGTGACTTACTACCAAAAAGAAACTTTGCTTACTTTTCCCAAATTTTCCTCGGTCATTTTTTGACCAGTACCTCTTTATTTTTTAACAAGGTTGATGAGGATAACATTTTCTTGATCTATAATTCAACCCTTTGGGCGAATAAAGTATCGCTATTTAATAATTTAACGAGTCTAGCGATGAATGAAACTCTATTCTTGCCATGATCGACAAGCCTGTCGCTATTTTATGTTTTAACGAGCTTAAAGACAATGATAGCTTTTTCATATTTAGAGAGTCTGAAAAAGAGGATGAAAGAGAACTCCAAAAGTACTTTTTCGTAAATTTGTCACTCAGATTCGAAAAAGTGTAAAATAGTATCTAAGAGAACCTCTTTGGTCATGTTTAACCAAGGTATTCCTTTTTTGTAAATAATCCATCTCGGTCTGGAAAAGGGTTAAACTTATACTGAGTATATATCAATTCATTTACGTTAACGAGCTTGAAAGGACAAGTCACTCGGCAATATTTTCACATTATCAGAGTCTGAAAAGAGCTGAAAGAAGACTCCAGGGGTTCCTTTTTCACTGTTATCAAATCTCTAAAAAGAGATAAAAGTGCGCTTCAAATCCTTTTTCTTTTTTAACAAAGCTCGAAAAATAAGGAGAAAAAGTATGCTTTGTGGTCAAGTCATTCTTTGAATAAATCTGTATGACTAATATGTTCATCAGTTGTATTTCCTGTTCAGAACAATATCAAATGGATCAAAAATACATGTTTCATGATAAAAACATAATAAAACTATAGTCATAGCAATAAATTTAACTTGCAAACAATTAAATGACTATAAAAATTAGTTTCATTATTCATTTTTACCATTCCATAGTTACCATTTTCATTTTGGAGCTCTGAACCTGATTTTTCCCATGAACTTCAGCCGTCGATTGCATGCAATTGGTAAGAATGTTTTGAATTCTCCCTGCAAGAGCACATGTCGAATGCCCCCTGCAAGAGAATATGCCCCCCAAGCTTCATTTCATTCACCTAAGTAAACTATTGGTTACTAATAGCTGGATGGAATGAAGGTTCATTTACAAGATCAGATGGAATAATCATCGTAATTAGGAGAGGATTTGTTTCATTTTTTAACGAGCATGACACAGGAAAAGAACTATGCTCATGACCTGTTTCATTTTTTAACGAGGTTGACACAGTAAAAGAACTATCCTCAAAGGCACTTGTTTCATTTTTTAACAAGGTTGACACAAGAAAAAAGAACTATCCTCAAAAGTTTGTTTCATTTTTTAACGAGGTTGACACAGAAAAATAACCATCCTCATTGTGCAGTGGAACTAGTGAGTGTGTGCTGGAAAAGATGTAGTCTAACGAAGTCATCATTTAAGGAGTTTGATGAATACCACAAATGATAAGTTATAACATGCGTTGATGGGTCTTCTCCAGGGTTTTCATTGAATTTAAGAATGTCTGACAGTAACAGATGTGGTATCACCAACCACCAAGGAGAGGAACCAGATAGGATTCCAGATGATGACATGGGTGAAGTCAATGGAAAAAACATCGAAAATGAAGCAAAAATAGATGTTGTCGCAGCTGAAATAGATGGTTCAGTCTGGGATGTTATCTCAGCCATGGTCAAATGACCCAATGTATACCCTATAGAATCTACAGGAACTCAAAGTGACATAGGATCAACAAAAGCAGAGGAAGGTGATTGAGGAAAAGACTCATACAGGTAAAGCTCCTACTAAAAATGAGTTGGAGTTAAAGGTGTCTCGTCTTCTGACATTTATTCAATCGAAATCAAACCAAGTGGAAGAACTTTTCCGTCAGGCCCAAAGTATATTTCTAGTGGTTGACTACATGATATGGGAGACTCAATGGCTACAATAGATTGTGGAATGACCAATACAGAAACAAATTTTGGTTGTTCAACTTCGGGATCAATATTTTCTCCACTTAGGGAATATAGCAATAGAAATATAAGGAGATGATAGACCCTATTTCATTGGTCCTGGGGATGATGTCTGGTTTGACCAATAACAGTTTCCCCCTAAAGCACAATGGGATCCGGATGAACTTCTAGTTGAACAACGTTGGTTTTGGGAGGTATGGTGTCACAGATTGGATGGATTGTGACCACGGGTAGCTGTGAGGACTCTGTCTCGACAATGGTATAGAAACCAAGATTTGTAGAAAACACTTGTGCCAACTCTGGTAGATGGGAAGATGATGCTTCACCAGAGGTACTGGTTTCGGTAGAGCGATGTCTACGCGAATGACGGGGGATAGGATTTTTTTCTTCCATGATTATTGATTTATTTTATCCAAAAAACAAATAAACAAAAAGAGGGTAATGCTAGGCAAAAGGGTTTACCAAGAAACTGTGAACTGCAAAATACCTCCTGGAGAACCAAGAAGTACAGGCAGGTAATCTCCCTGAATGTTGTGTTCGGTGTATCACAATTTCAGGGCAGCCGACTCGGTTCACTATGGATGGATAGCACCTAAAGTTTTCCTCCCAAATATACCCGAAGGTACGTGGAGGCCCAAGTCCATATTAGCGCTGTTTGATGTGAAACCGTATAGTGAGAGCACCCCTTTATACTTATCGTACTGTAACACCGCCAGATATACCTGAAAGTACGTGGACGAGCTACGATATACTTACATACGTGGAGTGAGGTATCACACTTGGAATGTATCGCAAACAAGTTAACGACAATTGCTATGTTTTATAATGCCGGAACACGTCTCTAGCCTAGACCTTCTAAATGCTATCGTTATGGTTCCACAACATTGTTAAGTAAATTGAGATTTATTTTATGTTGATCTTGCTTAACAATTTTCCTTTCAAAGGTTCACCGCGATGATGTATATGAAATTCCTAAAAATGCAAGATAAGAATGATAAACAAACTTTCACTTTCAGCTTTTTCAATGAAGAACTTAGCTACTAAGGGAAGAGAGAAAATAATTTGTGAGCAAACAAATCAATGAAAAAAAACAAATCAATGAATCACAAACTAAATGCAAATTTCCTAATGTTCCTTTTGCAAAAAGCACACAATCCTACATGCAAATGCAAGTTTTTATTTTCATTTTCCTTAATGTTATGAATACAAAAAAGAAACTAGGTGCACTAGATCAATAATTCAAATGCCTTTTACTTTTGAGAAACTAATAATACAAACAACAATTTCTCTTTTGAAGGAAAAATGAGGATTTCAACAACAATTTCGCCTATCAAGGAAACGAAGATTTTACGACAATTTCCTATTTCGAAAGCAAATGATTCTTAATACGACCATAAAAAATACTTTGAAATCAACTTGTCAATGATAAAGAAATTTTTTTCTAAAGAAACATTGAACAAATTTTCAGCCAAAGGAGGAAGAAGTATATAGATTCACTGGTCAATTGAGCATCAAACTTTTCAGAACACAACAACAGGAAAAACTGAAGCAAGTTGCAAAGTAAAATTCAAGAGAATTTGGTCACTTTCAGGAGTCAACGCAGTCTCCAAGGGGAGACAGTGCTCTACAATGCAGGCTAGGAAGGGAGACAGTGCTCTGCAAAGCACTATGTCCAGTCTAAGGGTGCATTGGGCACAATAAACAAAGAAAAATGTTACTGTTTAACTCACTGTCTTTGCAAATTAGGCTATGAAAAATTATAATCTTTATGTGTAACAAATACTGGGTGGATAAACAAAGCAAATCAGAGGCTAAAAAACCTAGAACTAAGAGAAATTCTCCCCAGCGGAGTCGCCAATTTGTTGGGCCAGAATTGTAATCTACGGATAAATTACACTTCCCTATATAGGTGCTAGTCTAGAACAACAGGTGAAAGACTATACAACTATTTCTCCTAACTCAGAACATATATAGAGAGAGGATTGGAAGCTTACTTGTTCAGTCGCTTCCAAATTACTCCTTCTGTCGCTTCTGTTGCAACTTCAAATTCAAGTGGTTTGTGAGCTGAATGCTTCCTGCAAGAAAGAACACTGAAACAAAAGAAGATGCAATAATATAGATATCTATTCAAGCTAGTTAGCTAAATCAGTAAAGCACAAACCACATACATCAACGAAGATCCTACAATATGGAAAATCAAAGTCAATACAGATGCATGTAGGGAAAAATAAGAAGTACTCTTTATTGATGATACAAGGAGAGGTTACAACCTAGTGACTGATTTGAAGTGACCTTCCAGCAACATTCCCAAGCCTCATCATAGTATAAATCTCTCCAGCAACAGCTTCACAAATCTATCTCTCAATTGAAAATCCTCCAGCATTTCTCTACTCAAATTCTTCCTTCTCAAGCACTTAGATCTGTGCTCAATTTATAGATGAACTCTAGGATGTTTTGCAATCAATAACTTTCCAAAAATAGGCAAGACATGTTTCCAGTCATGTAGATGTCAAATGGACATTTGGATCCGAAGCTTGACACATGTGAACTCTTCTAGAAGGCACTGCCAAGTGGAGATTCCGGAACAATGAGAATTTCGCTCCCAATGTGACCAATGCACTTGTGAATGTCGGGAAGTGCTTTGCAGAGAAGCCTTGCATGGGGATACCTGCATATGCAATGCACTTAGGCCCCTTAGAGCCTACGTTCGTGAGCTCTCATATGCTATATAATAAGCTTCAAACCATAGAAACCTTTGCTTGATGAAAGCCTTGCTTGATTTTTCTTGTTTCTTGTCTTAGGGCATGCAACAAATGAAATGATAGGGAATGATAGACCCTTGATCATTGGTCCTAGAGATGATGCCCAGTTAACCAGGTCATTGGGAATTGTGCCCAAATTGACCTATAACAAGAGGGTTTTCCTTGTTACCCAACGTTCGAACCAGTTTGAGTATATGATCCTGCTTGTTGTACAAAAGGTTTTCCCTGTGATGAATATATTTTCCCACCAGGACCGTTAGAAGGTCCTGGTTGATATAAAGGTTGACCAAAAGGTCCCTGGGGTTGTCCTTGTTGTACCGTAGGCTAACCTTGTAAAGGTTGGTCTTGTGGACCGTAAGGTTCTCCCTGAGGACCTAATGCAAGCCCTAAATGAGTTGAAGGTTGTCCCTAAAAGGGTTGTCCTTGTGGGCCAAGGGGTTGCACCTGATAAGTATTCCCAATCTCAGGAACGATTTCATAGGGGTCATAAATAGGAACGCCACACTCATCATAATGATGGGGATTAGGAAACACATAAATGGGGGTACCCACAACATCATAGTGATGAGGAGCAAGATAGGGAAAATAGACATGATTACCATATTTTTCATAATGGTGTCGCAGATTAATAGGAGCATGAGGCTGCTGAGAAACCTGAGAGTTCTGTTGATGAACATATAATAGATACTCTTCAAAAGTAAGGCCACCAGGTATCTCAGTTGAGGCCACTGGTGGCTGAGTGACTGGCGCAGACGCAACCATGCAGACAGTAGGTTTAATTGGGACAGATGTAACTGAAAGCGATGAAGCAGGTGTCATCAGTGACAATCCTAATGATGGAAGGACTGGACTCCTGGATGGAGTAGATGCAGCCATGGATGCAACACTAGCAATAATCTAGCTCAGAGACCTATATCCGGCTGGAAGCGACACCGATGGTGAAGATTGAGCAGACACATGAGGGGTATTTTCAGGGAAAAGTTGGTATTCTTCATTAGAAACAAGAATTCCATCACTGCCAATAGGACCTAATGATTCCGTGTCTGACTCCGCCGTAAGATCTTCGAAAAGACTACGGGGACTAGGAGGTATAACAATAACTATAAATGGTGATCCCAACGTAAGAGGAGGGAACTCTTCTTCATCCCCAAAACCAGACCAAGCGCCTGAGGGAGGCCAATTGAACTCAACTGGCTTGTCAGCGGGAGAACGGGTAGCAAGGGGTAAGACTAACGGGAGAATAGGATGCTGAAGCTTGGTAGACCTAGTGGATTGAGGAGTTTCAAATGAACTGTCCGGTAAAGGAATACCTCTAGAAGGGAGTGAGGACGACAAAACCGGTGGTTCCACCACCATGACTGCTTCACAACAAGAAGGAAAAGGAGAGATCCGGGCAAAGACTTAAGAAACCAAGGCAAACAAAAATAGGCCAAGTGCTAAAACTTTTAATGGGTGTGTGATCGTGGGTAGTTTATTTTACAACACTGAAACCAAAATTTGTTGTTTCATGTTTGAAGAGTCAAGAAACATGCAAAAGATGACTCTAATCGCTTTCAATTTTGCACGAGCGTGAAAGGACAAGTGCTTGATGATATTTTCAAATTTAAGGAGTCAGTAAAGACAAAAAATGACTGCTCAAGTATTCTAAGCAAGAAGGTATGCCAGGTTTCTGTGAACTGCCATATACACCTTGGTGATCAAATGAAAGAGAAATGACCAAGGACTTAACGTACATGCAGGTAGTCTCCCCGAATGCTGTGTTCGGTGTATCACGGTTACAAGGTAGCAGACTCGGCTTCCTATGGATAAAAGGATTACAACCTAGAAGGGTCTCCCTTTATATAATCGACGGTACGGGGAGCACAAGTCTGTACTAGCGCTTTCTGGAGCCAAATGGTGAATGACAGCTACTAGGTTTTAAGATGCTGGAACACGTCTTTAAATTAGACCACTAGAATATTTCGTTAGGTATCAATGTTGCCTTACGTTAACTGAAATAGGTTTTAATGTTGATCTTGGATTAGGTTTCAATTTCCAGGCCTTAACGTATGTCATATCTGAAATTTTCCTAAATGCAAAACCACATGCAGAAGGATACCATTTTCATTCAATGAAAGATATCTACGAGAAGGAAAGAAAACTTTCAAGAGATAGTGAATAGTGAAATCATGCAAAAACATCCACTAATGCATTTATTGCAATCTACAGAAAACAAAACTCTTTCATAGCCTATACAATGCTAGTTATGCGAGGGAACGTTTCATTTTCAAAGCAAAAAGAATGCAATATTTTGGTTTTTTCAATGCAATAGAGAAAAAAATGCACTAAATAACATGAAAAACAAAACTAAAACACTAGCTTGAGAGAGCGAATGTAAAATTCGAAGCAGAATGACTCCAGCAACATGAAACAAACACAAAAATACCCAAACTAATGCTACAATCTTTTCAAATCAAAGAGAAATCTCCAAAATGACCCATACAAGCAATGTAATCGGTGCTTGGAGTAAGAGGAAGAAGAATCAAACGAGAAAGGAAATGATCATTCAACCAATGAACTTACTCAACAGGATCAAAGAGACCAAGAGAAATTAAATAGGGAACAAATTTGGCAGCTATCAAGAAACTCGATCTCCAAACAGAAGGCTCAGTGCACCAAGGCACTCAGAAACCCTACGATCTGCAGCCACACTGATAAGAAATGGACAAACGACTGAGGAAAACAAGCCTCCAACAATCAAAGACAGTCCAAAACACTTCAATTACTCTTAAAAGTAACCCGGAAACAAGTAAAACTGACCAAAATCTCATGGAAAATCTCACACCCAAAAACTTACAGGGGTTGGCGCAACTGTGAGGTGGTATTTAGCGCCAAACAGGGGATGGCGCGAGTGCTACAAAGGCAACCTGCACCAATCGGCACAACTGTTCAAAGAAAAACCGCGCCAAGCCAGTTAACCAAGGAAAAGGGAAAAACATTACAGAGCAGAGGTCAATCTTGACACTCTGGGGCTGAACAGGGGTTTGAAGCACAGTTAAACAACTAGAAAGGTAAAAAACAAGACAAAAAACCCAAAAAACGACCCAACAAGATCAAAGACAAACTCGCACTAATCCCCAATGGAGTCACCAACTTTTTATGTAGGTAAATCCTCTCTACAGATAGAGATGATCCCTCTAGCCCTAGAGTGGGTCTAGAAACCAGGAATCATTCTAGAGTGTAGGTTCCTAGATATTTGAATGAAAGAGGACACAATAAGATGGCCTACCTATGGTCTAATGCTGTCATCGACAATCGTAGTGGTGATGAGAACCTTTCACTCCTGATTTGGCAAGTCACAACCCCTTCGCTTATCGCGTTTGGACACCTACACAGGGATCAGAAAACTAACCACATACCACATAATAATTTCATCCAAAAACTACTGGCCAGTTAGAGAAGACTAAGCATATTGCATTTGATAAAGACAAAATACAAGATGGGAATTAGACAATAGTCACTTATATTATTAGGTAGAAAGAAGAGATACAACCATGCTCTGACATTGCAGTCTCCTCCAGCGGGGTTCAGGTGAAGCATGTCTCAAAGCTCATCGAGGAATTCAAACGAGATGAGGGCTCTCTCAATGGATTTCCTTCTTGATATACCTTCTCAATAACTCAGTTATTCAGCTATAGTTCAGTTCTCCAAGTTCAGCTAGCTTTCATAAAGGGATATGGCTTGTTTATATAGAGGAAAAGGAGGAGGTTGGGATCCCTACAAAGGTGGAAGGGAGGCCTATCCTTTAGGAGTGTTCCAAGGGAGGTGGAAACCACTAACCAAAGGAGGAAACCCGTGGATGTTTAGTTCAACCACTCCCAATGACTCATCCTCGAGGTTGTTGGAATGGAACCTCCGTCTCTATTTTTAAAAAATATTCCCAAAACAGCTTGGTGTGGGTATTACACTGGGATAGAGCACCAGGTGGCGTGGGCCCTAGCGTTAATATTCCACATCGGTGCGAGGGTAGAACTGGCTACTCGCGCCAAGGCAAAAACAGGGGTTTTTGATGCTCTGTTCAGGAAATTGTCAACAAGAGGAATCCTACCTTCATGTAGAGGGATGTAATGAAGGTCTTTGCAAGGCATGAAAATTTTCATAGGTCACATAAATGACCCTCCAATGTGTGGGATGGGGATTGCAGGTACAATGACAAAATGCTGTGTAACAATATGCAACGACCAAAATTTATTTGAAAACTTGTTTGAAAAGACAAAATTTTGACCTAGGATTACTAGGAAATAAACTAAAAGAGAATATTTTATCACTGAACATATTGACACTAAAAAGTGAGATAAGTTATTCTTCTCTTATAGGTTCTTCAAAAAGTTCAGGTTGCTCACCTATAGGGTCTTCTAACTCCCTTGTAGTTAGAGAGGGAAATTCATAATCATCGAAGAAGAATGAGGGTTGACTGTTTGAGGGTGTGGGGGGTTTTGGTAAGAATTTCCATTTGTTATCCCTAATCCTATGAGGCATGAAAGAACACATTTTATTTTTCAATTTTTCACTTTTTGTTCAAAGTAATAAGACTGATGCAAAAAAATAAAAAAAAGAAGCAATTCTTAAGCAGAAAAAGCACCTACTTAGACAACTCCCTAGAAACGAAGCCAAAAAGTGATGAGCCCTAGTATTTCACCATTGATGTTGCAACTTCTAGGGGCTTCTTAACTTCAATTATCAACTTGGGGTTCGTACAAACTTAGTGGTGATAGTGTTATATGAACAACGAGTTAGGTTCTACTCATGTCACTCCTATTCATGAAATCTTATCAAGGTGTTCAAATACCACTCCTTCCACTAATTACAGTGAAAAATACTTATAAAAGCATAAATGAACATGATTCTAACTACAAAGGTGAAAATTCCATTCATAAAATTTAAATGCTAATTGAAATTGTATGAGGGAGAATAGGTTAATTTATTTGCAGAAATAAATCATGCTACTCTACTTGTCATCCATCAAATGTAAATTCTACTTGAAGTTGCACAAGGTAAAGAAAAGGCTAATATATTTTTAGGAATAAATCATGCTACTCTACTTGTAGAAATTATCCAAAGGGATTCATCTGATCTTGTAGTTTACTAAAACAAAATACTAAATCCTTCTACAAATTTTGTGGAAACCAAATTCGATTACACAATGCATAATAACATAACAAGTAAGAGAAAGAAATTATCAATCACACAACACCAGATGTATCTGGGGAAAGAAACTTCTCAAAACCCTACTATTTGTTTATTACATAAAGTCAATACCATGAAACAATACAATGCTATTTTCCTCACCGAGAAACCTTTGCACTCTACAGAATGTCTCACTCTGATCTAGGCAAACTCGGTCCAATACTTAACCAATTCTCAGCCTCTGTCTAACCAGCCTTGCTTACGCATTCTTGGATGAATTTTGGCCCTATTAATAAGGAAATTCCCAAGAATTGATTGCGCAATTACTTCAAGGCATCCTAATGACCTTGTGCATGACCTGTACAATTTTCTGATTATGAAACTGATAGTTATCTTCCCTTTTACCCCAATCTCAACTAGGACTTCCTTAGAACTAACATGAAACAAATATTTATAGTGAATTATCAGTTAAATTATTGATCACTACTTGTGAATTAAATCATATTCAATTCACTGGACCTATCACTAGCTCATCTCTTAGTTAGAACTAGTTAAACTGGTTTTAACTCAAATAATTGAGTTAACTAATTACAAGTCACAAATAACTGTAACTGGACCCCCAAAAACTTAGGAAGAACTCTACATGCCTCCATTTTGACCTCCAACTCGAATTAACTGAGCTAACTAAGTCTTCCCGAGTAAGTTAACACTTACAAGCTATCATGTGATGTGGAATTATAGTTTACTTTTAATTTAATTAAGGGAAAATTAAATCAGAAGCCCCCTTGGGTGTCATTTATGGGTGCCATTTTCAATATTTCTTGTTTCTATTTTCAACACTCTCTCTCAACAAGAAATGAATTCAATCTATCCTGATCCAATACCTTTGGAATGTTCTGCAAGCAACACTTCTCTCTAGTGTTTTTTCTCGTGCAACTTCTAAAACTGAAAAGAATACAAACTGAATTAGTATGATGAATCTATTATCAGAGTCTCTAAATACTACTAGTTACTGGACTGTCTACTAAAAAATTTGTGCTGCTGCTGAGGCTGCATTTGTGCCGCTGCTGAGGCTGCATTTGTGCCATCTGCACTGCTTCCAACTCTAATCTACGCTCCAATATCTGACATTTGTCACTCTAATATTTGACTGCATCAATCAGTACTAATCCATCCTGCTACTGTGTGCTATGGCCCCACCATAGCCAAGTACTGATCCATGAGACAAGACATCTCAATGGACCTTGCTTAAATTTTTTCTCTTGGGATTATGACTTCACATTGCCCCACCTCTCACCTAGAGGTATGGCTGCATGTGCTCCCTCTGCCCACCTGGATTTAAATTCCCCCCTACTGGATGTCTCTACTTGATTGGATGCCTCCACTCGGTCTCCTCTCTACTTCTCCAATTGTGGTTGCTCCACAACCTTCTAAGATTGCCTCTGAGGCTACATGTTTAGAGTTAATTTATGCTCCCTCTCAACCAGCAAGTATCTAACCTCTTCTTTTCTCCTCAAATATTTTCATACATCTTGTACCTCAAGAGCATACATGTTCTTGACTCGCACACAGATTTGTTTCACATGTCTAATGGCAATATTTCTGAGGTACCTTTCCTTTTCTAAATATCACATCATAGCCATGGTCTTCTAATATTGCTACATAAACAAGATTCTTCTTTAGTCTTGGAAAAAATATAACATATTTGAGTCTCAGAGGGGAGCCAGTCTCCCACTAAAACATAATTGTACATACCCTGGTCGCGCTATACCTCCAGTCATCTCCAAACTCTATGTTCTATTGGAGGTACTTCTCGTCCAAGTCACTGAAGAGTTATCTATTCCCTGTCATATGGAATGAGGCACCGTTCTCAAGATACCACATGCATCCCATTACAGTGTTGGCCATGCATGAAATGAGAGTAAAATCAAGCTCAAACTGTGAAGCTAAAGCTTAACCTACTGCTGCAACTATAGGATCCTTCTTGTTGCCTTCTATGGAAATTTCATGGCACAGTGCCCATACTCGTGATAATGAAAACACTTGAACTTTGAAAAGTCTCTCTTTCCCTCTTCTCCTTGGGACTTATTTCCTTCTTTGACTAATGAAAAATCTTCTTCTTTTTCATTGCAAGAGGTCTCATCTCTAGCGTTCCGCCTTATCTCTTCTTGTACCAAGTCAGACTACAATCACTCCCCCTCTGGTAGCTTCTCCCTCCTATTCACAGACTCCTGGTAGCTATGCCAGCTCTTAGGAAGGACTAGAAGTTCTATGTTCACCAAATCATCCCGAGCTACTGTCACACCAACACTTCCAAGGTCATCTCGACATTGAGTGAACTTCATCGAGTATTTTGGTATCGTCTCACCCTCCTCGGACATATTGATCTTTTTGAGCTTGTCTTTCAACACTAGATTACTATGGTCGTTGATATTCTAAAACAGATCTATTAAGGCCTTCCACATAGCATATGGAGTTTCCTTTCCATGGAGGTTCAAGACAATATGATCTTGAACTCCTTCTAACAAGATCCTTCTTGCCTTTTCTACATTATTCTTCCATGCATCAAGAAGTTGAGCATATAGTGCTATGGGATAGGGAATATCACTATCTATGAATGATTTTAGTCCATTTTCCTCTAGCACTACCTCCAACTTGTCCTTCCCTTCTATGTAGTTCAAATTTCCCTCAAGGGCATATTCGAGTCTCAAGCCATTGAAAGACATATTTATCTTCTGCTGGTCCTTAAGAATAAATCTCCAAATTTGATGTACCTGTTGAAAAAAAACTATGGTTCTTCTCTTCTATTATGATTCCTTCTCTGATACCATGTAGAAATTATCCAAAGGCATTCAACTGATCTTGTAATGTACTAAAAAAAATAATGAATCCTTCTACAAATTTTGCGGAAACCAAATTTGATCGCACAATCACATTACAAGTAAGAGAAAGAAATTATCAATCACACAACACAAGATGTATATGGAAAAAAAATATTCTCAAAACCCCGCTATTTGTATATTTCATAAAGTTAAGACCATGAAAAAATACAATGCTATTTCCCTCACTGAGAAACCTTTGCACTCTGCTGACTGTCTCACTTTATTCTAGGCAAAATCGGTCCAATACTTAACCAATTCTCAGCCTATGTATAACCAACCTTGCTTACGCATTCTTGGAGGAATTGTGTCCCTATTAATAAGGAAATTCCAAAGAATTTATTTCAAAAATACTTCAAGGCATCCTCATGACCTCAAGCATGCCCTGTACAATTTTCTAATTATATAATTGATAGTTATCTTCTCTTTAACCCCAATCTCAACTAGGCCTTCCTTAGAATTGACATGCAAAAAATACTTATAGTGAATTAATAGTTAACTGATTGATCACTACTTGTGAATTAAATCATATCTCATTCACTAGACCTATCACTAGATAATCTCTCAGTTAGAACTAGTTAAACTGATTTTAACTCAAATACTTGAGTTAACTAATTACAACTCACAAATAACTATAATTGGACCCCCTAAAACTTAGGAAGAACTATACATGCCTCCAGTTTGACCTAAAAATTGAATTAAGTGAGCTAACTAAGTCTTCCTGACTCAGTTATGCTATGAAACCAACTCCAAAAATAGAAGATAAGAGAGATCAACGCCTTATAAATAAGCCACTTCGAGAGGGAAACCTCCAATACATTACATAAATGAACAATTCTTGGATGATACAAATGACAAAACCTCCTTTCTATATATAGGAGTCCATGGGGCCACAATGTAATCCTAGTCAAATTTTAACAATACACAAGGGCACAATAATCACAATATGGGGGTTACAGGGTGCAACAATAACAATAAGGGGGTTACACTAACAACAATATGGGACTATACTAGTAATATAGGAACCTAACATGATCCTCTCCTTCCAAAAGCGTTGTCCCTAATGCATGAGCATTCGGTAAGCCAGATAAAATTCTCATCCTCCTCGTAGAATCTTCAGGGTAAGTTATTCCATTCGATGAGATACCTCGATGAGATACTCTGATATTAATCAATTTTGTAGTTTTCGATTTTTTTACTCGTGATCGTCTGTGTTCCAATATGGTTTTTCCTCCTCATCAAGTTCTGGCAATTTTTTTTGAACTGGAATTTTTTCCCCTATAACCTTTTTTAAGTCACGTTGGAAATGTTGTCAATGATGGCAAAGGAGGCAAGAAAGAGTAGCAGAGACAGAAAGGGAGGAAGAAGAAGCAAAGGAGAACATAGCAGAGAAGAACAGAGGGAGAGTAAATTTACAGATACAAGGAAGCAAGCAGTGCAAAGGAGACAAGGAGCATAAGAAGAACAAAGACAGGGCAGTAAAAAGAAAGGTGGAGACAACGAATACAGAGGCAAAAATAAAACGGTCAAGCAGTGGAGGCAGAGGAAGAGATGAAACGGTTGAGTAGTGGAGGTAGAGGTCGAGCAGCAGAGGCAGAGACAACGAATACAATGAATTATGAATCGAAATGGTAATAAACCCGTGTGTTATAATATGTGGAAGTGCAGTGCAGAAGGCGCTATAATGGTTTGCAGTGAATCGGGGTTTAAGTTACAATTTGAGATCACCTTTAGTAGAGCATTCGAAAGAGGAGATTGCACATATTGCCATGTAATTTCATTCAGTATTCATTGAGAGGTGAAGTACACAGCTGGGGATTGTTACATCTCAATGGAACCATGCAAGGACCTTGCATACACAAGAGCGATGGTGAAGAAGGCGAAACTTCGGTGGCAGAAGCGATGGAGTAAGTATAGCCATGGCACAGTGGAAAAAATCGAAATTGAAGTTATAAAGAATGAAACAAAACCTGGAGTGGGGAGTAACCGGAACCATGAAGGAACAGTAACGACGGTTTGGAACACCCGACGGTTTTCATCGCACCGCTTTTGTGCGGTCAGTGGTTTTCATGAAATCAGCGCGATCACAACCATCCGCTGACACGTGGCCTTAAGCAGTCTGGAGAAACCGCCCTTATCGCATGCCATCGCGCGTTAATTGTCGACTATGGACTCCGCGCGATATCAACGTACGTCGTCCGATCTGGAGGCCGGTCCATCGAACGGTAGTCGCATGTCAACTAGCACGGAAGATAACTCAAGGGACGGCGCGATAAGCGGCTGGGCCCCAGTTCATCGCACAGAGTCTGAAGTTTAAAACTCGTGCATTTAATCTATGCGACACTCGTTGATTGCCGTCGGATCAGTGTTGGTTGCGCGATATGTTATTAACCGTCAATTGAAGAAATGCATTAACAAGTGGGCTCCACGGAACGTGTATGTATTATAATATGCATCAAAGTTGATATATATATTGCAATATTTGATATATTAAAGTGGAATGCGCGCATAAGAATGGCCTGGAGCTGATTATATGTTTAATGCATATGGATACATTTTGAAATGCCTAAGGTTTAAAAACAAAGTCAAGGGTTAATTCAGATATTAATATATTTGATAATAAGGTTTCATTAGGAGGTAAAACGGGAATATATGGGCTATCCAAAGCTTGATAAATGAAACATTGATCCGATTGATATGAAGGTCTAATATGGTGGGACCCTCACCCAATCACATCGGAGAAATCTAGCAGCGGAACATATAAAAAAAAAGGTTGTGATTGCGATTGAGTTCCGGACCCGATATAGTTTAAAATATGACTTTCATATTGTGTTTGAATTCCGGCCTAATCGCATCGGAGCGATTCACCGCATTGGCACATAGAAATGAATAGTGTTACATCGCATTGGAGAAATGTGTGGCAGCGGAGCATGACAATAGAAGTTGCGATTGCGATGAAGATGCAGACCCGACGGGTTTGTGAACTATGATTCATAAGTTCTTGAGTTCCGGAAAAACAATGTTTCATCGCATCGACATTTCAACGTAAACAGTTTGTCACAACATCGGCATTTGATCGCAATCGGAAGCTACATAAATTTGATAATATGACAGTCTATATGTTAAAATAAATTATTATCATGCCCAGAGTTAAATTGTGATATATAAAAAGGGCAGTTACATACGTATGGCAGTTACACCGCGATTGTAAGCAGGAAATCAATCAAAGCTGAAAGGGACAAACACAGTCATAGACAAGACAAACACAGTCAAAGAAAAGACAAATGTGCAGTGAGCCAAGAGGCTGAATGAGTGAGCAGGAGTTTTCATTGTAATTGAATGTAATGGTTTTAATTTATTTATATTGTTGTGGTGCATTGGCAAGTCTCCGAAAGAGAACACATATCCCACTGTAATGTTAAATTAGTACCTACAATTATATTTTTGAGTGAGCTGGAAAAGGAATGAGAAGGAAAAAGACTAAGGGGTATGGCCATCCATTTCAAAATTCCCTGAGGAATACAGACAGTCATAAGAAAATCTCTATAATTAATATCATCTTGATATGTATAGAGAAGTTAGAGAAAGTAAAGATAGACAATGCAGAGTATAGAAGATTGAGGTAGAGAAGATAAGGAAGAGAGGAGCAGAAAGAGATGCTACAGAACAGAGCTGATATCTGAGGTAAATTAGCAAACCCTTATTTAGATAAATTGAGGAAGTTGGAGCTTCCCTATCAAGTTGAAGCTTGATAGCTATCAGTTGTAGCTGACTGAGGTTGGAGCCTCCTGTAGGTTGGTGCCTGAAGAAAAACAGTGGTGAGAGGGAGTTGGAGCTTGCCTTTGCATCATAACAATAATAATATGTGGTTTTCTCCCTTTATGGGTTTCCACTTACATCTGTTGTCTCTATGTGTGTTGCTTACATGTTGATATGATCCACTCAATATTTTTATTTTTTTGTTGCTCTCACAATAAGTTTGATGTCACATTAATTTAATACTTGCTGCTACATTGTAAGACTGTTCACATATTAAGTTGTAAATAAGTTTGATGAAAATTTTAAAAAGCTTATGTATGTGTTAAACTGATTCACCCCCCCCTCTCAGTTTAACCAAAGATTCAACAATTGGTATTAGAGCCGGTTCCTTTGTACCAGTTTAACAACTGAAAGGAGATCCTAGGTTCCCAGGATGGCTAGTGTTATAGCATCATTTCTCACCTTCATATGATTCATGATTGCTTTTATGGCTTTGGGCACCCATTCCTACAAACTTGGACAAATTCACAAAAAAACAGTGTAAAAATCCCCATACGCGGTTATGCCCAGACTTTTCCGCGTGTATACGCGAGTCCATACGTAATTTTCCACGTATTCCATTAAAATCATTAAAATATATATAAAAATTCCCTATTTTCAGGCTGGGTTGATGGTTACTATGGTAGTTCAACCACCCCAGCACGTGGCGAACTGTTTCCAACTGATGAAACTACTTTGAGGGAGTATAAAAGCACCTCATGTGTATGGCCTAAGGGAGAGAGAGAAATTATTGATATTATACTCTGTTGGTATTCCCTATCCAAGTCTTATTCCCCGTGCCTCCTGCACTTTCCCAGTTCATTACAGGAAACCCTTGTTTGCTTGAGATGCTCATCCCTTTATATGTCATCTCGTATGCACCAGTTTGGAAGGAATCTTAGTGAGGCAAGGGCGGGATGGATCCGGATGACGGTCTGCTCGAAGATTGTGGAAGGATTCAGGTGATCTCTCCACTCGTTATTTCTGTACATGCTATTTATAATACAGAAGTACCATCTTGTTCCCGAAATATACGTGTTAGTGTCTACTTACATATATGAGAAAATTGTTATTTAAGCATTCATTATGGTTTATTTAATGTTTTATATGGATTTCAATAACATTTAGAGTAGATATATAACATACAAATCCGGGGCTTCTTCGTGCTTGTTTCTTCTCTTTGTCTTTCGTGTTAAGAAGGAAGGACTCGTTGTCGGGGGTTTGGATTCCGGCGGATCCGTTTAACCGTAGGACCTACGGTAACTTCTGGGACCGACTCTATTTAGTTTTTCATGAACATGTATGGTTGTGTGAGTCCTTCTTAAGTAGCATGCCCTCGCTCCGTGGAGGTTGTAACCCAACGAACCTCTAGGGTGATTTTCCCCGAAATAGAACTCACATCCGCCTGGGATCACATTCTTGTGACTCCCGTGTTGTGGTTTCACTCTCGTTTGATAGGGTTGCCGATGTTTTTAACTTTCATCTCATAAATCTACTTACTATTTCTCACTACTCCGATCTCCCGTTCTTCTCTATCCGTTGAGGATCCTTTTTGTTTTTTCATTATTTACCTTGATATACGCGCTTTTTTCTGCACACAGTCGCGTATACATGCAATTTTTTCTAAATTAAGTCGCGTATACGCGTGTTTCCTTTAGCACAGTCACGTATGCACGCTTGTTGCTAAAATGTGAAGTAGCGTATACCTAGGCAGATTTTCAATTTTTGGATTTCTTGACTTTTTATTCCTTTCTGGCTGTGGAGACTTGTTCCTAGAGTGTCTTTGTACCATCTGGATTGTGAAGGAAGTGGTTTTTGGTCTTTTCTCTCTTTCGTTTGATTGAAAACTAGTCTTTTTGGCAAAGTGTTGTTTCTGGTGCTGGCACTTCTGGTTTGAGTACCAAGATAGCTTTCTCGGCATTCTTAGCTGTTCTGCTTTATCAGAACAGAGAGCTCCTGCTCATTTACTCATTCCTATATTTGTGGTTTGCTTTGCACTACGATTTTTTGCTCATTTCTTGATTGGTTTTCTTGAGTTCACTAGGCTAGGTCTTGTTGCAACTTTTGAAGAGTTTTTCTAGCTTCTTTGAAGTTTTTGTTTGCGGCAAGTTTGTACTATTTTTCTAGGCCGAGTGGCTGAGTTTTCTTGTCTTCTTTTGCTCTTATTGATCTTGCTACTAGTTAGCATTATAAGGTTTGGAGCATTGTTGAAGTTTTTACTTGAAATTCAGTGGTGTTTGGCTTGGAATTTGATAGTTTTTCTTGGTCTTTTCGAGCTCTTTCTTTATAAAACTCAAAAGCGCAAAAAGCATTTGCTTTGCTTTTTGTTTTTGCATTGCAAAGGCTCAAAAACATTTTGTCTTGTTATTTGCTTTTGTTGTTGCATTTTTGTTTTCGTTTTGCTATATCTTTTGAAGCTTTTGTGAGGTTTCTTGCTTTTGGTTTTTCGCTTGATTTTGGGGAGGAGTTTTCATTCATTTCTTCTTCTTGTTTTTTAAGCGTTTTTGGTGTCTTCATATTAAGAGTTCTTGATTTCGAGAACTATCTTTCTGGACAACCAAGAAGAGTTAAAACTGAAGGATTTTTTGGGAAATTTCACTCTGCTTTAGGAGATTTTGCATCTTAGGATTTGCATGCTTGTAGTGATTTGCATTAGGTGCACTTCAGCATTTAGTCAGTTTCATAGTTTTTGTGAGTGTGAGTTTGCTATTTGAAAAGAAAAATACAATTGTTAATCTCGTAGAACCTGTATAGATATTTCTTTTCATAGAAAGAAAATAACTGCATTTGCATGTAGTTAGGTTTTTATTAATTTCTTTCTGCGTCAAAACACCATAAGTTTCATTTCCGCATCCTTGTGACTTAACATAACAGCCCATTAAAATAAGCGATATAATTTAAAATCAAGTAGCAAGTTTTCTAAGTGTCATACACCAACTAGCTAGGTTGTAGGGCCTTGGATTAGGTGAGTGGAGAGTTAATCCTCCAAGGCCGCCTCAAACAAAACATAGAAGTTGATTAATTGAGCGAAATCCAACTCCGTTAGGTGGACCGGGAAAGCTCTCCTCCAGAGAGTCAAGCGCGAGGGGAAGTGAAGGCTAAGAAGAGAGATACCCCCTCTCTGATTTGCTGAATCTGACCTCAAGACCATTCCGCCCAGCTTCTGACACGGATTGGTGCCCATAGTTGCCACTCCTAGGTTCCACATAGGTGACTGCGGGGGGGAATACCCGTGGTACCTGAGGCAGACGTCGCATCACTTTCAGCAGTACTTCTGGGGGGTGCCCTTGCGAAGCTTGGGTGCTTGAGCCGGCAAAGGTTGTCGTTAGGAGGTCGGCGTAACTGTTTCTGATACCTTCGCTAGTTGTTCTGGGCCCTAATCATCCCAGACTGCTTTCGGGAGGTCCTATATTTCACTTTCCTGTATTTTGGTGTCCGGTCCTCATCACCCGGAGCGGAAATACTTGCAGGTTGTTTGCTTGATTGTATCTCAGGGATTTTTCTTTTAGTGAGTGCTCTTTGCTCCTAGCTTGCCTAGATTTTCACTTTTTTTTAGTCTAATTTAAAATCTATAAAAGTGGTTGATCAAGCGCCTCGTCGATCGAGGAGAATCTGGGGGTTATCTCCCGAGAGTCCAGAGCCTTCTTCGAGAAGGCGTAGGAGTGATTTAGCAGGTGGTTACCACCCTGTGGCGTCTGACGCAGTGGAGAGAGATCCTCCACAAAGGTCTAAAGGTTTCATAGCTGATTCTGGTGTCGGTCCCGAGAGGAGCGTTCCGCTCACCTCGCGAGTTTTGTTTCCTCAGGAAGAAGATTTTCAAATCGAAGACGTACCTGAGCCTCCTGCGACAGGTCCATCTCCTCTTCCTCCTGATTATCCGTTCGTTGTTCAATACATCGGACCTGAGTCGGAGAGACCGGAAGATATTCCGTATCATTCTTACCTTTCGATGGCCACGACTGGGAACGCGGCTTCTGCTGTGAGTGCTGCAGGCATTCAGACTCCTGCTTCTGTTGAAGCAGGGGGCACTATTGCTTCATCTTCGATTGCTTCTAGTGCTACTGTGTTTGGCTCTGGTTTCACCCAAGCACATGCTTCTCATTCTGGTCCCTTCTATTCAGGGATGCCCTCTAGTGGGAATCCCTCTTTTTCCTTTTCCGCTGCTTCAGCTGGATCTACGCCCATGTCTAACATGGCTAGTGGATCAGCTTCATTTCAAGGGTTCCCCTTCGGAACTGGACACATTCCTAGTTCGAATCCTTCTTTAGGGTCCTTTCCCTTTACTTCTCAGACCCAGAGTTTCAACCCTTGGTCTGGGGGACAAAGTTTGACTACTTTTACAGGTTGGAACCCTGTATTTACTACAGCGGGGGCAGGGAATTAGTTTTACGTAGGTCATCAAGGGAATGTTTCTTTCCCTTCGTCGAGTGCCTATCAGACCTTTTCTCCTATGTCTAATTCCTGGAACCCCTATCAGGGGCTTTCCTCTTCATTTAATACTTCAGCAGGGGGAACTGGTCTGGGCTTTGGTAACTTGGCGTGGGGAGGAGGTTCTTCTCCTTTTTCTACAAGTCCTTTTTGGCAACCTGGTGCCTCATCAAATCTAGGCTATTCTTTTCAGAATGTTGGGAATCCATCCCATCAAGGATGGAATCCTCAGGCTCCGCCTCGCTTACCTTTTCTGGCAACGTTAAACTTGCCAGATCTGTCGAAGTTGACTAATGATCCGATTCGTTATAGTCCGGGGTGGCCTCCGGTCCCGACCAAACTTCCTTCAGATATTCCAAAATTTGAAGGTAAGAATGGGGAGGATCTGGCTGACCATATCACCACTTTCCACTTATGGTGTTCTTCGAACTCCCTGATCAATGACTCGATTAGGTTGAGATTATTTCAACGCACCCTAACTGGAAATGCTGCCAAATGGTATATCGAGTTAACTAGGGGCAGTTTTGCTACATTTGGAGAACTAGCTGTCACATTTCTAAACCATTTTCAGTTGCCTGTCCGATATGAGGCTGGGACGGAACTCCTGGCTAATTTTAAGCAGGATGAGGCAACCCACATTTCTGATCACATTCAGGAATGGAGGAGAAGGAAGAGGCTTATTAAAGCTCATATTCCAGGAGAATTCCTTCTCGAATGGTTTCTAAAATCTCTGCAGTCAGACATTTCAAAAGATGTATCCCTATCTGGGGTATTTTCTGAGGAGCAGGCCATTTTTAGGGCCCAACAGCTGGAACTGATCTATTCTCAGTCTGGGGTCCTTTATAAATATTTGCCCAATGCTCCTCGCTCCAAATTATATTTATCAAAAACTAAGCTCGGTCCTCATGGTGATGGGCTTGTCGGATCGATCAATAGTGGCGTAGCCAGCCTGCTTACTCAACTGCAGCAGTTGTCTTTGCAATCTGCTCCTTCTAGTCAGGATGTGCCTGCTGAGTCATCGCCTTCCCAGTCTTTGTCCATAAATGTTGTCCAAGCTTCTGATCCCAAAGGAAATCAACAATTCGATGGGAAGAAGAAGGGACGAAATAACAAGAAGAAGGGCAAGAACGGGAAGGGTAATGCAAATAAAACCAACGAGCGTGTTGGTGAGGGTCAAAAGGAGAAGAAGAAAGTGAAGTTTCCATGCAAGTTGTGTACTGGAGACCATCTCACACACCTTTGCCCTAAAATTCAGGATGCGCAGCGCTTGTTAGCCCAGCAGGGTTCTTCTAGTTCCCAGGCTGTGTTAACAAACCCTTTTCCCCAAGGGAAACAATTAGTTGTTGGCGCGAACCAAAATCCTAGGGCTTCCTCTGGGGGCACCCAGGAAGGGGAAATTCCATCGAACATTTCATGATGAGTGCTCACGCGGATATCGCTACGAGATCCCGTGATTATGGCAGAGAAGAGTCTTCGAAAGCTAAGGATGTTCCTGATGCTACTGAGCCGCTTCACATTACGAAGCCTACTGTTGAGTCTATGCCTCGGATGCCCAAAGCATCTTCTAAGCGATCAACGATTAATCCAAATGCTAGGGCTGCCCAGAACTACTCGATTGTGGAAGATCTGGCGCAGAGTCCTTGTGCTATGTCAGCTTTAGAGGTACTCCAGTCTTGTCCGGCTCAGCGCAGTGCTTTGCTCACTGCCATTGGGGCTATTGATCCGAAAAATTCTCTTCTGATTACTTTTGATATGACAAATTTTAAGAAGAGACTTCCTCATCACATGGCTTTTCATTAAATCATCGTAATGAAGTGCAATATCTTTCGAACGGTTGTTGATGAGGTGCTTCCACATCACGTAGTAGCTTGATATCACGGGAGGCCACTTGGATCTCCAAGAATGTTATCAGCAGCATTTCTTACTGCATTCGATGGCCATTCTCATAGGCCCCATGGTATTGTCCCGGCTTTGCCCATTTGTGTTGGGGGAAAAACCGTTAACATAGAGGTTGAGGTAGTAGATGCAGCCTTGGACTACAACCTTCTGTTGGGGAGGAACTGGATATATGATATGGATACCATTGCATCCTCACTATTTCGGATAGTATGTTTCCCCCACGAAGGGAGGATAGTCACGGTGGATCAGTTTGGACTGTCTCACAACTGAGCTGAATCACGTGTTGACTCATCTGTTAGAAGTTGGATAATACTAAGGCGCCTGTTGAGAATTTGGGAGTTGGAATGTATTCTTCCTTGATGGGTACTTTTGATATTCCTCCTCCTACGGTTCATATTAATGCTATTTCATCCTCCAAGGCTCCTCTTCGAAGAGAGTTCTTCAGAACTCATTATTTTTCGGACCCTTGGACCTTACCTTCCCCTACTGCCACATTAGCGGAAGGTCAAGTGGGTGGAATGGCATTTCTGATTTCTGCAGCTGAGATTGCGTATCAGTCTATTGTTGACTCTGCAGAAACCATCCCAGCTCCTCTTTCACCGGAAGAGTTGGATGGTGATGTGGCTCCGGCTTGGACGCTTAGTTCTTCTTCGGCCCAGGATTGCCTTGATACCACTCTTCCATCTGAAGAGGAAATCCTGGAAGCGATAATTGGTATAGATAGACCGTGGGATGATTTTCATCATCGGTCTTACTTCCTACCTGACTTAAGCGAAGTTGAAACAAGTTTTCCAAGTCCTCAGTCTCCTGGTCCTGTTCACCCAGTCTTGAACACTTTGGCACCAACACAGGTTTATGCTGAAGGGAACATGGCTGTGATCTCTCCTACTATCCCGGTGAACATTTCCAGGGATCCCAATATCATTGAGAATGTCTTCATTGGAGCTGAATGTTCCCGTGAAGAGGTTCAAATCTATACCGAGCTCTTCAAAGAGTATAGGGATGTATTTGCTTGGTCTTATGAAGAAATGCCTGGCATAGACCCATCTATTGTCCAGCATGAGATCAAGACGTATGAAAACGCTAAGCCGGTCAGGCAAAAACTTCGTCCGGTCAATCCTAGGAAGGCAGCAGCTATCAAAGCTGAAGTTGAAAAGCTGCTTAAGGTGCGATTCATTTTCCCTGTTCCTCTGACTGAATGGGTTTCAAACCCCGTTCCCATAGATAAAAAGCAAGGAATGATTCGAGTGTGCATCGATTTCAGAGACCTCAATAAAGCGTGTCCTAAAGATAATTACCCCACACCATTTATCGATAAGATCATTGACGAGTGTGTCAGTAATGAGATTTTCTCCTTCATGGACGGTTTCTCCGGATATAATCAAATTACTATCCGTCCTGAAGATCAACATAAGACTTCCTTTATTTGTCCCTGGGGTACGTTTGCATACAAGAAGATGCCTTTTGGTCTTAAAAATGCTGGGGCTACCTTTCAGCGGGCCATGTCATACGCCTTCCACGACATCAAAAAGATTATCGAGGCATACTTAGATGATTTAGCTGCTCATTCTCGAAAGAGGATGGATCATCCTGGTCACCTCCGGCAAATATTTGAACGATGTCGGTTCTATAAGATTAGATTGAATCCGAACAAGTGCGTTTTCGCGGTTACATCCAGTCGGCTATTGGGATTCATTGTGTCTAGGGAAGGGATAAGGGTAGATCCCTTCAAGGTTGAGGCAATACTTCGGTTGCCTCCCCCGTCTTCCATCCGTCAGCTTCAAAGTCTTCAAGGAAAGTCTAATTTTCTTCGGAGGTTTATCGTCAATTATGCTGAAATTACAAAGGGATATATGAGACTATTGAAGAAAGGAGTTCCTTTTCTTTGGGATGACTACGCTCAACGCTCATTTGATGCTTTGAAAAAATCATTGACCTCTGCTCCTTTATTGAGTCCACCTGATTATAGCAGGGATTTCCTTTTGTATCTGGCAGCAGCAGAATCTACCATTGGTATGGTTCTGGTTCATGAGGATGATGCTCTTGTAGAGCATGTTATTTACTACCTAAGTCGAGGATTGGTAGGACCTGAACTTCGGTACACTCTGATAGAAAAGTTAGCTTTAGCAACAGTTCATGATGTGCAGCGACTCCGGCATTACATTATTCTTTGAAAAACTTATGTTTTGGCAGCAGCCAATCCATTTCAGTTTGTCCTCAGTAGGCGAGTGATTGGGGGCAAATACAATAGATGGATTGTGATTTTACAGGAATTTGATCTTGAATTTATGTCTGCCAAATCCAAGAAATCATTAGTTTTCGTGGAATTGATCTCCGAGTTGCCCTGTGGAGAAGAGATGATCTATGATGAGTCCTTTCCAGACGAACACTTGTTTCTTATCTCTTCACAGGATCCTTGGTACGGGGATATCATTGTGTATCTCCAGACTGCGAAGTTTCCCTCTACTTTTTCGAAAGATGAGCGTCGTAAGTTGCGTCACTTGGCCAAGAATTATTTGATTATTGGTGATGCTTTATACCGTCAAGGGGTTGATTCAATCCTAAGACGCTGCTTAACTCTCGAAGAAGCTGAGGCTGTGCTGAATGATTCTCACAGTGGAGCTTGTGGGGGTCATTTATCTGGGCTTGCTACAGCCCAAAAAATCTTGCGTGCTGGGTACTTTTGGCCCTCGATTTTCAAAGATTGTATAGAATCGGTCAAAAAGTGTCATCCGTGTCAAGTCTATACTCGAAAAATGCGCGCTCATCCAGCTCCGCTTTTTCCAATCATTACTGTCGGTCCCTTTACAAAGTGGGGCATTGATTATACTACTTGTAACCCACCTTCGGCTAAAGGTCACAAGTACATTATTGTAGCAGTAGACTACTTTACGAAGTGGGTCGAGGCTATGCCTACTTTTGGGAATGATGGTGAGACTGCAGCTCTTTTCCTTTTTAACCAGGTTATCGCTCGTTTTGGTATTCCTAGAGAGATTGTCACTGACCATGGCAGTCATTTTCAGAATAGTATGATGGCTGAGTTGGCTCTCAAATTGGGTTTCCGGCAGGAGCATTCATCTCCATATTATCCTCAGGCCAATGGGCAAGTGGAAGCCATGAATAAATCCTTGAAGACAATTCTTCAAAGGACAATCGATAAACATAGATACAACTGGCATATTATGCTATATCCTGCACTTTGGGCATACAGGACGTCAGTGAAAACTGCAACTGGCTTTACTCCGTTTCAGTTAGTGCACGGGGTGGAATCCGTATTTCCTATTGAATGCGAGATTCCTTCTCTTAAATTAGTTGTTGAACTTCTTCCTGACACTTCTAGTCTGGCAGAACGGCTTCTTCATCTGGAACATCTCGATGAGCAGCGTCGGGATGCCGCCACGATGAATGAAGCGCATAAAAACCGAGTTAAAGTTCGGTACGATAAGGCGGTCAAACCTAGGGTTTTTTCGGAAGGTGACCTTGTTTTGGTCTATGCCCAAGAAAAAGATGCCCTGGGGGCAGGAAAGTTTAAGTCTATGTGGTATGGCCCCTATATCGTTAAAAAAGTCCTTAAGAAAGGAGCATACACCTTGGTTGATTTTGAAGGGAACGAGTTGCCGGAGCCCCGAAATGGGCTCTATTTGAAGAAGTATTATGCCTAGGTTTCGGCCTGGCATGTTGCTTTTGTATATAGTAGTTTTTGCTTTGTGCATATCTGGTTGATTTTCAATTTTTGATGAGTTGGTGATGTTTTTGATCTGCTTTGGCAGGTTGTGTTGGATGTCATGAGTCATTTTGGTTTCACCGATGGTGTTAGTAAACACACCCGGAACTTAGCTTCCGCGGCTTGGCTGCTTCACTATCCATCCGGTCAGCTGTTAGTATCAAGAGGGGTCTGCATTGGTCCTGCTTCCAATAATATAGCAGAATACACTGCAGTTGTTCATCTACTCTCGGAGGCAATATCTTTGGGTGTTGATTCGTTGGTAGTTTTCTTGGACTCTCAGCTGGTGGTTTCGCAGTTGAACAATACTTATCGAGTACGAGATCCATTTTTATTACGATTGTTCTTGAGGGTACGTTTGTTACAAAGGTCATTTCAATTTTTAACTTTCATTCATATTCCTCGAGCTGACAATTGGTTTGCTGACTCATTAGCTAATCAAGCATTGGATTGGCATATTAATAATTCCATACAATAAAATTTTAATCATCAAAAACATCATACATTTGATACATTTATCACATCACATCAAATATCGTTGTATATATATCATCAGAGTGTTCAAAAACTTTACAAAAATTTGGATCCATAAGGTCATACAAAACTTGGGCTTATGCCCGATCATGTTCAGTCTCAAAAAAGAATATACAGTCATCTAATACATAATATCTGTCTACTCCTGAGGTCCCTGCCAAAAAGTTGTGTTCCTATAGAACGTGACCACGGTGGCAACTCGGCGGAATAGTCGTACCCAGTCTCGGGGCACTCCTACCACCCGTCTCTGGATGGCTTCTGGCAGGTCTTCCACGGCAGCCATAGGTATTTGGCGGGTTAACCCCTCCAAATTCCTCTGCACAGCCTGGAGGGTCCTATCTGAATCCACTGTATCTGCTTCGCCCCTGCGGCGCTTGTGGCGCGGGAAACCCTCAGGACGCACTGGTCCAATATCTGTATCATGATCATGTTTACATTGTCAGTCATTATGAATCCAATCAAAAACATGTTTATTTTCATTTTTTCATATATATTTGAAAAAATCCAAAAAAATTATATAAGTCAAAATTTTTGCAAACTTACCGACTGTGCCCCATGCTGTGCCTGGTGGAAGAACTAGATCTGGATCTCCACGAAAGTCCATCCCGGCATAGGGATAGTCGTCCACCGCGATGATTTTTTCTCCCCACCAACGGAAGAACTCATCGTCCCATGTGGTCTGGGGTACTTCACTACCCCCCAATCTCTTCATCATGTCCGCCCAACGGGCAATTCTTGGGTCCCGCGGGCTACTGATGGTAGAGATAACTCTGGGTCTCAATGTTGGTATCTTCTCAAAGAAGAATGTTGTCAAAATTGTACCATAGCCAAAGTGTTTGGTCTTTGCTTGGCGGATTGAGGTCAACTGTTGTTTCATGTTCAGTAAAAGGGCTGTGCACCAATCATACACATGAGTCAAACATTCTACTGCTATGCTCATTTGCGTCCTAGACGCCTGATGTAGGGAGGCAGATCCTGCCACTCTGCCGATAGTGAAAAGGAGGATTTTCATGTGAAAATCCCGTAAATCTTTAATTGCAATCTGAGTTCCAACCTTTTTGGAACCCTCTACGCAATACTCGTGGACATAGTCTTCCACGGTTAGCCCTCCCAGGGGCTTCCCGTGCAAGTCTACTGGTTCTCCCCTCCGGGAGAGTCCAGTAATAAAGTATATTTCTTCCACTTCAATGCGTAATGGCATCTGATCTATCATGAAACAATCTTGGTCTGGTTCCCAGTAATTGACGAGCATTTCTAGCAACCGAACATTGCTTTTCATATTTGGCATTTTGAAGAATTTGAACAATCCGCAATTCCGAAGGATATTTTGCGCTGCTCGATCTTGCATGACCTCTTGATCAATTGCGCTGTGCTCACGTTCTCTCCATGAGATTGTCATCCTGTCAAATTTAATTAAATCATGCATTAGCCACGCTTTTTTTAGTTTCGGACCTGCGCATACGCGACTTTTTCTTTGCACAGTCGCATGTACACGTGACTTGCCTGTTATGAACCCGCATATGCGCAAGTCCGCATTTTTTAGCAAGGGTTTTAATGGTAAAATTCACTAAATTTTAAATTCTAAACGGACAAAATGATTTGCAAGGATGATTGAGGAGCCTACCTGAAAATTCGGTGCGATTCGACGGTCAGTTTTTCCTGATTTGACGAAAGAAGTTTTTTGCTCCAGAGCACTTTTTCCAAATTAGCAATGCAATAATGAACAAAATATGAGGTAATTTGTCTATTTATGGCTAAAAAGTTGAAAATTTTCGCAAAAATTTGTTATGCTTAATTTTTCGATCTATCTTAAGCTGCATAACTCGGATGCTTGGAAGTGCCTAGTTTGGTATGTTTTCAGGTACATTTTGATGATTTTGAGATTTTTCCCGGTTTTTGATCCATGATTACCGACTCGTCACGGCAGGTATATGATCTTCACTGGCATATAGGTTAGGGAAATCACTTTCCACTGCATCTTGCATACTAGCCTCCATACTGATCACTTGCCATAGGGTCGATCCCATCAGGTCATGACTATTACACCCATTTCACTCGTCGATTATTTAATCATGACTTGGTGGTAGAGCCTTCCTTTACATGGGCTTCCTAGTTAGTTCCTCGCTATCACTTGTTGCCCATGCTGCATTTTATGTAGGCTCGGGAGTCCTCTTTAGTCCCGCCATGACTTATGTGTTGAAGTTTCATTCTTCTTCTTCCTCACTATCATTTTTTCTAGCTTTTACCCTAGAGGCTCCCTGGTGTCGTTAAGTTGTATTATTGCATTGCATATTGGCTACTTGTTTATCTTGGCCTTTAGCCGGCTTCATTTGGACTCGATGTTTAAGCCAACTTTTGACCTTGACTCTCTGTACAAGTTAACCATTGCATGCACTTAGCTATCACGACTTGACACCTTTTTACCCATGGATGGAACATTCCTCTGAGTATCGCTTACCAGTTTCCGCCACCTTGCATTGAGCATAGGATCGTTCCAATCCCAGGAACTAGTGCATCTGTTTCTTGATACTCGTTCTATCCATTGTACCATAGCATTCTTTTATTCCTTTTCGGGCTTATTATATGAAAAAGACAAAAAAATCAAATATAACAAAAAGAGCGGGAACGGGATGTAACTTCATAATTTGATGGCAGTACAGTGTCAGTTTGTCGCCCTTGAACAAAGCATATACACTTATATATCTTTCCTCCATTTGGGATGGTTTTAGTTTTGACCTAGGTTCAGCCTTTACCTTGTTTCACTTGTCAGTCCTCCCCTGGTTGGTTATCTCTTCCAATCATATGGAGAGTTTGTTCTGCCTCCTGCATAACAGACTTATACGGTGTCACTTTTTACTGCCATGGTCATCACGAGTCATGCTTTTGTTCAAGGGAAGTCTAACCAGAGTCGGCCATTCTGCGGTGTCTCTTGACTCATTATTCAGTCGGCCTTCCCGGTCTTGTCAGTATCTTGTTCTATCACATCAGATGTTTTGGTCCTCTGCTCGTGTTGGTTTGAGAAGGTCTCCATTGACTTCTTGCTGGCGGGTTTGTCTCTTATCGACTACGACATATTGCTCTGAGAGTAAACCTAGAGCCGCACCCTAGCCCTATTTCCATCATTGATAGGTGACCTTGTGCTCGGCATTTGATCATCATTATGGGTCTTTGACTGAGTGGTTTTCCTTGTGTTCGACGTCAGCATACATTATCACACTTGGGATTCGTGCAGTACCTTGATTTCCATTTGACCCTATTGGTGGATATCTCGCCTCTGTGTCAGCTTTCATTATTGGTTGGTTCAGAGGGTTTCTTCCGTGCGCTAGCTTCATCTTGTGCATGTCGGAAATGTACTTCGGTTTGGTTCCGTCACTCTACTTCGTCCGATTCCTTCCAAATCTTGGCCTGCGGGTTACACTCGCGCTAGACTTATGTGGGATGCCTTAATGCCTTCCTTCCAGCAGATCTTTTCCCATCGACTCCGACTCATTGCTCTGGGAATAAGGTCTAGAGTCTTTTTGTCAGTACCTTAGGGTTTGCAGTCATCAGTGGCAGACTCTTCGCTATCGACGGTGGGGATTCATCATTGCCTCCTGATTGGTAGATTCTTTCAAGTGTTCGACTTCAACTCATTCATTCGCACTTGTCAGATTGTACTGGGGCACCTTGACGCTCATTTTCATTATTGGTGAGTTGTCTCGCGTTGGTTAACGGTATACATCATTGACCGGTAATCCAACGATTTCTCACATGGTCGACTTCAGCTCATTTATTCCCATTGTGTAGAATTGTGCCATAGTGATCGGTGAAGACCTCGGGTTGCATCAGCATTTCTTCAGTTCACTTTTGACAGTCCATTCAGTTTCTGCCAGTGATGTCGTCCACCCTTATATGTTGCAGTTCAGTACAGCAACATCTTATATGTTGGCTCCCGAGTTGCGTGATTGTACCGTTTGTTCCACCTCTTATGATTCGGTACTTGGAGATTCAGTTACTTATATGATCAGACATCCAGTTGCACCATCCTTGATCAGCTTTCTATATGTGATACTTGGACATTGATTCAGACTTATATTTCCGGGCCATGCTCAGATGATTCATTATGTACTTTCAGTTCAGCTATACTTGTATACATGTTGGATCTATTCAGTACTTTCTATATGATGTATTTTTGACTGAGCATGGGTATGCCCGCCTCAACATGAGTTGACTCTGTTTTCTTTCATTGGTTTTTGGCAGGCTGAAATCTGGTGAAGTCCTCTCTTGTCCTTGCGAAGTTCTTTCTATGTGCATAATACATTTCAGCCATCATGTACCCCTTCTGACCTCATATATTAGGGGGCATCTGTTATAGCATCATTTCTCACCTTCATATGATTCATGATTGCTTTTATGGCTTTGGGCACCCATTCCTACAGACTTGGACAAATTCACTTAAAAACAGTGTAAAAATCCCCATATGCGGTTATTCCCAGCTTTTTCCGCGTGTATACGCGAGTCCACATGCACTTTTCCGCGTATGCCATTAAAATTATGAAAAAATATATAAAAATTCCCTATTTTCGGGCTGGGTTGATGGTTACTCAGGTAGTTCAACCACCCCAGCACGTGGCCAACTGCTTCCAACTGTTGAAACTACTTTGAGGGAGTATAAAAGCACCTCTTGTGTATGGCCTAAGGGAGAGAGAGAATTTATTGATATTATACTCTGTTGGTATTCCCTATCCAAGTCTGATTCCCCGTGCCTCCTGCACTTTCCCAGTTCATTACAGGAAACCCTTGTTTCCTTGAGATGTTCATCTCCCTATATGTCATCTCGTATGCACCAGTTTGGAAGGAATCTTAGCGAGGCAAGGGCGGGATGGATCCGGACGACGGTCTGCTCGAAGATCGTGGAAGGATTCAGGTGATCTCTCCACTCGTTATTTTGTACATGCTATTTATAATACAGAAATACCATCTTGTTCCCGAAATATACGTGTTAGTGTATGCTTACATATATGAGAAAATTGTTATTTAAGCATTCATTATGGTTTATTTAATGTTTTATATGGATTTCACTAACATTTAGAGTAGATATATGCTGTACAACCAGTTCTTCGTGCTTGCTTCTTCTTGTCTTTTAGGTTAAGAAGGAAGGACGGTTGCTGGGGGTTTGGACCCCGCGGGATCTGCTTCAACCGTAGGACCTACGGGTAACTTCCTCGATCTACTCTATTTAGTTTTTCATGAACATGTATGGTTGTGTGAGTCCTTCTTAAGTAGCATGCCCCTGCTCTATGGAGGTTGTAACCCAACAAACCTCTAGGGTGATATTCCCCGAAACAACTGCATAGTTCTATCTCCTGGGACCAAAACAGAGAACCCATCAAAAGTATCAGTGGGTATCCCTCTCCTCTACACAAAGTGAGAATCAATAAAGTTGTGGGTTTCCCCACTTTCAATCAAAATAGACACTCTCTGGTTCATGACTCGACCTTGTACTCTTAGGGTCAAGTATTTGGGCACTCCTCTCAAAGAAGCAAGAGTCCCACTTGTTGGAGCAAAGGATCCCTCTTCACCTCTGGATGGTGATTGATCTTCCTCCTCATCATCATCAGTGCTGTGACCCCTCCTAGGTCCTTCATTCCCATCCTCCTCCTCAAAATATGAGAAGACTTCTATATAGTGTGCTCTTCCAGTGACACATCTATGTCCCGGTACCCATGGCTCTTGACAAGTGAAACATAATCTCTTTTTCCTCAAATCCCTCTGGAGATCAAGGTCAAGAGGCTTCTTCAGTGAGCTCTCCTTGGGTGGATCATCTTTCCCTTCCTTCCCGTTAGAGGAATGAAGGGCTTTGCTTTGGAAAGTTTCCTTTGCTCTTGGCAAGGCATCTTGGAGATCTCTAGCTCTTTCAATGGCATCATGCAAAATGATGGGCTTGGTAGACTTAACCAACCCATGCAAAGGCTCCTCCAGGACATCAATGAACATGTAGACTCTCCTTGCTACAGATAGATCATGGACCATTACTGACAACCTTAGGAATTCAGAGATATAGGCCTCTGCATCTTCTATTTTCTTCAGCTTTGCCAAGCTTATAAAAGGGGCCTCTGGATCTTTCTGGTCAAATATATCCACTAGTCTCCTAGTGAACTCAACATATGTAGACACATTGCTATGTCCCAATGTAGATAGTCCATGAAACCACCAGTTGTGGGCTTCTCCCTCAAATGAAGCGCAACAATCTTGATGGCTTCTACTTTGGGCACTTTATTCAACTGGAAATAGATGTCCAAATTTTCCACCCATGCTTTGGCGGAACAAGAGGATGTTCCATCGAACTTGGGAAAAAAGAACCTGGCCATAGTATGGTGTCTCCCCTGGAAGAAACCACCATCTCTGTACTGTTGCCATGGTCTCCTTCGATCCTTGAGATGGAAAAAGTCTTGGAAAGTCAAGTTATCCTTGAACCTCTGACTTTGTGAGTCATATTCTACAAATTACCCTTCCAGGGAGGTTGGATCTTGTAGTCCTTCATTCTCTACAGCCAAGAAGATAGGCATGGTAGAGTGTTGTGAGGCCTGTGGAGCTTGTGGCAAGCTCACAGGTTGACCAATCCCAAAATGAGACATGTCAGAAATTTATCCTTGATAAAATATCCCAAGGGATTCCCTCGTTCTATCCACCATCATCTCCTTTATCTCCTTGGACAAATCTTGCATAGCCTCCAAGAGAGTTTTTTCAAACTCCTCTGCTTCCATATCTTTATCATTCACAGATTCAGGGGCTTTCCCCTTGTCTTGACCCTTGTCAAGATCAATAGTGGTGTAGTCATACTTTCTATGACTTCTATTTTGGAACCTCCTTTCCCTCTTAGTGGGATGATCCTCTTCTTCGAAATGCAACATGACTGGTGCTCCAATGGCAAGCACAGGCTGTGCCAAGAGTGGAGCTCCGATACCACTGTAATATCCCCTTTTCAGGAATATCAAGATTCTATTCCAGAGATTAATTGCAAGGGAATTTACTGGATATGTCACCTTTAAAAATAAAGGATGAGATCCAAAGGCTACCTGGCCATCTGCAGACTCTGCCTAGAGAACTTGGAATAATCCCTTTTTAAGGAATTTCAACAAGGTGCTCAAGAAAAACGTTGTATAAGTAAAAATACGAAAAAATAATGCAGATTAGGGCTTGGTTCCTCTTATTTATGATTTATTTGGATTATATATGGAATTTAATCAGAAAAAAATTAGTTTAAGCACATTAAACAGATCTCCCAAAAAGTAGACTAGCTAAAAAGCACCCAAAGAGGAAGGCTGTAATCAAATGCAAGCACTGCTTCAGGAATTGCGTTGTTTTAGCAGATGTTTAGTGGAGATAAGAAAGAAGAATAATATTTCAGTAATACAACAGCAAATCAACATTATGATTAAGCCCTCTCATTATACAGTAGAAAGCATGAGCCAATACAACAATAAATCTTCAGAAAACAGAGCAAGAACACATGTATATTTGCAGAAATGCTTCAATAGCGTTATTTTTTAGGAGGTTCAGCAGCTGGAAGTTACAACTTAGATCTAGGACATATCTATGGACAAAATATCAGATCTATACTAGATCTGGAGACTATATAGTTTTCTCTACAAGATCCACTTGGAATTTTTACAAAAGCATGCATGAATAAGAGTAGATCTGAGAAACAAGTTGCAGATTTGGAAACTGTTGCAGTAAATTTTTGAATATGACATTTCATTACAATGGATCAGATCTGAATAGAACATATATCAACAAGCTAATCCATGGAACACCTACTGGAAGGCAGACCCCACCACTAAGGATCTCTGATCTAAACTATGAGCAAAACACCATAAAGAGATCTACAACAAAATAACGAAGTCTTCCAACATAGACAGTGTTGTGGCTCAAATTTCATAGATAAACACTGTAAAAGTACAGATCTGAAGCATAAATAAATGATACACTCTTCCAAGAGGTCAAAGGACCCACTCCATGGACAGAGGCTCTCAAAATACACTAGATCTCTGCAGATCTAGATCACCACTTGCTGCAGCTTGCAGAGACAGCAAAACCCTCAATGGATCAACGCTACCAATGTAAGTAGGAGCTTGGCCTCAAGCCTAATAGTGGTTCAATTCAAAAAACTTTCCTCCTTGAATCATCAAAGGAAGAAGTGAAACTTCTGCATAGGAATTCGAGATACAATCCTCCACTCAACAGCAGAGAATGGTATTTTTCTAAGCAGAAAAATACTCAGAAATATGATGTATCAGCAACCTTCTCTTTCTGCCCTCCTTTTCCTTTTATAAGATGAGAAAGCTCTTGCAAACCCTAAAACATCTTGATGAGTTATCCCTTTTCACATTAGAGCCTCCCTTCTAGAATTGCGTTGTCCCTTTTGGAGAAGCAATGAACCTAGAAAGTGCTATTGATTTGGTCAAGGTTGACCCAGTCTTTAGCTCAAACCTCTTTCACACCTACAAGTGATTATTTACATAGCCCTAATTTGTCTTTGTTCACATTGGCATTTATTTATTCAAACTTTTTAGGAGTTTTACATGTCCTCCTTTATTCATTTATTCATGAGGTAGAAATTAAAACAAAATTGAATGTTCCTCTTAGCTAAGGATAAGTGGGAACATTACAAGGAATGAACCTGAAAGGAAAATATGGAAAGAACAGGCTTTCAACTTGGATCTTAATCCAAGAAATTATGTTCTTTCTCATTAAGAAAGTTTTTCAATATATAGTGTATTTTATATAAGGATATAACTTGGCTGTATAGATATAGTGGCCTTTATTTATGACTAATTTACAAGATGACCCAAGAATAAAACGCAGATGCTCCCATGAGCAGAGATCACATACCTGGATTTCCACACAAACTACCAAAGGTAAATTGGGATAAAAATCTGCCATGTTTCAAGATGAGAATATTGATGATCCTTTGTTACATCTGTTGGAAATGTTGTCATTGATGGCAAAGGAGGCAGCAGAGGCAGTGACAGAGGGAAATTTTACAGGGAGCATGCAAACAACATAGGAAAGTTTAATTACATAGATAGACAGAGAAGCAAAAAAGAGCAAAGGAGACAACATAGATGGCAAAGGAGACAGGAAGAAGAAGACTGTTGAAATGAAACGATCGAGCAACAGAGGACGCAAAGACAGAAAAAGGACGCAGAAATAGAGGAGGCAGAGCAGCAGAGGCAGAGACAGAGAATACAGAGGTAGAGATGAAACGTTCAAGCAACAGAGGCAGAGCAGTTAACCAAGCTGAGGGTAATGGAACCAAGCATTTTTCAATGAAACAGGGTTCATATGATAGCGTTATGTTAAAATAGAAATGAAACAGGTTCATATATATCAAAGTGCTGAAGAAAGGTATATAACGATATCAAGAAGGGTTTTTATATATTATAGGTTGAACAAAGCTTATATGAATTTGTATATAACGAAGACACGACATTCTTTATGGAACAGAACCTTGACTATAAGCGGAACCTCGAACATAAAAAGTAAAACCGAAGGGGCACAAAACCAGTGGGTTCGCGCGAGAATTGAAGTGGTAAGTTGTATTACCAAAATGAACGCGATATGTGTCATTGAAGGAAATGTGTCCTCAAGTGGTTTTGCAAAACAAATTTTTTCACGTGAGTTTGGAGGATTATGCAACAACCGTTTAAGTCGCGCGATATTGCGCGTCGACCGTTGGATGGGGCTCCAAAGCCCAGTTGGTGCGCGAGAGCAGATTGACCGTCCGATCAAAGGTGAAAGTGCAGGGAAGAGATCCAAGGTTGTGGGTCCTATATTCAGAGCTACGGAGCCAGAGTACTATGTGAATGACTGTGTATTCTGTGTTATGCAAGTTAATAAACAGGCGGAGGTTATTACCTATATTAATATATGTTGATATATATGATGGGCCGAATGCAGGTTGAATTAGATGGTAAAGAGTTCACATATACGTTAAGTGCGTTGATTTACTATAAGGTACATAATGAATTGAACAGGGAGTTATATATGTCCATATGTTATAATTGATATGAAAGTCACCAAAGGAGTGCTACATATGATGGTCAGCATATAGTTGTATACTGTGGGCCCGAGCGCTTTTTACATGAAGTCGGAGTTTGTTACCTATTACAATATAAATATGATACATGGCTAAGGTTATACTGCGAAGCGGAAGCATTAATCAAACTATGGAACCCGAGAGGTTATATATATATATATATATATATTAGTGCTGGGCTTATTTCTAAGTCCAAGACTTAATATAATGTTGACAGAAGATATTGTGTGTATGTAGGGTGGGACCCCCCCTACATAAAATTCCGAGAAACATAACCCAAGCTGGGGGATAAATTAAAGCTGAAGCAGAAAGCCTATATATAAGCAGCGCCTTATTTATGTTGCGCTTTATATAAAAAGGTCCAAAGCATATGTATATCTATATGTAGCGCTTTATGGACAAGGGACCAAAGGTATAATACAAAGCATATGTATTATATGATTGAGCACAAGATCTAAATAACCAAAGGTTCTATCACAACCGAAATACCACATGGTGGGACCCTCATCAATTGCATCGGAGAAAAGTTGACAGCGGAACAAGTTAACAAAATATTGCGATTGTGATGAAGTTCTGGAATCGATGGGCTTATAAACTGTGATTCATATATGGTTGAGTTCTGGTAAACAGTGTTACATCGCATCGGAGAAGGATCAGAGCATTGGAACATACAAATGCAAGTTTTGATTGCGATTAATCGCAATCGGAAGTATTCGAAAATTGATTCATCGCATCGGCATATCAAAGTGAACAATGATTGATCGCATCGGAGCATAAGAATATCGAAACATGAAACTGGAAGTTGCAATTGCAATTAATCGTAATCGGAAATAGTGAGCGCATCGCATCGAATCGGAGTGATCGCATCATATCGGAGAATAATACAAGCTCAGAAAGTGGGCCCAAAAGGGCATTTTATGTATTAAATTGAATCATTATTGTTATATTTCCAAGAGGTATCGAAGTTAAATAACACGGCAACTTGTATGTTAAAACTCTGTATAATTATGGTGAGAGTTGAAATTGCGTTATATATAAAAAGCGCTGTTACAGATACATAACAGTTACACCACGACAGAGAACATGAGAGCTAGCAGAGCCAAAAGGGACAAAACACAGTCACAGAAAAGACAAGCGTAGTGAACTAAGAGGCTGAATGGGTGAGCTAGAATTCACATTGTAATTAAATGTAAATGGTTTAACTGATTTATATTGTTTGTGATGCATTGGCAAGTCTCCGGAAGAGAACAAATCTCCCACTATAATGTTAAAATTAGTACATACAGTTATATTTTTTTGAGTGAGCTGGAAAAGAAATGAGAAGGCAGAAGACTAAGAGGTATGGCTATCCATTTCGAATTCCTAGAGGAAAAAAAACAGTCATCAGGAAATCTCTATAAGTAATATCACCTTGATATGCATACAGAGGTTAGAGAGAGTAAGGAAAGAGTATGCAGAGTATGGAAAATTGAGGCAGAGAAGATAAGGAAGAGAGGAGCAGAAAGAGATGCTACAGAACATAGCTGATATCTGAGGTAAATCAACAAACTTTTATTTTGATAAAGTAAGGAAGTTGGAGCTTCCCTATCAAGTTGAAGGTTGATAGTTGTCAGTTGTAGTTGACTGAGGTTGGAGCCTCCTATAGGTTGGTGCCTGCAGAAAAATAGTGGTGAGAGGGAGTTGGAGCTTGCCTTTGCATCACAACAATAATAAGGTGTGGTTTTCTCCCTTTATAGGTTTCCACTTATATCTGTTGTCTCTATGTGTGTTGCCTATGTGTTGATATGATCTACCAAATCTGCTTAATTTTTTCTACTCTCATAATAAGTTTGATGTCACATTAATTTAATACTTGCTACAACATATTAAGACTGTTCACATATTAACATTGGTTATAAAATTAAGCTGTAAATTAGTTGATGAAAAATTAAAAAGCTTATGTCTATGTTAAACTGATTCACCCCCCCCCCTCTCAGTTTAACTAAGAATTCAACAATTAGTATCGGAGCCAAGTTCCTTTGTACCAGTTTAACAATTGAAAGGAGATCCTAGATCCTCAGGATGGCTGGTCAAGAAGGGAGCTCAACCAATAAAGCCCCTTTTTTCACCAGTCCTAATTATGCCTTCTGGAAAATTAGAATGAGAGCATACATAATGTCTCTAGGAATAGAGGTTTGGGCTACTGTAGAATTTGGATATGCCCCAAAGGCAACTGACCCAGAGAGATAAGCTAAACAAGAATTTGTAGCAAATGCAAAGGCCATGAATGCAATCTTAAGTGGACTTTGTGAGGTTTAATTTATCAAAATAATGCACAGTAAGACTACCAAAGATATGTGGGATACTCTTGAAAACATCCATGAGGGAAATAAAAAGGTAAAGACAGCCAAACTTAAAGTATATAGAGCTCAATTTAAAAATTTAAAAATGAATGATGATGAAGAGGTTGGCAGCTTCTTCCTAAGAGTTGCAGAAATTGTTAAAAATATGAAAGCTCTTGGAGAAACTATATCAAAATGTGTGATTATAAGAAAGATCCTAAGATCTCTTCCACCCAGCTTTAACCCTAAGGTTTCTGCCATAGAAGAAACAGCTGATTGGGAAACCTTGACCATGAACCAACTACTTGGAAATATAACAGACTATGAGATGAGGCTCCCACAGAACAAGCCAAGTACGAGGGAGGCAGCCTTTAAAAAAGAAAAGAAGAAAGAAGAAAAGGAAGACATATGCTCTTGCTCTGATGAAGAAGAGGCTAAATTTGTCAAGAAACTGGATAGAGGCTCAGGTAAATACAAAGGTAAACTTCCTTTCAAATGCTTTAACTATGGAAGAGTTGGACACTATGCTGCTAAGTGTCCTCACAATAAATTTAGGAATCAGGCTCAAGAATCAGAGAAAAATACATCAAATAACTGGCAAAAAGGAAATAAATTTAGTAGAAAATCCTTCTATGCTCAACAAGATAGCAGTGCATCAGAAGACTCAGATGAACCCTCAAGTGAATAAGGAACCTCTGAATTTTTACTGATGGCCATAGAAGAAATTGAAGGACTCCTACTAGAAGATGAAGAAGAAGGTGAAGTTGACCTTGAGGGGGAGCTAAGAAGTGCCTTGGAGGAGATTGACAAACTCAAACTGAAGTGCAGAAAACAAAAGGACGTTCTCATCAAATATGTAAGAGAAGAGCAAAATTTAGAAGTCCTCATGCAGCTGAAGGTAGAGCTTGAAGAAGCCAAGAAGATAGAAGACATGTTACTTTAGCAAATCAATGATAAAACTCGGGAACAAGAGAAGCTGGAAGAAGAAGTAGTATGTCTGAGGAAGAAATTAGAAAATGATCAAAGGAAAGTGTCTACAAATTCTTCTCAAACAACAAGCTCTGGTAAGTTGAACGAAATTCTGGATGCTCAAAGATCTCCTCTTATAAAAACTGGACTAGGCTATAAAGGAGAATCAAGTAAAAGCAAAGAAAAGGAAAACAAAAATATTATTTTTGTAAAAGAAAAGAAGGCTGATGAAGCACCTCAAATAATTCCTACAAAAGAAGAAACATGTAATGAGGGAGACAGAGACCAGAAGAAACCTCTAATAACAAAGAATGCAACAAATACTAAGACAACAGAAAAAGGGTCATATACCCCTGAGTATATCAAATTTGGAAGCCATCAAAGAAGATTCTTACCTCCTATGAAAAATACCTCTTGTTATGCCTGCCACAAGCTGGAACACGTTGTTGCATACTGTCACACAAGGTGGATTAATTCAGACCAGCAAAAGATGCAAACGGTGAAGAGACTGTCTCAAGAAAACAACTGGAGAAGACAACCTCACATCAAGTATGCAAGTTTTTTCTATGGTTACTGTTTTTATTGTAAGGAATTTGGCCATAAAATCATTGAGTGCAGAAAATATGGACAAATATTGATGTACAACACCTCAAGGAGGTTTATGAATCAAGGATATTTTACTCATACTCACAATTCTGCAAAAATTATGATCAAATGTTGTGTATGCAATAAAATTGGACATATGCCTTTCAAATTTCCTCTTAGAGGATGTGGTTCATCACCTCACAAAAGATATCAAACAAAAGGATGTTTCCAGTGGAAGAAGAAGGTGAATAAATGTGACCTGGCTCTAACTGCTCAAGACCTGAAAAGCCAATGGTATCTGGACAGTGGCTGCTCAAAACATATGACTGGAGACAGAAGAAAATTTATAACTTTTGATGAAAAGAAAACTGGTAATGTTACTTTTGGCAATGATAAATCAGGAAAAATCAAGGAAAAAGGCTCAGTAAACTTAGATAATGGCAGAGGTAAGGCCCAAGATGTACTATTTGTAGATGGGTTGAAAGCAAATTTTCTGAGTGTCAGTCAAATGTGTGATAAAGGCTGCGAAATTATTTTCCGAGCACAATACTGTGAAGTCAGATCAAGCACCACAAGAAAGACTCTTCTCAAAGGTGTCCAAACAGAGAGTAATGTTTACATAGTGAAAGAGGAAGATGAAGCATGTCATCTTAGCAAACTTGAGGAGTCATGGTTATGGCATAGGAGATTGGGACATCTCAGCTTCAATCATATCATCAGACTGAGCAAGAAGAAAGCTGTCAGAGACATGCCAGAAATAAAAAGGCCTTCCAATACCATATGCAAATCGTGTCAATTGGGCAAACAGACCCACACATCATTCAAAGCCAAAGATGAGTTATCAACAAGAAGACCACTCTAGCTTGTGCACATGGACCTATGTGGACCTGCAAGAACTAAAACTCCAAGTGGAGAATGCTACTTCATGCTGATAATAGATGATTTCTTCATGATGACATGGGTTGCATTTCTCACGAATAAATCGGAAGCTCTGGAAAAATTCAAAATATTCAAATCTTTAGCAGAAAATCAGACAGGATGCAAGCTAAAATGCATCAGATCAGATAGAGGAGGTGAATTCATAGATTATGACTTTGCAGACCTATGCAATGAACATGGGATAAAGCAACAATTTACTATTGCAGGGACACCTCAACAAAATGGAGTAGCAGAAAGACAAAACAGGTCTATGCAACAAATAGCCAGAGCCATGATGCAAGAGAGTAATATTCCTCAAACCTTCTGGGCAGAAGCAGTACACACAGCTGTGCATATCCTAAACAAAGCTCATTTAAGGCCAAGCAGTGGCAAGACTCCCTATGAACTATGGCATGCTAAACCAGATTCAATCAAACACTTTAGAATCTTTGGAAGCAAGTGTTACATAAAGAATAATGATGAAAATCTTGGGAAATTTGATGCAAGAGAAAATGAAGGGATATTTCTAGGATATGCATCCAAAATTAAAAGGTACAAGTGCTACAACAAGACTCTTTGAAAAATTGTAGAAAGCATTGACGTGAGATTTGATGAAGAAATTCCAAACAATACAAGAGGTACAGACTGCAGCAGTCCTTCAGAAAACCATGAAGAAGAAAACCAAGATGATGATGCAACAAGAAATACAAAATAAGATGTTGAACTGAGCTCTAAAGCCCCCTCAAGATGCACTCAAAAGAACCATCCTGAAGATCAGATCATTGGAGACAAGAGAGTAGGGGTCCAAACAAGAAGGCAGCTAAATGAATAGACAAAAGAGGTATACATAGCCATGCTATCACAAATAGAGCCAAAGAAGTTTGAAGAAGCCAACAAGGACAAGTATTTGGTGAATGCTATGAATGAAGAATTGGACCAAATTGAGAAGAACAATACCTGGGAACTAGTTCCTAGACCCACTAAGAAAAATGTCATAGGCTCAAAATGGGTATTCAAAAATAAAATGAATGAGCAAGGACAGGTAATCAGGAATAAAGCCAGACTTGTCTGCAAAGGATATTCACAAATCGAAGGACTTGATTATGATGAAACATTTGTCCCTGTAGCCAGAATGGAGGCTATCAGAATGTTCCTGGCCTTTGCATGCTACCAAGACTTCAAAGTATATCAAATGGATTTGAAATCTGCATTTCTGAATGGAGATCTAGAAGAAGAAGTCTACATGGAACAACCAGAAGGCTTCTCATTAACATAAAAAGAAGACTATGTATGCAGACTAAAGAAGGCTCTATATGGACTAAAAAAAACTCCTTGTGCTTGGTACTCAAGGCTGGACAAATACTTGCAAAAACAAGGCTTTAAGAGAGGAGGAGTAGACAACAATCTATACATAAAATCCCATGAAAATGAACTCCTGATTGTTGTAGTATATGTTGATGACATTATGTTTGGAAGCAACAAAGATGAACTAGAAAAAGGGTTTGCTGAGGAGATGAAATCAGAGTTTGAGATGTCTATGATTGGAGAGCTCAGTTTCTATTTAGGACTTCAAATTCAGCAAAAGAACATAGGTACATTCATATCACAGGAAAAATACTTAAAAGAAATGTTGAAAAAGTTCAAAATGGAAGACTGCAAACCTATGTCAACTCCCATGATCACGGGATGCAAGCTATGTGCTGATGATGGATCTGCTGATATAGATCAAAGACTCTACAGATCCATGATAGGAAGTCTATTGTACCTGACAGCATCAAGACCAGACATCATGCTAGCAGTAGGACTTGTGGCTAGATATCAAGCAGCACCAAAGCAAAATCATCTTCTAGCAGTCAAAAGAATATTTAGATATCTACAAGGAACAATACAGTTTGGGCTATGGTATCCAAAAGGAAAAAGCTTCACTTTGATAGCATACACAGATGCAGATTGGGCCAGCTGTGTGGATGACAGGAAAATCACAAGTGGAGCTGCATTCTATCTAGGATAAATTCTGGTGGCATGGCTAAGGAAGAAACAAACATCTATTTCTCTATCTACAGCAGAAGCAGAATACATAGCAGCAACAGCATGCTGCACCCAAGTCATGTGGATGAAGCAAACCCTCCAAGACATGAAGGTAAGCATTGATGAACCTATCTCTATCAAATGTGATAATACAAGTGCTATAAGCATATCAAAAAATCATGTGCTTCATTCAAAAACTAAACATATCCCAATCAAGTATCATTTTCTCCGAGAACAAGTGGCTCGGAAGGTAGTAAAGCTGGAGTATGTGCCAACAAAAGAACAAACAACAGATATATTTACCAAACCTCTTGCTAGAGAACCATTTGAATATTTGAGAGATAGACTAGGGGTAGTATCTATAGATGCTACTCTCTGATATGAAGAGAAAGCATAGTTTCAGGGGGAGAATAGAAACGAAAATATAATTCTAGAGGGAGATCAGTTAGAAACGAAAGCTTGAAACAGGTCCTCAAGATCAGTGCAACATGGGTGAGAGTTAAAAACACACTGAAAAATGAGCAATGCCTTGGCATTGATGTCAAAGGGGGAGGAAGAGCAAGCAATAGAAGGAAGGGTCCTAAAAGGAAAACAAAGGAAGTGTATTGCCATCAATGCCAAAGGGGGAGACTGTTGGAAATGTTGTCATTGATGGAAAAGGAGGCAGCAGAGGCAGAGACAGAGGGAAATTTTACAAGGAGCATGCGAAGAACAGAGGAAATTTTATTTATAGAGACAGACAGAGAAGAAAAATAGAGCAAAGGAGATAGCATAGATGGAAAAGGAGACAGGTGGAAGAAGACTGTTGAAATGAAACAGTCGAGCAACAGAGGATGCAGAGACAAAGAAAGGAGGCAAAATTAGAGGAGGCAGAGCAGCATAGGTGGAGGCAGAGAATACAGAGGCAGAGATGAAACGGTTGAGCAGCAGAGGAAGAGCAGTTAACCAAGCTGAGGGTAATGGAACCAAGCGTTTTGCAATGAAACAGGGTTCATATGATAACGTTATGTTAAAATAGCAATGAAACAGGTTCATATATATCAAAGTGCTGAAGAAAGGTATATAACGACATCAAGAAGGGTTTTTATATATTATAGGTTGAACAGAGCTTATACAAATTTTTATATAACAAAGACGCGACATTCTTTATGGAACAGAACCTTGCCTATAAGCGGAACCCCGAACATAAACAGTAAAACCGGAGGGGCACAAAACTAGTGGGTTCACGCGAGAATTGAAGTGGTAACCTGTATTACCAAAATGAACGCGATATGTGTCATTAAAGGACACATGTCCTCAGGTGGTTTTGTAAAACAACATTTTTTCGCGTGAGTTTGGAGGATTATGCAACAAGCATTTAAGTCGCGCGATATTGCGCATCGACCGTTGGATGGGGGTCCAAAGCCCAGTTGGTGCATGAGAGCAGATTGACCGTTCGATCAAAGGTGAAAGTGCGGGGAAGAGATCTAAGGTTGTGGGTCCTAAATTCAGAGCTGTAGAGCTAGAGTACTATGTGAATGACTGTGTATTCCGTGTTATTCAAGTTAATAAACAGGCGGAGGTTATTACCTATATTAATATATGTTGTTATATATGATGTGCTGAATGTAGGTTGAATTAGATGGTAAAGAGTTCACATATACGTTAAGTGCGTGTATTTACTATAAGGTACATAATGAATTGAACGGGGAGTTATATATGTCCATATCTTATAATTGATATGAAAGTCACCAAAGGAGTGCTACATATGACGGTCAGCATATAGTTGTACGCTGTGGGCCCGAGCGCTTTTTACACGAAGTCGGATTTTGTTACCTATTACAATATAAATATGATACATGGCTAAGGTTATACTACGAAGCGGAAGCACTAATCAAACTATGGAACCTGAGAGGTTATATATATATATATATTAGTGCTGGGCTTATGTCTAAGTCCAAGACTTAATATAATGTTGACGGAAGATATTGTGTGTATGTAGGGTGGGACCCCCCCTACATAAAATTCCTAGAATCATAACCCAAGCTGGGGGATAAATTAACTCTGAAGCGGAAAGCCTATATATATGCAGCACCTTATTTATGTTGCGCTTTATATACAAAGGTCCAAAGCATATATATATCTATATGTAGTGCTTTATGGACAAGGGACCAAAGGTATAGTACAAAGCATATGTATTATATGATTGAGCGCGATATCTAAAGAACCAAAGGTTCTATCACAACCGAAATACCACATGGTGGGACCCTCATCAATCGCATTGGAGAAAAGTTGACAGCGGAACAGGTTAACAAAAGATTGCGATTGCGATGAAGTTTCGAACCCGATGGACTTATAAACTATGATTCATATATGGTTGAGTTCCGGTAAACAATGTTACATCGCATCAGAGAAGGAGCAAAGCATCGGAACATACAAATGCAAGTTCCGATTGCGATTAATCGCAATCGGAAGTATTTGAAAAGTGATTTATCTCATCGGCATATCAAAGTGAACAGTGATTGATCGCATCAGAGCATCGAAGCATAGGAATATCGGAACATGCAACTGGAAATTGAAATTATGATTAATCGCAATCGGAAATAGTGATCGCATCGCATTGAATCGGAGTGATCGCATTACATAGGAGAATAATACAAGCTCAGAAAGTGGGCCCTAAAGGGAATTTTATGTATTAAAATGACTCATTATTGTTATATTGCCAAGAGGTATCGGAGTTAAATAACGTGGCAGTTTGTATGTTAAAACTCTGTATAATTATGCCGAGAGTTGAAATTGCATTATATATAAAAAGCGCTGTTACAGATACATAGCAGTTACACCATGACATAGAACATGAGAGCTAGCAGAGCCGAAAGGGACAAAACACAGTCACAGAAAAGACAAGCGCAATGAACTAAGAGGCTGAATGGGTGAGCTGGAATTCACATTGTAATTAAATGTAAATGGTTTAACTGATTTATATTGTTTGTGATGCATTGGAAAGTCTCCGGAAGAGAAAAAATCTCCCACTATAATGTTAAAATTAGTACATACATTTATATTTTTCTGAGTGAGCTGGAAAAGAAATGATAAGGCAGAAGACTAAGAGGTATGGCTATCCATTTCAAATTCCTAGAGGAAAACAAACAGTCATCAGGAAATATCTATAAGTAATATCACCTTGATATGCATATAGAGGTTAGAGAGAGTAAGGAAAGAGTATGCAGAGTATGGAAAATTGAGGCAGAGAAGATAAGGAAGAGAGGAGCAGAAAGAGATGCTACAGAACAGAGCTGATATTTGAGGTAAATCAACAAACTTTTCTTTTGATAAAGTAAGGAAGTTGGAGCTTCGCTATCAAGTTGAAGCTTGATAGTTGTCAGTTGTAGCTGACTAAGGTTGGAGCCTCCTATAGGTTGGTTCCTGCAGCAAAACAGTGGTGAGAGGGAGTTGGAGCTTGTCTTTGCATCACAACAATGATAAGGTGTGGTTTTCTCCCTTTATGGGTTTCTACTTATATCTGCTGTCTCTATGTGTGTTGCCTATGTGTTGATATGATCTACCAAATATGCTTAATGTTTGTTGCTCTCATAATAATTTTGATGTCACATTAATTTAATACTTGCTGCAACATATTAAGAATGTTCACATATTAAGGTTGGTTATAAAATTAAGTTGTAAATTAGTTGATGAAAAATTAAAAAGCTTATGTCTATGTTAAACTGATTCACCCCCCCTCTCAGTTTAACTAAGAATTCAACAACATCTCATTAAATTTCATATACACTCATGGAGATTGAAGGGTGATTGGCATGAGGATTGCCTCATGAAGCTTTTCATGGCAACCTTAGAAGGACCAACAAGGGAATGGTATGAAGCTCTCAAACCTGCTAGTTTATTTTCTTTAAAAGATTTTCATAAGGTATTTTATGAGCATTACAAAGAAGATTTTCCATCTTTATCATTAGCTGAAAATTGTTGTGATGAAGCTAAAGATCTTATACATTACCTTAAAAATATTGATGAAGATTTTGGAAATTGGTTTCCTGAAGATTTATTAGAAGAAATCCAGAACTTTCATTCTCAAGTTAAATGTCATAATAATCAAGAGGAGTTAAACAAAGATGAAATAGATCAGGAGATGAATCAAGATCCACAAAGCCCCTCTGTAGTAACAAATGATGTTTCATATAATGTTTTGAATGAAGTTAAAGAAAATATTCAACCTTATGATCAATTTTTACATAAGAGAAAAAACAATTGTTATTCAAATCTAGGAATTCAGAGATTCCCACCCCCCCTCATCGAAGAAGAAATCAATTTGCTTCTAAACATGCAACCATCCTCAAAATATTTACATAATGAAGAAATTGTTTCTAATTATTCTAATGTTGATGAATGTACTAAAGTTTTTATCCATGAAGAGACAAAAGAACAGGTTGATGCTCATGTTGTTCTACTTTCCCAAAAAGGCCCATTGCTTGATAGTACTCCTATTGAGCAAAATGATGACTTTCAAATAGAATGCAACCAATCTAATCAAGATATATCAGGATTACTGGAAAAAAAAATATGCTGATCTAATGTATATAATTGATGACATTCCTTATTCTGAAGATCTGCCTAAGTATGATCAGTTTGATGATAATTATGTTCTCCAAATTCAAGCTAACTTCACAGAGCAATCACTAGCTAGTTTGTAGGATGAGTTATTTGATTTTCAGCTTGATAAATATTTTCTAGCAACTGTCTTTCTTGTTTTGAAATCAAGAAAATATTCTCTACAACTTAAAATATATGTTCTTGAGATAGTTTCTGAAAAATATGAAAATGAAATTAAACTTTTGCATTCTCAAATTTAGTCATATAATTTTCGAGATCCTAAAGAATTCTTGGAAAATCTTCCTTCTCCAAAGCAAGAGGAAATTGTACTACCTTTTGACTTGCAGTTTGAGGATGATTATTCTTTCAAGCACAAGACTGAAGAAATAGTTTCAGGGATTAATATTCAGAATACAACTGAGCAATTAGTCATTGAAGGCCTAGAAGCACAAATCATACATTATGCTTTTGATGATCCTATAGCAAATTATATGGAGATTATTTTTAGCTCAAGTCTACAAACATGTTTTATCTATGAGGATTAAATATATCAGCAATTGCCATTTCACATGATATCATTGATTATGAAGACACATGATCAAGTTATACTTCCAAGTTTGATGATAAGTAGTCAAGTTATCCATTCATTTCTACAGCTACTTGACTGGCTTCATTGGCATTTTTGTATTACCTTATTCAAAAAAATTAACAATAGATTAGAGTAGGTAGATGAATGCAAATAAGCTCAAAGATCTGAGCATTTTTTTCATTATTTATTTTTTAGCTAGTTTTGAAATAATTCATTAAGATTTAAAGCCAAGGAGAAGGTCCTAAAGATATTTAAGATCTATCAGTCTGGTTTGAGAATTGCAGTATGTTCTTTTAGTTTCAGATCAGATTTCAGTTTGCAAAAAAAGGACTGAATTCAGTTCAAGAGTTTCATTCACAAAGATTTTATAACAAAGCAAATGCATGTTTGGGATTGGCTCAAAGGATCATGCTACTAGTCGATGGTGTTCTTGACATCTCACAAGGAGATGCCATCCCCATGTGAAGCCATTTTTAGGGTCCTATAAGTATAGGATTCATAATTTTGAATTGACTTATGATGGTCTTGTAAAATATGTACATACCTTGCTTTTGCAAGTTGCTTTCCCATATTTTGTAAAAAAAAAAAATAGAAAAACAAAAAAGAGGGTAAAAGTCCTAAAAGAAAGATCAAAGGACTTAGAAAATATAGACCCCAAAAGAAAAAAGAAAAAGAAATAAAACATGAAAGTGTGCAAGTCCAAATTCCACTACTTTTTACTTTTTGCTGATGATTATGGGAGAGTGTCAATAAATGCCATAATCTATGATGAGTTAAACTGTTTAAACTTGACTTGTCATGTTTTCAATTTCCATGATTTAGATAGTGAATAAAGATTGGTCAGATAGTTTAATCCTGACTAATCCTTAGATAGGTAGAAAATAAAGAGGAGCTCAACAGTTTAATCTGAGCCCTCAGATGATATAAGGTAGATTTAGATAGTTTTTATGCTTTCAAAAGAATAAAATGTTTCAAGGTAGCAAGCTCAAATGCACCTACAAAAGGAAAGAAAAAATGTTAGATTAAAGTTGGGTAAGTAGAAAGAATTGGGAAGAAGATCGTAAATATTCATCACCGGGTAAAAATTACTAATTTCCCATCCCCTATAGTAATTTTGCATTCTAGACTTTCAGTCAAAGGGGCTCAGAGCATTTCTCTGACTTTTGTTGGGACCGAACCCAAGGCTCAATGACTGATTAGTTGAACATGTTGAATTCCTATATTAATCCCAAATTATCATTATTTACCCTTCATTCACCCATTACAACTCAAAATTTTAAGTAACAATTCTTTTCTTACTTAATAATGCATTATATCCCTTTTGATTGACTTCCTTCATTTCATAAAACATACAAACCCTGAAAAAACATTATATCCTAAGTAAAAGTGGTGAAATCATCAAATGATAAACTTTACTTTAAGGTTTTCACTTTACTTAGTCATAGAAGTGTATTTCTTGAGTATTTCATTTTCCTTGTCATATTTTTTTTTCTAACTTACTCTATTAACTCCCTAAAAGAAGCCTTATCCTATAAATTTAGTTTCTTTTATTTAAATATCCTCTAAAACCCACTATTATAAGATTTTATGCCAAAGTTAATTATCCACATGTTGAAATAAAATCCTAAAATATACCCCCTTTTGCATAAAACTAACAATATATAAATACCCCGCCCCCCTATAGTTATTAAACCCCCCATGGTTTAATAAACTATATAATAAAAATAAAAATGAAAAAATTGGCCTTTTTTATACATATCTTATTTATTTCTAAAAGCGCAAAATAATTTCCACGTTCATCCCATTTTACCCTAAGTTTTTATAAAGGTAACAACTATCGCGCCTTTATAATATACTTACCAGCCTTCCACAATACATAACTAAACCCGAGGTTAAAGTTTAACCTTGTTTCCCTTTTCCCATTATGTAAAACCTCATGTTTTATATAATAGTTAACCCATATTAAACCCTCTTTACCCGCCTCACGCACCCCCAACATACATATAAGCCTTTGTTATATCATACCAAGACCCCGCCTATATGCTTAAAACTTTTCATATGAAATAATTTGGTTATAATCAAAATAATACAAAGGTTTTGTATAAATGCGCCACCGCATATCATTTACCTCGGGTCCCACCTTACCTTTGCAATGCACCTTCTCTTTTGATCTTGGCCCTTCGCTTCAAACTGTTAGATCCAACGGTGGAGGATGTGTTTTGCGCTCATAACATAAATGTCCACTCAATGTCCAAATGGACGCGAAATGGGCAGTTTTACTGTTCAAGCCTCCTGCGACGTGACGAAATTTCATTACATTGTGTTTGTTTGGAGAAAAACAACTTACAACTTGAGGCCAACACGAAAACCACCAATGGTTTTCGCATTCGAAAATCAAAACCACTCCCGCTTTGATTTGACCAACATTCATTACGTTTTTTAAAGATTTATATCAAAGGTTTAAACCTTTGTTATGATATTTATTTATGTTATTTGTGCTTCCTGACTGTTAAAAATAACCATGCCTTACTATATTGAAGCCACCTGACTGTGTTTTAAACCTAAGCTTCCTATTCAGAGCCTATTTTCACCACAGATCTCCTGTTTGAAGACTATAAAAGCCATTTCTCTGCACCAGGACCCGTCTGCAGGAACAAACAAAAGCTTTAGAAACGATTTCAAGTGTCAAATTACCTGCAAATTGAGGCATTTTTCATCAGTTTAAAACCCTGCACAGTCAATTTTGAATCGTCCTTAAGAAAAACAAGCTTTAAATTATAAAAATTCACTGTGGAAATTTCCCAAAAACGCCCGACACAAGCCAAACCCTCACAAATTTTCCCCGGAAATTGCTATGTTCAAAAAAGCCTCTTCTGAATCCAATTTCCTCAGTTGTGTCCACTTAAAATAAATTTCAAAAAATAGAGAGGAGGTTGAAGCCCAAATATATCCTGAGAACGCCTTTTTACAGTCCAAATTATTCAGAAAACCCTCGTTTTCTGTCTTAAACCAGTTTTCATATCTCAGATACCTAATTGAGCAAAAATATCACTTGAAGCTTATCCTTGGCTTATAAATTGATAAATTTATCCTCTTTTTAAAGTAAATTACTCCTACAAACAGTCTAATCTTGCAGAAGTAGCCCAAAAATGTCTAAAAAATAGAGTTAAACCTCTAGATATAGATCTCATTCCACAGGTCTTTCAAAAGACTTCAATCACCTCCTTGCAGACCTTTGTTTCATTAACAAATTGTTTGATTTTTGCAGATTATTATCAGAATATGGAATTGGGCCAACAATTTCAATACTAGTTGACAAAATTGTTTGCTCCAGATTCTCAGATTTTAATTAAAAAGCTTCATTCAAACAAACAGTTTGTATACAAAGAAATAATAAAATAAAGTCAGAGAGAGATTATAATGATGAAATGTGCATAGTGAATGGTAAAAGTGAAATCATAATTCACAGGGATAGTGAAAACATAATAGTCAAAGAGCATTAGAGTTAAAGTGTATCAGGTAAAAGTCAGAGCGAAAGTTAAAACAAAGTTACAGAGCAGTCAAGGTGAAACAGTAAAAGTAAACACAAAGGCAGTAATGGTTAACAGAGATGAAAATACTTTCCCCAACAATGAAATTTATCCAAAGTGAAAGTAAAAACAGTTAAAAGAACAAAAAGGTTAAAAGATGAAAACAAAGAAAAAAAGAACATTTTTGTAAAAAATTTCATGTTTAAGTCATTGATTTGCAGAAACTATTGTGACCAATCCAAGATGAATTTTACAAAATTGAAGGAGGTTTATGTTCTTAAGGTTCCCAAATCTAAATTCTCTCTCATTTTTCTAACAACCATTATGGGTTGGGAAATATTAAACAATATTGGAAAGAATTTTTTGCAGAAAATTCCTGTTAAGTTATCATTTTGAAAATAATATTGTGGCCAATATGAAATACATCTTAAAAAAATTAAGGAGGTTTTTGTTCCTAAAATAGCCATCTAAAAAACCCTATCTCACGTTGTGCACAGCTATTACATAATGAAAGATACATGTGCATCTTTACAGCCTATTTTTCAGACTCTGTAAAACTCTGTTTTACACATCGTTTTGCAGAGCCTATTGTGAACATCTGGAGCAGAAATGTAGGAAACGGAGAGAGGTTGATCTCAAAAACATATTCATCTACAATAACCTCTTTCAATTTTTACATGTCTATTTCGGATTGAGAAATACAAAGGTATAATTTCACCCCAAATTTGCAGAATTGTTGGAGAAGAATGCACAAAGAAAGGACACAGTTAGTGACTTGGATGCCTCATCATCAACTAAGAGTTGAGATCAAATTTGAATTCTCCTCTTTGTCATCACCTATCCATAAAAGAAAGTGTCAAATATATGCATTAGTTTCGAGTGTCCTTTACTTAAAGTTCTATTTATGAAAAACAGTTAGAGATATTTGTAAACTAATCTTGATATTTTTTCAAGATATTCTAGTTTAGAATTTGTATAAATACTTCACTCTTTGAAGTATTTTGTGTGGAATAAAATTGTGAAGATTACTATAGAATTTTTCTGATACATTGGAGCTTTTCATGTGTTGGATTCAAAGTAGCAGACTGGACAAAGCTTAAGTGGCATCATAATTCAGGATTCATGCGATAAGTTGAAGAGTGAAGTACATTTCTTCTTGTCATTGTTTCTTTTCTGAGTTTCATGCAATTCATTATGTGTTTGATCTATCTTAATGTGTAACTAGGAATATTACTACAGGAATAGCATTTTTCTCCCCGTTTTTAAGTAAGTTACCATTTAAATGTTTTCTGCTAATTTCCGGTGTTAGGAATCCTTCATTGCTCCTACTCTTGTTTGACCTTTGCCTCCTTCTTCCATTTTCCGGATCAAAGGATACTTCACTGCCCTTTATTCCAATCATACCATTTCATCAAACACTTTCCCCAAATCTCTGAGGGTTATCTACCTTGCCCTAAATCATTTTTACCTCTTTGGCCTTGCCTTCTAGTACTGCTATCTAGACTTAGACTCCATAGCCCAATGGACAAGGAGATCTCTCTCTAGTTTAATCCTAAGTTATTTTTACCCACCAAAACCTTTAAAACAAAACCAATTGTTCTATCATAACTAGCCTAAAAACATAAATCAAAACAAAGATAAATCTTAAAGAGAGAGCCCTCTCTGAATTCTAGGAAGGCTAGATCCTAGGATTTGAAGTAGGTTTGTGGTTACCTCGGACTATTTCTCTTGAACCTGGAGAAATTACTGAGTGATAACAGGTCCTATCAATGGCAGGATTCTCAAGAATTATTTTTGTTAAAAATCTCAGTTTGAAGCTTTAATCATTGTATATAACAATTTTTGAAGAAAAGACCAGAAAAATAAACACAAAAACAAAGAGAAAAAGAAGAAAAGAGGGCTGACAAAAAGAAAAAGGTAAAGCCCCATACCAAAAAATAATATTTCTGAAAGTGTGCAAGTCCAAATGCCACTACTTTGGAAGAAGAACTTTTGTTCAATCATACAGCCTAATCATGATTGGACAAGTTTTAAATTTTTGCTAATAGATTAATATATGAAGATTTTCCAATCTGTTTAAACTTGGCTCATTAGTAGATTAGATTAGGAAAAGATATTGGTCCCCATGCTCAAATCTGAACCAAGAAAGAAGAGGGAGATGCATAACAAATTCCAAATTACATCCCTCAAAGTTTTTAGTTTTAATTTCTGCAAAATAAAATCTGTGTGAAGATTTGTACAAAATGCCACATCCCATGACAAATCAAATTGTCTAATCATTAGGGAAATTTTGAGGTCTAAAATGGGCCTCCTAAGGAAATAATACAATAATAGCTAAATCAATAAAATAATATTTATGAATTTTCAATTCACTTTTTGCACCACAATCAATGTAACCATGGTTAAATTCAATTCAAAAGTTGTACCAGAATAAAATTAATAAAAAATGTGTACTGATGTGACTATAAATAAGAATGAGTTTTTCAAGAAAAAGTCATTATCATTGAACAACTAATGCATTTGTCCTTTGTAAAATAAAATATAAATATAAATTCATAAATTATTAATTATATTATAATATGCTATTAATTAAAATTTATATTATTTAAATTGTATAATAACATGTAATTAATGTACTATATAAAAATAATATAATAAATGTAATATATTATTTTATGTATGAATTTTATTCAAAAAATGTGAAATGACATTTATTATGGGTACTTTACTTTGACTTTAAAAGTACTTGGAGCACTACCATGGTTAACCATGAAAATAATATAATAAATGTAATATATTATTTTATGTATGAATTTTATTCAAAAAATGTGAAATGACATTAATTATGAGTAATTTACTTTGACTTTAAAAGTACTTAGAGCACTACCATGTTTAACCGTGAATTTTTATCCACCATTGAGAATGTGACAAGTAAGTACCTTTAACTCAAGCAATGCCACCTCAACCATTAGGGATGATGGCATCCCCTAAAATGTGATTGGTTCTCATAAAGTGAATTTTGATTGTACATTTTCCATAGGAGGTCCATTTTAGACCTCAAAATTCCCCTAATGTTTGATTTGGTCATGTTTTCAATTTCCTGTTTTTAGAATAGAGAATGAAAGTCTGTCAAACTATTTAATCTTGATAGATAAATAGATTAGGTAGAGAATAAAATTTCTCATCAGTCTAATATGAGCTTTTTGATGATATAAGTGTAGAAGTAGATAGTTTCATGTTTTCAAAGGAAAATAATGTCAAGGGTTGGATAATCTAAATGCACCCAATGAAGAAAAAATGTTAGGAAAGTATGATGGGTAGGTAGAGTTTGAGTTGAAGCAATCATGTTTTTCAGATTTTTAAGATCACAAATTCAAAGGAATAACAACAAATCAGCAATCTTAAGAAAAGGAGTATGTCAAAAGTGAAAACAAGGCACTGGTCTGCTTATTCCAAAGATTTGATCTCTGAGGTTCTTGACACCTCCTAAAGGAGCTTCCCTCCCCAGCTGGAGCCACTGTTATCCTCCTGTATTCTACAGAGTTCACTAGATGACTATTGGTTTTCTACAAGCAACTAAAGATAACATTATTGACCTATCAGCGATCTTCATAAATCTCACTGCCTTCATTATTCCTATAAAACTATTTTCACTGAATTTCATCTCTGCTTTCTCAAGATTACCTTAGTGCTATTAAAAAGACTCATCTAGGGCTTGTTTCTTTCATTTTCACTCTCTCTCCTTACCTAAACTCTCATTTACTCATTTTCTCCCCTAAAAATCCCATTTTCCCCTTTTCAAAAACCCTTCGTAAACCCCCTTTCCTTCACCATTTTCCTTTATTTCATCAAAATAATGTAAACATGCCTTTTTACATTGTTTTAAAACAAAAATTAGACTTTTGGGTCCTTTTTTTTTTAAAATATTAAACCTTGTTTTTAATATATTAACCTCACTCTTTCTGTTAACCCGAGCCCCTTTCATTTTGTCCCTGGCACTCATATGACCCTAACCCACCCCTTTTTCCTCTAAAAATAAAAAGCGTCTTTGCTTTTGTTTTGTTTACTGAGCTTGCTTAATAAACCCCGCCACCATATAAACCGTAAAACCTGTGTATATTTCGAAACCCCCGCTACATGAAAAAGAGCCCACCACGTCACTCCACACCCGGACCCCACTGCTCCGCCTGCTTGTCACCTCAGATCGCTCGACCACCGTCGATCTTCGCCTTCGAGATCCAACGGCCTACGATGCATATCGCAAATATTTTAGCGCAAGAGTTAATGTTTTTTAGATTTTAGATATGGGTGGTATTCCTCCTCCACGTGGCAGTTGCTGAGTGGAATCGCACACCCCCCCGAATAGCGTTACCACCCCTCCTTCTACGCGAAAACCACCTCTCGGTTTTCAAAAACCGCTTTTCCCTCCGCGCCAAGATTTAAAAACCTCCGTCCTGTGTTCAAACTTCACATAGGTTCTACCTATGGAACCAAGCTGAGAACACCATTCTCTGCCCTCCAATAGCCTGAAAACCCTAGAAAAACGCAGTAAAACCCTCCCTGCAGGTTTAAAAAAATTAATTTGTTGTTTTATGTGCAATTTTCAATGGAAAAATGCGAAGAAATGCATTCCAAAGGTCCAAATTCGATTTAATGAGTACCATGGGTGACGATCAAGAGGATTTATTCCGTTAAGATGAACCGGAGGCGAGAATTCAAAGTATAATCATCGATAAAACATGATTATCGATGGTTATTAAACCCTTCAACAATGAGAGAATGCGTCCCTGCACCAATAACATAGAAACAGAGACACAATAAGAAGAAATACAGTCAAAGGATTGTGATAAAGAAATGAAGATTAAAGGTTAAAGAGGCTAATCACTAATCAAGGACAAATCATGAAGGATTAGCCAAAAAGTAGATATTGAAGAAGGTGAAGACGGACAGAGGAAAAGAATAAAGGTATAAAGGTTAATCAAAATAATTAAGTCATAAAGAAGAATTAGAGAAAAGACAGCGAAATAAAAAGTTAAAAGATGAAACTAAAGTTTAAAGGCCAAACATAGGATTTAAAGGTAAACCAGAGGCAGATTATCACAGGAACAAATTCAAATAACTAAACCTACAACAGTTACTTCTTCAAAGGATATTTTACCACCTACAACATTTTTTCTTTCAAATAAAGCATCAAACAATTATTACACACAGTCAGAGATATTTTTCATCTACCAGCAGTTATTGTAAAGTTATTGAAAAGCCTTAAAGTCAAACATTTCACAGGAATTAACTCATAATTTAAGTTAGGAGTTATTATTTCAGATCCTTTAGATATTTTTGCCTTGGGCCTTGCATGGTCTCAAAGGTCAAAAATCATTAACTCTGTGATAAATGACATCTATGACCTCGCTTAACACCACCTCCTCATTTTTCAGATAAATACTGCATATGAGCTTCATTTTTAGTGTTGGTTAGTTGGTGGTTATTTGATTGATTTCTGCTGCTGAGCTAGTTGAGGAGTGTTAGGCTGGATTTTAGAAAGCTCTGAGTTGCAGAGAGCTATTGTACATGGAGTAATGTAACTATTCTTATCATCAGTAATTTAAGCACGTTCATAGGATTCTTGAGCTATGTTAATGGTGAAATTTTCCTCATTTGTCATTTTTTTTCTTATGTTTACCATTCTATCCATATTTCTCTAATAAAATAACATAAGTTTTAGGTAGGATATGCTGTCTTGGCACCCCATTTCTGTCTTCCTTCTTTATCTTGATGTTTTCTTCTACGAGGTCTGATTGGAGAATTCTTAATTTCTCTCCAGTTCCATCTAGTTTTTTGCCTTAGGAATGGTTTAATAGAGTCAAGCCAATGAAATCTATGGTAAGCCCTATCCTTTGGTGTAGCTTGAAATATTGTTTTGAAGGCCTTTATTTGAAGTATACTTAGTAGAGTCTAGACCAAGGAAGTCTATGGTATGCTCTGTCCTCTGGTTTGGCTCAAAATGTTTCTTTGAAGGTATTTTGAGTGTTGAGTTAAAGAAGATAGGTTCAAATTTCTCTTTAGCTACTCTTACTGTTATCTTGTATGTTTTCTTTATCTGAAAGTAGTGTCTGGATTGCTGGATTTTTGTCTTAAAGGTTTGCTTGTTAAAGTCTGACCAAAGAATTCTATGGTCTGCCCTATCCTTTGGTTTGCCTCAAACAGTTACCTGAAAGGATTTTCTTGTTTAAGTAGAGCTAGAAGATTCTTAATTGACTATAGTTCTACTGCCTTCACAACTTATTGTTATTTCATATCACAACTAATCTATGAGATCCACTTGATATAGTTAGCTTGCCCTATGAAAACCCTTGCAGAGTTGATGAGAAATTAAATCCTTTTATGACTCCATGGCCCAATGGATCAATTTTTTCTCATAATCTATCTATTTAGCTAAAACATCCCCTCAATTAAATCACACCACAGATCTATCAACCTATCAATTAATTCAACCAAAACAAACAAGCCCTTAGAACTCAATAACTAGCCTAATATCATTAAAGAAAGCATAAAGATATATCATTTGAAAACACTTATATAGAAAGATCCCTCTCTGAATCCAGGAAGGTTGGGTCCTAGGATTCGAAAGTGGTTCTGATGTGGCCCCTGCAGTGTTTTTTCTTGACAATCTTGCAAATGACAGGGAGCCAACAATATTTACAAACAGGTTGATGTAGAGTCAACTTGTTGTAGTGGCTTGTGTGCAGCTCATAATGAGTAGGGAGAAGCTCATGGAAGAGGGAGATTTTTTACAATTGAAAGTCATAGTAAAGGTTCAGATAGAATCCATAGTAGATCAAGTAAAGACAAATTTTATAAAGAAGTAAATGAAGTCGAATTACATCTAGAGACGATGAGAGGACTTCTACTGAGAGATGAGGAAGACTATGGTTACAAATGAAGTCTCCAGAAGAGAGTGAAATGGAATTTTTTGCAAGTGAAGCTAAGGCAGAGATAAATTCTCAATTGGAGGAAAAGCTCAAGGGAGTTGAGTTAGAGCCATGGAAGAACAAACTAAGGGTGATGAACATATGTGATGAGACAGATGAACATTTTATGAGCATTTGAAGATAAAAAATTTCTACCAAGGACTGAGTGAGATGATGAAATTGAAGAGACAACTTATGATGTATTGGGAAGTTTGAAAAATTTGGAAACAAATAAATTTCAAAGTTTGCAGCAGAAGAAATAGGAGAAGGTACAAGAAGAGTTAAGGATCTAGTATGAGTTTTTTTTCACTGTACAAGTGACAGTTGAGGAAGGTGAAGAGATTTGCAACAACCTAGAGAAATGAGTGCTCGCAGGGTTCCAGAGAAGAGAACCAGGAAGATTCCAAAAGCCCAAACTCAGGAGAAGGTTTGGTGAGGTATCATGTAGTATGTTGGAGACTTGTTACTGTAGAGGCATGTTGTAACTCATGACTTGAAGTTTTTCAAGAAGACTAGATGCATATGAATAGGAGGTCATATATTTTTTGTACCTTGGGAGTTTGATGCAAGTGCATAGATGGAGCAAAAAGTTTGAGGAAGACTGTACCAAGGCTTTCCATTTTGATGAGATGGTCACATGATGATGCTAGGAGAGATTTTAAATTTTTTGTAGATATTTGCATTAGGATGGGTGTTTTGTTTTTAGAATAAGTAGGAGGAATTATTTACTAATGTAAATCTAATTTTACTTCCCTATTTTGTGAGAAGGGGAAACAAACCATCACTTCTGACTCTTGGTTACCCATGTTAGCTTTATTTATAAAGACATGAGTGTTTGAGAAGAGAGTTGGAAGAAGTGCATCACAGGTAGAGAGGAGAAGCTCCAACGCTAGGAGGAGAGGCAGAGGTTGAGGGTCTGGGTTGCACATGCCCATACTGTATATTCTAGCCAATTTAATGTATGTATGAATTTAATTAATGATCAACTTGTTTAGATGCCTTTGTGTTGTTATTTCATCTCTATGTCCATTATTAATGGAGTTGTTTATCCAGACATGTTAAGAATCTGAAATGTGATGAGAAATGTATCATAGTTGTATGACTTCAAGTTGAATATGGAGGTGTTGAGAGATGTGTCATGGTTTTAAGTCTTTCGGTCAGATTGATGTGTTGGCTTGGATGAAATTTGAAGGTGGAATGTTTATACCTGAGTGTAGGAAGTTGTACGTTCATATGGTTGCATAGTTGTGGCTGATGATGTTGTTGGTATCTACATTGGTGTGTGTATTCACTATTGGTATATTGCGATGTTAGATAGGTGTTGTAAATTAAATGTGTTGCTGAGACCTCACAATCTGAAGAAATGATTGATATTAAGAGTTTACTGTTGTGTGCATTATTTTATCCACCTTGGGATGTCATTGTAATTACATCCAAAGTTGTGATGGAGTAATTGTTGTGCTCTAGTAGGTGACAATGCGTGAATTGAGTGTTTAGAATAAGAACATAGCACCTGCATCAATACCTATTTGACTGGTTTGATTGGTAAAGTGTATGGTGAGGTTTCCCATGTGACTTTGTGGGATGATTTTAGTAAATCATGTATAATAATTGTGTGGATAGTGGTTGCATATTTTTTGTTGGTGATTGATGTGTTGTTACAACAGAAAACCAAAGGACCTTTTTTCTAAGTTGTCTAAAAAACTTGTAGAATTGGTAAATGTGAGTTAGAGTTAAATCCCCATGAAGAAGGGCATATGAAGCCATATGTAGTGTTAAGGAGTGACTCAAGATCATGTAGAGCCATTTGGGAGTAAGGCTGAGTCATTTCGTCTGCCTGGAAGTCGAAAAGACACTTTTTTGGAAACGATACAACAATATTTCTTAGCATCTACAACAAGCAATTTTTAGGGTTGCGGTTTGAGTTTTTGAAGCTTGTTTGGACTACTCGATGTATCCATGGATGAGTGAAGCCCTTGTGTGATATTTGAGGTAGGCAGAAGAAGGTATGGAAGGCATGAGAGGGAGATCTCAAAGAATTTGTGAAGGAAATCTCCATTCTCTATTGTGACGGCATATGCTGAATTAAATTTTTGAATTTCTAGAATTGAGTTAAGCGCGCGCGCACACACACACACACATGCACACACACATTGTGGAATTTGATACATACAACATGTTTACATTGAGCGGCATGGATTTTATTTGATACGTGTAATGTAGTCGATTATATATATATATTAGAAAGTGTTTGATGGTTTTTCTCCTAGAAGGGTTTCCACCTAAAACATTCTTTTTTATTACTCATGTGATGTGATGTTGATTTATGTTTGATCAGATGCTAATGATATTTAATGCTCTATAATTTTAAAATTAATTGAATGAATTGAAATATTGATTCAACCCACTCTCAATATTTCCAACAATTGGAACTAGAGAAAATTCATTCACGAGTAGTGTAAGTACTGGAAGGGAGATCATGGATTGCATCAAGAATGGAATGCCACTATTTTATGGATATAATTATGCATTTTGGAGTGGAAGGATGAAAATGTATGTGCAATCTCAAGGATTTGAAATTTTTCACTTTGTAGCAAGTGGGTGATGGGCCTCTAAATTAGACATAAAATAAGGCCCATCTAACCTTTCTTAGGCCCATCTAACCTTCCTTGTGCACATAAAAGATATATTAAATATCTCCTTATACACTTAATAATGTTTTCTTATGCTTTAATATTCTCTTAGGAAGGTTTAAAGGTAATTGCATATTTGTGCCTAATACTGGTTATTTTTGTAGAATATTGTGAGAATATTTGGCAGATTATGCAGATTTGGAGAAGGAGATAATATAGGGACTTGCTCCTTTCCACTGGAAGATCAAGATTGAAGAATAAAGGAGCACAATATCAGGAAAATATTGAGAAATATTGGAGAGATTCAAGGGGTTTGTGCACCCTCCTTAACTATCAAAGGCAGTCAAGCAAAATGAAGATGATGTGCACTCAATCTATGGTTTACTCAGAGTCAAAGTGGACTCAATCACTATTTTCTAGGTAGTTGTTGGTAACTTCCCTTGAGGATAAATAAAGCTAATCAAGAGCTAATTGTCGATTCTATTCAATTTTCCGATCCATTCGATTCTAGTCGATTCCATTTCCATTCCATCCCATGCCATTATTTTCCATTCTATTAGGATTTTTCTTTTTAAGACCTTAAGGATGTAATAAGACTATATTTTTTGTAATGCAATGAGTAATAAGATGTTGTTTTACTGATCTAGTTTCAGGGAGAAAGGCTCGTGGGTTAGGGCCCAATCCATGTGCCTTAACTTCTCTGATATTTCATTCTTTCCTTTCTATCATTTAGTTAGTTTTGTTTCCGTTATTTAGTTAGTTCTGTTTCTGATTGTTTCATTGCTATTTATTTTTTTCTTTCACTTTGTTGTTTTAGTTCTTCATTTTCTTACGAGAGTAATAGAGTAGAGGAAAAATCCAAAATATGTGGTCAATCATTCCCCTCTCATCTCTATTAATAGAGTTCGAGCAGGGTTGACCTCCCCACAAGCCAAAAAAATTGCTTTTTGTTCACTGTTTTTATCATGCATTTTGTTTGTTTTCATGCATGAATTAGCAGGTTTGATTTCAGAAATGAATATCAATAGTCACAAAAAAGTTCATCAAGCCATCCCGATTCATTTTCCAGCTCAGTTTTCACGCTTGAACACTGCTGTTGCGCCTTCTATTCCATCCTTCTTCTCTCCTTAACAACTGTCGCACCCTTTTTATTCACAAAAACCATTGAAATTTTGATCTCTGCCTTTCTCCTCAAAACTCCCACTTATCGCACTTCACATCTCGCGGGATCTCTTCTCCCCTTTCTTTTCCATTCTGAAACTCTTTTGCGATTTTCCTTTTTACCTTACCTTTGCTGATTATTAACGAAAATAGTCGAAAATCCTTTAGAAATCAACCTTACCCTTTTTCCTTTAATACTTATCACAATTCCTTTTCGCAATCGCATTTCTCAACCTTTTCCCTCTTTCCTATAAGACTTACCGCAATCGCAAATCACACTTTTGATTTGGTTCTCGTTAACACTTACCACACCAAATGCTGATTGCGATAATTCTCCGTACTCCGCCACAACGCAAATCACATTTTTCATTTGGTTCTCGTTAACACTTATTGCTCCAAACACTGATTGCGATAATTATCTGTACTCTGCCACATCGCAAATCGCAAATCACATTTTTCATTTGGTTCTCATAACACGTTCCACTCCCAACACCGATTGCGATATCTCTGTTGTACTCTGCCACCGACCCTCCTTTGCCACGTCACCCATCACATTTCGCAACCTTTTCTCTTTTTCCTGTTAAGACTTACAATAATCACATTTCACATCACCTTCACATATCGTATTTCACATTTCGCATCTGCCTCCTGAACAACACTTCCGTCACTTCGCCCGAATTGCAATTATGATTTCGCAATTCACATATCTATTTTCCAATTATAACTCTTCCATCTCATATTTCAAGCCTCCCACTCCAAAGAATATTTGCGATATCATAAGTTTTAATGAAGTCTAAACCCATATTTCCACCTCCAAGCCTTGTCCCATGTGTTAAGCCTTCCATTAGCATCTTTAGCCCTTTCTTCTCCAAGCTGCAAATCAACACGTTTTCAATTAGAATTAAGTCATGGATAGCTTAGCTGCATGGATAGAAGCATGGTAGATAGAGCATAAGATAATTAGGGTGTGTTTAGCCGATTGACCAAGTTAAGTGTGGTTTAAACTAGTTTCTTTTCTGCCATTTCTTTTTAGCAAATTAAATTAGTTCCCTTTCTGTCATTTCTTTTCTGCAATTTAAATTAGTTTCTTTTATGCCATTTATTTTCAGCAAGTTAAACTAGTTTTCTTTCCTGTCATTTCTTTTCATCAATTTAGTTTAGTTTCCTTTTTGTCATTTCCTTTCTACAATTTATTTTAGTTTCATTGAAGTGTGAAATAATTCACTGAGAACCCCTAGAAGTATCACCCTTTCGTAGAGTGAAAGAGAATGACATGAGTAGAATGAATTTGATGTGTATATAGAACTGTCACCTCCAAGTTTGTATGAACCCCAGGTTGATAAAGTAAAGTAGGGCAGCCCCTGGGAGTTGCAACACTCTTGGTGCAATACCAGGGTTCACCACTTTTTGGTGCCATTGCCGGGGAGGTGTTTATTAGATGCTTTGATTATGCTTTAGCATTCTTTTCTTCTTTCCTTTTTCATGTTGTTTCCGAAATATTGAAAAATACAAAAAAATATGATTTCATGCCTCATAGGAGTAGGGATACTTAGAAAGTTTTTAAAAATACTTCTCCAATACCAACGCCACCACTTGACCATGTGGTGTAGTGAGAACCACATCACCATACACTTTTTAAGGTAGAAGAGATGGATGGATATGATGACAATGAAGAAGATATTATTTGGTTTCCAATTCAAGATATGGACATCAGTGTACATATGAATAACAACCCTCCATATTTCCTTCCCTACTTCCATGGTATGAGGACAGAGGATCCGGAAACATTTCTCTTTTAATTTGAGATACTTTATAGATATTATGGCTACTTATCACACACTAAAAAATTGAGTTGTTTCATGCAAAATTGAAGGATAAATCTTTTAAATGGTTCATGAGTCTAGGTACTAATTCAACAAGATCACAGAATGATATGCAAAAGATATTCCTAGGAAAATATAAAAACCATGATATTAAAGAAATTTTTTTTAGAATGAATCACAAAGAGGATGAGAGCCTTGAGGATATCATAGATAGGTTCATGTTTAATGTTAAGGGGAAAACATTGCATCATTTAGGATTTGAAACATTAAAAGCCCTCTTACTTAGAACAATTAGGGATGAGTGGATTGATCTCCTTAATCTAATGACTGGAGGAGATGTATACCAATTGTCATTTGAAGAAATTTTTGAAACATGCAAGCACATATCAAGAGGAAGGGAAAGAGTAAGTAAATATGCCTCAACATTGGTAAGGCAAGATGAACTTGGAAATTTTCTTGACAACTTTAAAACATAAATTCTTAGCAATATAAGTGAACAAGTAGAAATGTTAAGAGTGCAAAATGAGCAAAAAGAAGATGCTGATATTTTTGTTATCCATGCATAATCATATGCTACTAAATGTTGTCCATCATTCCCTAGGTTTAAATAAGTTTACCAGGAAGAGAATGGAGCAAGGCAATCACCAAAGAAGTTATGTTATGTAGCTCCAAGGATAACCTGACAACCTAATCAACTTGATATGATGCAAGGGCCCACTTCACAATTTAACTCTTATTCACATCCATCTCAAACTAATTGGGACACACTCCCTCCTTGGCAACCTCGAGCATCTCAACCCCAAAACCAATCGTGGCAACATGGTTGGCAAGGACCTTATTGGGAAAATCCACAATATCCTCAATATTTCCCTTAATATCCTCCATACCATCCACCTCCACCACAACCACAACCTCAAACATATCCATCTCATATATCCACCCCCACTCAACTACCTGTACCACTATTTCCAACCCCATACAATGAAGTATCTTGGTTCACTTATGATGCTGAGGTACAACACTTCCAAACATCTCCTCTTGATCTAGATGGTATTCATCTTAGTTTAAGAAAGGTATTGCAAAGAAGATATTTTCTTAATGTCATTGAAGGACAATATCAAGAAGAAGAATATCCAAATGAGGAGATCAAAAGATCAAGGGCTGCATGTGATGAAGAACCAAAACATTCTTCTCCAAAAGTACTTAATACAATCCCAGTCAAAGAAATTCATCTCTTATATTTAAATATATGTCAGAGCATGTATTCCAAGTGTGCACCTGATTTTATCTGTCATCTTGATGTGTACATGGCTCCATTGGAAGTATTCCTATACTTGAAAAAGGTTTTTTTTTTTTTTTTTTTAAAGTAGAGTAGGAAAGTGAAAAAAGAAAAAAAAGGGAAGAATAATAAAATCTCAGGTAAAAACCTCTTTTGAGGCGTATGAGATTGACCCACTGATTGAAAACCTCCATGAGGCGATTTTTGGGTTGAAAATAAATAAATAAAAAAAATATCCTAGGTGAAAACCTGCTTTGAGGGGCCTAGGTAAACCTACTAGTGGAAAACCTCATTGAGGCAGCTAGTAGGCCAAAAAAAAAAATGCATTTATCCTTGTAGCTCTCTCTAACGAATGTAGGTGCTCTCCAACCTTTGCAAGTAGAAAAACAACAAGTTGGGACAAAAAGAAAATTCGGTCAACACCTTGGTTAAAGTTAGCCAAACTTGGACTTCCTCCTCCTGTGCTTAGAAGCTCCAAAAGGAACTCAAGTAGATTATCACATGCAGCTTCAGAGCAACATCAAAACCACCAAATAAAGCTTCAACATCCATATCAACAGCTTCATTATCACCTACAAAAACAAATCAATGGTAAGGCTCAGGTATGAAATCATCTAAACCTTTATTCGAATCTATTTTAGCTTAAGAAAACATTAAATGTGTGAGAAGGAAAGTTTTTTACAACCAAAATCAATAGCTGAGCAACCTCAACCTTATCTAGCAACTAGCCTCACTTTTTCCACCAAGAAGAGGAACAAGACAAAAGTAAAAAGGACTTGAGAAAGTGGGTAGTAAGAATTTCATGTAATGGAAGACAAGAAGTTCCAAAGGGGTAAATAAGGGCGAACTCAGTTCACAGAAAAAAAACTGTGAGTTTATTCTGCATGCAATTAGAAAAAAAAAAAAAAAAAAAAAGAAAGAAAGAAAGAAAAGAAAAAAGAAAAGAAAAAAAAGGTGGACCCACCACCTCTTGGCATGCAATATAAATATAAATATTTGATTAAGGCATTTGAGGACCTCCATGCAACACCCACAAGAAGAAATGTAAGAAGAATAGCAAGAATATTAGCATGAGGAGCAACACATGGGCCAATAAACAGAAAATGAAATAAGCCAACGTGGAGGAAGTACCAGAAGGCAAGGAGGATGGACAGGTTGCTCAGAGGATGGGCAACAATTTCAGTAGGGGGGTGATGATGGGCCTCTAAATTAGACATAAAAGAAGGCCCATCTAACCTTTCTTAGGCCCATCTAACCTTCCTTATGCACATAAAAGATATATTAAATCTTCCCTTATACACTTAATAATGTTTTCTTATGATTTAATATTTTCTTAGGAAGGTTTAACGGTAATTGCATATTTATGCCTAATATTGGTTAATTTTGTAGAATATTGTGAGAATATTTGGTAGATTATGCAGATTTGGAGAAGGAGATTATTAGGGACTTGCTCGCTACCACTGGAAGATCAAGATTGAAGAATAAAGGAGCACAATATCAGGAAATTATTGATGAATATTGGAGAGATTCAAGGGGTTTGTCCACCCTCCTTAACTATCAAAGGCAACCAAGAAAACTGAAGACGATGTGCACTCAATCTATGGTTTACTTGGAGTCAAAGTGGACTCAATCACTATTTTATAGGGAACTGTTGATAGTTTCCCTTGACGATAAATAAAGCTGATCAAGAGCTAATTGTCGATTCCGGTCAATTTTCCGATCCATTCAACGCTAGTTGATTCCATTTCCATTCCTTTTTCATTCCATTCCATCCCATGCCATTCTTTTCCATTATATTAGGTTTTTGTTGTTTAAGACATACAGGATGTAATAAGACTGTATTTTTTGTAATGCAATGAGTAGGCATATGTTGTTTTACTGATATAGTTTTAGGGAGCGAGGTTCGTGGGTTAAGGCCCAATCCATGTGCCTCAACTTCTCTGATGTTTCATTCTTTCCTTTCTATCATTTAGCTAGTTTTGTTTATGTTGTTTAGTTAGTTCAACTTCTGATAGTTTCATTGCTGTTTATTTTTTTCTTTCACTGAAAAATCCAAAATCTGTGGTCTAGCATTCCCTTCTCATCTCTGTCAATAGAGTTTGAGCAGGGTTGACCTCCCCACAAGCCAAAAAAACTGCTTTCTGTTCACTGTTTTTATCATGCATTTTGTCTGTTTTCGTGCATGAATCGACAAGTTTGATTGCAGGAATGAGTATTAATAGTCCCAGAAAAGTTTATCAAGTTGTCCCGCTTCATTTTCCAGCTCTGTTTTCATGCCTGAACACTCCTATTGCACCTTTTATTCCATCCTTGTCTTCTTAACAACTACCGCACCCTTTTTATTCACAAAAACCATTGAAATTTTGACCTCCGCCTTTCTCCTCGAAACTCCCACTTATCGCACTTCGCATCTCGCAGGATCTCTTCTCCCCTTTCTTTTCTATTCTAAAACTCTTTTTCAATTTTCCTTTTTACCTTACCTTTTCCGATTATTAACAAAAATAGTCGAAAATACATTAGAAATCAACATTACCCTTTTTCCTTTAATACTTATCACAATTCCTTTTCGTAATTTCATTTCACAACCTTTTCCCTCTTTTCTTTAAGACTTATCGCAATCGAAAATCACACGTTTCAGTTGGTTCTCGTTAACACTTACCGCTCCAAATGCCAATTGCGATAATTCTCCGTACTCCGCCACATTGCAAATCACAAATCACATTTTTCATTTGGTTCCTTTTACACTTACCACTCCAAACACCGATTGTGATAATTCTCTTTACACCTCCACATCGCAAATCGCAAATCGCATTTTTCATTTGGTTCTCGTAACATGTTCTGCTCCCAACACCGATTGTGATATCGCCTTCGTACTCTGCCACCGACTCTCCTTTGCCACGTCAATCATCACATTTCACAACCTTTTCCCATTTTCCTTTTAAGACTTACCACAATTGCATTTCGCATCACCTCCCCCTATCGTATTTCACATTTTTCATCTGCCTCGCGAACAACACTTCCGTTACTTCGCCCGATTTGCGATATTGCGGTTGTGATTTCGCATATCACAAATCACATATCTATCCGCCAATTATGATTCCACCATCGCATATTTCAAGCCTCCCAATCCAAAGCATATTTTCATATCATAAGGTTTAATGAATTCTAAACCCATATTTCCACCTCTAGGCCTTGTCCCATGTGTTAAGACTTCCATTGGCATATTTAGCCCTTTCTTCTCCAAGCTGCAAATCAACAATTTTTCAATTAGAATTAAGTCATGGATAGCTTAGCTGCATGGATAGAAGCATGGTAGCTAGAGCATAAGATAAGTAGGGTATTTTTAGCTAATTGGCCAAATTAAGTGTGGTTTAAATTAGTTTCTTTTCTGCCATTTTTTTTCAACAAATTAAATTAGTTTCCTTTCCGCAATTTAAATTAGTTTCTTTTGTGCCATTTATTTTCAGCAAGTTAAATTAGTTTCCTTTCCTGTCATTTATTTTTCAGCAATTTAGTTTAGTTTCCTTTCTGCAATTTAATTTAGTTTCATTGAAGTGTGACCGATTTCACTGAGAACCCCTAGAAGTAGCACCCTTTCGTAGAGCAGAAGAGGATGACATGAGTAGAATGAATTTGGTGTGTATATAGCACTGTCACCTCCAAGTTTGTACGAACCTCGGGTTGATAAAGTAAATTAGGGTAGCCCCTTGGAGTTGCAACACTCTTGGTGCAATACCAGGGCTCACTAGTGGGTACTGTAGAAATTATGCAAACATATGTATATCAATAGATTCAATCCAATCAAGAAATGTACTAAAGCTAGATACTCAATCCTTCTACAAATCAATTGCAGAAAATAAACACGATCTCCAATCACAACAAGTAAAAAAACAATAAAATAAAACTACAAAACAAATATTTTCCCAGGGAAATATTACTGCTCAAAACCCCTCTATCTTCTATTGTATATTCACCATGGAATCATGAAACAATTACATTGCACTCTTCTTAGAAGAGTCTCGTGCACTCTCTCAATTGTCTCACACTAACCCGGAAAAAATCGACAAAAACTTAGCCAATTTCCTGCCTCTAATATGCCTGCCTTGCTTGCGCAATTCTTGATGAATGTAATCCCTATTCTTTAGGAATTTTGGCATTCCAAAACTGTGCAAGCATCATGGGAAATCCAATGGATGTCTGGTTGCATGTAGACAACCTAGTAATGATACAACTGATGGTTAACATCCCTTTAACATTTGTCTCAACTGGGTGTCCAATGGAACTGACATGCATACAAATATTAATAGTAAATCATCAGTTGCATGGTAGATCACTGATTGTGAATTAAATCTGATTTAATTCACATGATTTCTCACTAGTGCAACAAACAATTACAACTAGTTCAACTAAATTTAACTCACCTAACTGAGTTAACTGATTACTCATGCATTTAACTAATCCACTAACTAAAACTCAAATTCCATAACTAAAAGAGTCACTTTGCATGCCTCATCAACCACCCTCAACTCAAAATTCATGAGATAACTAAGTTTATCACACTCAGTTAACTATTACAAGTGATTATGAGATAAGATTAAATTTTATTTTCCAATTTAGTTAAGGGATAATTAAATTAGAAACTGCACTAATTTAATAAATAAATTGGCTTTCACACTAATTTATCGCTAGGACCTGTGGTCCCACACTAATGTGTGTGATGCATTTTCTTGTTGACTTTCAACACTTCCTCCCAATAAGTAATGGATTATCTGGCACCCCGATCCTGCCTATTTGGTATTCGAATTTTCTCCTGGCGAGCACCTTCATCAGAATATCTACATCCTAATTCTCCATGGGAAAGTACTGAAGTAACATAATGCGCCTTTGAACACAATTTCTGAGATGATGGTACCAGATGTCTATGTGCTTGGACCTATCATGGAATACAAAATTAACTGAGAGTTTAATGCAACTTTGGTTATCACAATGTATCAGTGTGAGATCCATCTGAGAACCAAAAAAACCAACCAGCACTAGAAAATTTGGCGGAAATTCCGACGGCCAATTCGTCGCTATTCCGACACATAGTCGTCGCAAGAGCGACAGTTCAAGGGCGGACAAACCGTGGTTTGTCATGCCGTCGCAGTTCCGACGCACGTAAAAAGTGTCGCACTATCGACACTTCTTCCGTTGCTTCTGAACAAGCGTCGATCTTCCGACGTCTCACAAACCGTCGCGCCTCTGACGTTTGTAAACTGTCACACTTCCGATGAAATGTGGTTCGACGTTTGGAACGTCGCTCTTCTGACGCTTGTAAACGGTCGCAATTCCGACCCAACGTGGTCCGACGTTTTGGACGTCGCTCTTCCGACGTCTGTAAGATGTCGCAATGCCGACGATATGTGGTCCGACAATTGGAACGTCGCTCTTCCGACGTTTAGAACATCGCTCTTCCGACGTTTCTAATCTGTCGCAATTCCGACGAAATGTGGTCCGACGTTTTTATACTATCTCTCTTCCGACGTTTCTAGGTTGTCGCAGTTCCGACGTCTACAAAGCGTCGGTAGACCGACGAAGGGTTCAATTTAAAAAAAAAAAATTAAAACTTTAAAATACGAGAAACGCTGTTTTGAATATATTATATGAAGTAAAACAGTCCATGAAGTCATTACATTTTCACATCTGAAGATTGGAACCCAAATATCCATCCAGAAAAGTGGAAGTCCCACCCCAGACAATGATAGAAAAATACCCCATGTCACATACGGGGACATGATATAAAACCCAGTAACGGTCCACATGGAGATTATCGACAATCTGAGAAAGCATCCAAATATGCCCGAGGCATCTATAAGAAAGTGAAATAGCAGTATGTAGAATAGTAAAGCAACAGATAGAGTACCGACGTCCATTGTTCCAAATACAAATTAGAGTACCCAAAATCCTGCAACAGAGAAAAACGCTAATCATGTGAGGAGTGTGATATGTCCAAAATATAAAAAGACCATCAGACCATATCAATAAACCAGCAACATAGACCATCATCGCTAGTTTTGAAGGCAGAGTGATAAACATTAATCATTTTTTTTTTTCACAAGAGAAAAAACGTTGTTTTGAATATATTCTATGAAGTAAAACAGTCCATGAAATCATTACATTTTCACATCTGAAGATTGGAACCCAAATATCCATCCAGAAAAGTGGAAGTCCCACCCCAGACAGTGATAGAAAAATACCCCATGTCACATACAGGGACTTGATATAAAACCCATTAACGGTCCACATGGAGATTATCGACAATCTGAGAAAGCATCCAAATATGCCCAAGGCATCTATAAGAAAGTGAAATAGCAGTATGTAGAATAGTAAAGCAACAGATAGAGTACGTACCGACGTCCATTGTTCCAAATACAAATTAAAGTACCCAAAATCCTTGAACATAGAAAAACGCTAATCATGTGAGGAGTGTGATATGTCCAAAATATAAAAAGACCATCAGACCATATCAATAAACCAGCAACATAGACCAGCATCGCTAGTTTTGAAGGCAGAGTGATAAGCATTAATCATTTTTTTTTCACAAGAGAAAAAACGTTGTTTTGAATATATTATATGAAGTAAAACAGTCCATGAAGTCATTACATTTTCACATCTGAAGATTGGAACCCAAATATCCATCCAGAAAAGTGGAAGTCCACCCCAGACAGTGATAGAAAAATACCCCATGTCACATACAGGGACTTGATATAAAACCCAGTAACGGTCCACATGGAGATTATCGACAATCTGAGAAAGCATCCAAATATGCCCGAGGCATCTATAAGAAAGTGAAATAGCAGTATGTAGAATAGTAAAGCAACGGATAGAGTACGTACCGACGTCCATTGTTCCAAATACAAATTAAAGTACCCAAAATCCTTGAACAGAGAAAAACGCTAATCATGTGAGGAGTGTGATATGTCCAAAATATAAAAAGACCATCGGACCATATCAATAAACCAACATCGCTAGTTTTGAAGGCAGAGTGATAAACATTAATCATTTTTTTTTCACGAGAGAAAAAATGTTGTTTTGAATATATTATATGAAGTAAAACAGTCCATGAAGTCATTACATTTTCACATCTGAAGATTGGAACCCAAATATCCATCCGGAAAAGTGGAAGTCCCACCCCAGACAATGATAGAAAAATACCCCATGTCACATACAGGGACATGATATGAAACCTAGTAACGGTCCACATGGAGATTATCGACAATTTGAGAAAGCATCCAAATATGCCCGAGGCATCTATAAGAAAGTGAAATAGCAGTATGTAGAATAGTAAAGCAACAGATAGAGTACTGACGTCCATTGTTTCAAATACAAATTAAAGTACCCAAAATCCTTGAACAGAGAAAAACGCTAATCATGTGAGGAGTGTGATATGTCCAAAATATAAAAAGACCATCAGACCATATCAATAAACCAGCAACATAGACCAGCATCGCTAGTTTTGAAGGCAGAGTGATAAACATTAATCATTTATTTTTTCACAAGAGAAAAAACGATGTTTTGAATATATTGTATGAAGTAAAACAATCCATGAAGTCATTACATTTTCACATCTTAAGATTGGAACCCAAATATCCATCCAGAAAAGTGGAAGTCCCACCCCAGACAATGATAGAAAAATACCCCATGTCACATACAACGACTTGATATAAAACCCAGTAACGGTCCACATGGAGAATATCGACAATATGAGAAAGCATCCAAATATGCCCAAGGCATCTATAAGAAAGTGAAATAGCAGTATGTAGAATAGTAAAGAAACAGATAGAGTACGTACCGATGTCCATTGTTCCAAATACAAATTAAAGTACCCAAAATCCTTGAACAGAGAAAAACGCTAATCATGTGAGGAGTGTGATATGTCAAAAATATAAAACGACCATCAGACCATATCAATAAACCAGCAACATAGACTAGCATCGCTAGTTTTGAAGGCATAATGATAAACATTAATCAATTTTTTTTCAGAAGAGAAAAAAACGCTATTTTGAATATATTATATGAAGTAAAACAGTCCATGAAGTCATTACATTTTCACATCTGAAGATTGGAACCCAAATATCCATCCAGAAAAGTGGAAGTCCCACCCCAGACAATGATAGAAAAATACCCCATGTCACATACAGGGACATGATATAAAATCCGGTAACGGTCCACATGGAGATTATCGACAATCTGAGAAAGCATTCAAATATGCCCGAGGCATCTATAAGAAAGTGAAATAGTAGTATGTGGAACAGTAAAGCAACAGATAGAGTACCGACGTCCATTATTCCAAATACAAATTAAAGTACCCAAAATCCTTGAACAGATCAAGAAAAACGCTAATCATGTGAGAATTCAAAGTAAAGTTAATCTATTAACATTGCGAATAAAATTACACCAAAGTCAAAAACATTGCCTGGCCATACTCATGGCAAATTTGTCATCAAAAAATCAAAAAATTAAGAAGACTGCCCTCATACGGGGAAACCAATCTTGAACGTTTAATTTACAGAATTCAAAAATATTACTTAAAGGTCCAGCACAGTAAAATAAACTAAAAGCAGCCCAATTAACTGGGCCTGCTAAGCAAGAAAAACAAATTAACCAAACTAATCCACCGCTGGTTCCTCCACGATTCGGCACCATCCTAATTCGGAAGGTCCGGGATCGCTAGGTGCTACCTCCACATGCATGCCACGGCTCCCCTCCTGAAGGCCCGAATGCTGGCCGGCTTTTTCCGAGCTCAGACCCGCCGGACGGGTGCATTCTTCCTCCATTTGGGCCTCCTCGCGGAAGACCACAGTGACTAAAGCCGTGATTCGTGGGCGGTTGAGAGAGAAATTAAAGGAAAATTGCGCAGTGCGCGTCGTGGGAGAAGGTGAACTAGCGGTGGGGAAGCCAGGAGCAGGGAAATCCATATGGTGGCCAGATCCTACAAGCCGACCCCGCCCACTCCTAGTATTTGGATATCGACCTAAGTAATAATCACTGGACTGGCCGGAAGTCGACTCTGTTGAGGGGCTGGAGGGAGCGCGTCGGGGTTGACGTCTAGTGCTCCCCCTGCGGCAACGCATCCTATGACGCACACGAGGCATGGGTGCAATCTCAGGCGCAGTGGGCACAAGAGGAGACAAAGAAGCAGAATTGCAATTAATAGAGGAAGACAGACAGAGACAGAACTGAGAGAAATGCAAATATGCAGCAACGTCTAGGCAGAAGTTCAGCTGGCAGTGTAATCCAGCAACCGGCTTGTCTGAAAAACCATGGCTAAACGCCATTTTTTCGACCCGTCTGCAATGCAATCAAAGGACGCCCGTCATAATTAATCTCTGATCATTAATAATGAGAGCCGAAGGCCGGATCAAATTGGAGCGTGCGGAATCGCTAAGAGGAGTGGAGGTCCGATCTTGAACAGTGTTAAAAATTAATTAATGTGGATTTGATGTGAAAACTTAATTGAATAGCGTTAAATGTTAATGCAATTGATATGAAATCGCCATATCCATGTCCCATCACCTTAAACGCCATCGAATGCACCCGCAGCCGGGAGCAGGGCAAGTTTTTATTGAGGACACGTGGCAAAAATTGATTGGAGAGGATCTTTGTTTGGGCCGCTCGCGCAGTGGAAATCCGGACCCGTAAAATATTAGGGCGAATTTGATAAGAAATTCGCGTCACAAAATTGGCCGACGTCAGCAGGCTATTTTGGAACGCGAATTTGGTTTGAATTATGGTTTATCGCCGTTTGAAGTCCGGCGGACTCGACTTAAGAACAATTTTGTTTGATCCCATCTTATAAAATTTGTGTTGGTTTTCTTTGATAATACACATATTTATAATAAATCATGGGAATACCACACTAAACATGTGGAAAAGTTATATAAATAATTATTGAGAATAATCATTTTTATGTAAAAATATCCAAGGCGAGGTCTGTGTAGAGAACCGGGGTCGTGAAAACTGTTCAAATATAAAAATCCCGCTTAATAAAGAGACAAAATTGTTGTGCTTTCGGAACCTGACCCGAGGATTGGACATGAGTTAACAAAAAAAAGGATAGCGGAACCAGACTTGCACCCGTGGTCAAGCCCTCTACCAAAACCACGAGCGGAATCACAAAAGCGGGTTGCCCATATCGCACGGCTTTTGCGGAGTAGGCGGTATTTCCTATTCGCGAGTGATTCCATAGGGAATGCGACACGTGGCGAAGTGACCCCTAAAAAACCACCATTTAACCCGCGCCATCGCACGTTAAAGCCCGACGTTGGAAGCCGAGCGAAATTGGCAAAAGTCATTGATTTGGAGAAGGGCCATCGGGCGGTGGTCGCACGTTGAACTTGCCCGGAGGTTAACTAAGGTGTGCGGAGGATAGCCAGGTACGATACGAGTGTTTGATTGGTTATTGATATATATAGGTGGGGCCGGAGTATAACGAAATTGTTTAATTAAACGATTGGCGGATAATTAGCATAAGTCTGGAGCGTGATTGTTGTAAGGCTGGGTGGTGAAATATAGAGCCGAAAGTTCATTACAAGTTATTTATTTTAAAAGAAACGTGGAGTATAAATACAAAGTGTTGAAAGTTAAACATTGGTTATAAGGATTGGAGATAATATAAAGTCGGGAATATAAATTAAAGTCCAACCATTGTGGATAGTATTTATTTATCAAATTCTACGATTTTGATAAATAAACCCGAAGAAAGAAGAAGTCAATTAAGACTCAGGCTGGAGGAAAAGAACGGGGTACACCAAGGGAAAATGCTGACACAGCGATTGTAGACACACCAGCTCTCCTTGGGGGTCCAATTTCAGTTTTGTTGCGTCA
>JAXQQM020069368.1:0-11258 GCA_034641835.2 Pinus albicaulis
GGTGTTACACCATTTTTTGGTCATCTAACCTTTTATCATTAGATGGACCCAAGTACACCATGTAAGACCAGCTTTACCCTAAGTAAAACTGCTTTCACTATGTTAAAATAGGAAACCCCAAAAGGAAATATTAAACAAACCCATATTTGTTTGATTTTCCTCATGGAATAATTAATTAAACCATAATTTAATTATTATTCCCAGTCATGTTTAATCCAAAATCAAAGAAATTAATTAGATAAACCTTTATTTATCTTATTAATTTCTAGGAATAATTATTTAAATCTTATTTAGATAATATTCCTTGTTAAATATGACCAAATCACCCACAAATAATTAAATAAATCATTATTTATTTAATTATCTTTCAACCACTTCCTTAAATAATTAAATAAATCATTATTTATTTGATTATCCTCTAACCGCTTCCTTAAAAAGATAAATAAATCATTTATTTATTTATTTTTGACAAATTAAGGGATTTGACCCAAGTCAAATACCTTTTCTCTCCAACAAATATAATAAAATATTCCATAAAAAGTGGATCTAGATCTGGTTAACCCATGCACCAAGATCTAGAATGACCCAATATTTTGTTATAAATAGGAGGGTTTTTCCTACCATTCTTCACCTTTGTTGCCTATTAGATCACTCTGGATCTATACACTTGGTCATTTTTCCATCATTTGCTGTGTGAGCTCCCATTGAGCTCTATTCTCTGCATTGGGTTTTCTACACCAACAAGAGAGAGAAATCTTAGATCTGAAGTGCTGAGGACTTCCAAGAACCCATCCCACTGAGGAGAATTGGATACGCCTTCTTGTTTTCCTCCCAGGTGCCCAATTAATATAAAAAATCTTTCAAAAATTGTTCTTGTCTTGTCTATTGGTATATGGAGCAAACCCTTGTTTTTACTGCTTAATGTCTTTCCATGCATAGATCTGGTGTTTTGCAGCTCTTTTCTTGTCTAACTAACCACATATCTGAAGATATTAGCAGCCACTTTTGTTGTTAGGGCTATTAGTTATGCGTAGCTAAAGAGGTCCTTTTTCGTACACTTCGACAAAGGATTCATACTAACAAATGGCGACTCCACACGGGTTTTAAATTACGACCGTTGTCGTTTTTCATATTCCAACATATCCAGCTACTTCAGACCCTAGGGTTTCTTTTCAACTGTTTATTTTTCCTATTTTTATGTTGTTTTTCTCACATAAAACCCTAAAACATCAAAATTTCTAACTTCCGTGTGTTTATGGCCCTATTGCGCAGGTAAGCGACACCAGCCGCAACTGAGACGACAACTTTTCTGAAAATCTGCCGCCGAGACAACCGGAACTGGGGGTCACACTTTTTGGCCCTAAACCTGCGACCTGGACCTCCGGGTCGCACTTTTCTCTCGCCCTCTTTTCGCGACTCGCACTAAAAAATCAGTCAAAAATCCGCGACCCGCCGCGTGTTTTTCTGCAATTTTTCTGGGTTTTGCTGCAGCTTCTGTCAGGGTCTTCCAACCTCTGTCTCAGCCCGCTTCGACCAAGTTCTGATCTGTTTTTACTCATCTAAGTGGGAACCTAGCCCCCTAGGGCTTTAGTACCCTCCACCTTTTGTGGAAGAGTTTTAGCTATTTTCAGCCGTCTGTTTTGCAGAGCTTCAGCCTCCCTTTTTCCAGATCTGTTACCTCCCTTTCTGATCCTTTGAAATCAACCCTTCTTCCTTTCAAATCACCTCTTGTCGTTTTTTTTGGACCTCCTTTTAGGGCCTCCTCCTTGCCCCCTCCGTTTTTGCTGATTTCCTTTCTTTTTCCAGCCACCTTGCCTCTGCCTCTTGGCTGTGATCTGCACCACCTTTCAGCAGCTTTATCCTTTAGATCCCTGTCCCTTTTGACCCTAGATCTATTGGCCTCTTTCTGTGTGCATTTTGCCTGGATGTTTGCCCTATTTTAGAGTAGTTTTGAGCGACCCGCCTTCTTTGGGTCTGATTGCTGCCTAGTTAGCTGTTAAATGTTCTGTTATTTCAGCATTATATACTGTTCTCTGCAGATTTCTTTTCAGTTACGCAGCACACTTTTTCTTATTCTCAAAACGAAAAGGGTTTAAAAATTAAAATTAATGCACGCCACACACTGACCCTAAGTGAAGAAGTGCCTGGTTAACACCGCCTGGCAAAGACTCTAAAATCAATTGTCACTGCACCTTATCTGCCCTTGACCTCGCTTGTTTTTGTCCCTTATTGCCCTTGTCGGTTGTCTTCTTCCTGTCCTCTTTGCGCCCCCAAGCCGCACTTCTTGGAGCCTTCTTGGCCCTTCCCCTCCGGTTCCAGTTGATCGACCTGCTCCGCCCCATCGTCATCGAGCCAGTCCCTTCCCACCCTTGTCGGTTATCTCCTTCCTGTCCTTATTGCGCCCCCACGACGCGCTTCCTAGAAACTTCTTGGCCTTCACCCCCGGGCTTCCTGCTGACCCACACCGCCGCGCGCTCACCGCCACGCCGCCGTCTCTCCCGCTGATCGACCCGCTCCGACCCGCCGTCGTCGAGCCAGTCCTCCTTCAAGTCCGCACTCCGACTCCTCTCCTGATTCATCGGGTCCTCCTTCTCCTTTTGGTTCTCCCCCTGTCACCGCCACTATGTCTGGTCCAGGGCCTAACGCTAGCGGTTCTCCCGGCCCTAATGCCAGCCCTACTACTAGCGGAACCACCACAGGAACTACCACGGCCACCCCTGTGCTGCCATACATTGCAGGCCTCAGCCTCCCCGATTTCCATCAGTTGATCAATGACCCCATCCACCACAATGCTAACTGGCCTGCTATGCCAACCAAGCTCCCCTCCGACATCCCTAAGTTCGAGGGCCTTACTGGAGAAGATCCAACCAATCACGTCCGATCTTTCCACATGTGGTGTTCCTCCAATTCCATTACCGATGACTCCATCCATCTTCGTTTGTTCCAACGCACGCTTACCGGCGAAGCTTCTAAATGGTATGTCGAACAGGCCACTTCCTCCCATACCACGTTCAAGACTCTTGCCCAAGCCTTCTTGTCGTACTTCCAGCTCCCTCTCCGATACGACACTGGTACGGAGCTCTTGACTTCATTTAAGCAATCCTCTTCCACACGCCTTTTTGCCCATGTTCAGGAATGGCGACGAAGACGGAGCTTATGTCGAGCCCCTCCCTTTGAAGATCGGGTTGACATGGACTGGTTCCTTCGCACCCTCCCGTCTCCCATCGGCAAAGATGTCGCCTCTCACTTTCCTCAATCTGAAGAAGCCGCCCTCCAAATAGCTTTGAAATATGACCTGATCTACGCTCAATCTGGTTATGTTTATACCGTTCTCCCTGACATCCCCAGGCCCGGTGGCGCTAACGCCCCGGGGGCATCTCATTCCGTCGACGGTATTGTTGGATCTCTTTCCCATCCGCATGCTCCACCTCCTGTGTGGGTTATGCTTTCCCTCCAGAGGGGCCAACACCTCTAGCACTCTCTCCCCCCTCTCCCCCTTCCTCGCAACATGTATCCGGTGGATACTCATGATGCCTCCCTCCCTTTGCCCAACCTCCCGCCACCTTAATGTTGCCCCGCCTAATCCTTACCTCTATCCCCAAGGCAACCGGCGCTATCCTCCAAGATATGCGCTTCCAACTCTCTTTCCTCCTCCACCTCTACAACAAAGATTTCTTCTACCGCCCTCTGTGGCAAGTATTTGCACAGCAGGGCGCGACTAATCCCCCTTCTTCTCAAAGAAGGCGGAGAGGCAATCAAAACCAATCTGCCCCTGGTACCCGTGGACCCAATTCTGGTGTGGACCCTAACACTGCCAACCAGCAACAGGGCACTCAGCCCAAGCCGGACAGGCCGCTTCGCACAAATAAGCCTTGTTCGTGTTGCGGTGTTTATGGCCATTACACCCACGATTGTCCCCTCTTACCCCAGATGCGGAAAATGTGGGAGTCTCAAGCCACATTGCGCGAACAACACACCTCCCCTCATGCCCCTCCTAATACGGCCACTGCTCAACCAGCTGTATTTACCGATCCTTTCCCTCAGCAAGGATTCGTATCTACCCAACCGCCTGACAGCCAGGCCACCACTCCACCTTCTCTTTCTGGTTCCTCCGATTACCAGATCCTTATGATGCACTCCGATCCTTCCTCGACTGTCGACCTTCACCTTCAAACTCGGTCTCGCTAGTACCCCAAGCCTCCTGCTCCGTCTGCCTCCGAGCCTCCTTCTTCAGGTTCTACAGAGCCTCTTTCGACACCGAATGGCCCCTTACATATCCCTCAACCCAAAGTTGAGGTTCATACCAAGATTCCCAAGGGACCATTACGCCGAAACGCTGCTTCTGGTCGAGCTGCCCATTCCTATAGCATAGTAGATGATTTGGCGCAATATCCTGCTGCCATTTCCACACTGGAACTCCTCCAGTCGTGCCCTTCCCAAAAGAAGGCTCTACTATCTATCGTGGGCGCTGTAGATCCTGTTGATGACCAAATGATTGTTTTCGACGCCACTCAATTGGACCATCCTCCTCTTCCTCCTTCCGTTGCCTTCCAAATCCCAGTCAAAATCCGGAACGCCAACGTGTCCCGGTGTATCATTAATGAGGGGGCATCCACCTGCGTGATGTTCGCTTCGGTTTGGAAGAAACTCGGATCCCCAGAGCTGGCCCCTTCCATGATCACCCTTCGAGCGTGGGACGGTCATGCCTCCTAGCCCATTGGCCTGTTTCGTAACTGTCCTATCACCCTCACCGGTAAGACTGTTTGCGTTGACGTCAAAGTCATAGATGCCCCGCTAGACTACAATATTCTATTGGGGCGAAGCTACACCTACGCTATGTCTGCTGTCCCATCTGCGGTTTTCTGCACGATGTCTTTCCCCCATAATGGAAAGATAGTCACCATCTACCAGCTGTCTTATCATGAGTCACCATCTCAGACCTCCCCTGAGACGACCATCTCTTCTGTAGCCAACAAGCAAACCATCGACTCCTTGACCAGCGTCTCCCCCGACGTCTACAAAGATTCCTCCCTGCTTGGAACTTTTCCCAATCTTCCCCCTCCTCCTATCCCTGATCCCGGCTCGTCGAATGTTTGCATGATGCAATCATCTTGGGCTGCCCTTAAGTGGCCCGCTTCCGCTAGTCAGCAACCTCAAACTCAACCTCACCCACCGCAACCCGTTCCTAGCCCTTCACCTCCACCAGCCGGACCTCCTCCTCCTCGCCCTTTGCCTACATCTGGTATCCCCGAACCCCTTTACCCTCCTGGATCGGTTCCCCCAGGCCTTAACCATCTCGAAGCCGTTCCCCCTGGTCACTACCCTGCTGGGCAGATACCTTTCCTGGCTCCCCCTCCCGGAGTATATTCTGTCCCCGTTATGGCCACCCTCTCTCTCCCTAACTTGACCTTGGGCATACCGGTCTGGTACCTTGATCCTCCAGCCGCTACCCCTCCTGGCCACCCCAAACCCTACATGGCTTTGACACCGGTTCAACCGGTCCCCCTCGCTTCCTCCGTTGCCACTGTGCCCTCAGCACCTCCACAGGACCCTTCTCCTGTCACGACGGCTACTGGGAAGAAAGGCAAAGCCCGCAAGGGGGCACCCAAAGACAAGACCACCACAACCGACCCGACCCCTCCTCCACCCACCAAGCCTTGTGCCTTATGTGATGTCGCCGGTCACCCCACCCATGCTTGTCCCGAGTTGCCCTGTATTCAGCCCATGGTTAAAGTTGCGTTCCCCGAGTCTACGGTCCCTGAAGCCTCCGTTCCTTCTTCATCCGTAACCAAGAACCCCAAGACTCTCTGCACCAACAAATCCTGTGCGTTGTGCGGTGTCCATGGCCATTAATCCCACCATTGTCCTCACCTGACGCATTACCGCGCCTCTTTAGAGGTCGTCCGAGAGTATGAGGTTGAACAAAATCAATCCTCCTCTCCCATCCTCGCGCAGTACGCTTCGGGCTAGCCTGAGGATCCCCCTGCTCCCATCGACAGTCCTCCCCCTGATGTTCCGATGACGGAGTCCATTGCAACCATTCTTTACCTATCCTCCTCTGCGAGACACTCGGCGCCTAGCCCATCTGTGTCCTCCCCTGTTGTGTCCCTTGACCACCCCCTTCCTACCCATACACGAGATCACTCAACCCGTGTCTCTGTTGACCTTCGCAGCCCGAGTCCTCACCATACTTCCGAGAGCCCTCATCTACCACCCTATATGAGTCCTGATCATCCTACCCCTTGCACTCCCTCCTGTGTTTGCCGCCCGATGACTTCCGTGCACTCACGCTGCCGTCATTGCCTCTCTTCCTCTCATTTGTTGTCTTGTCACACCATTCCGCAGGACCCACCGTCCACACCCTTTATTGGTTACGCCGATGGTGCAAGTCGTTACTCCAGGAATCTAGCCTCGGCAGGTTGGGCCATCTTCACCCCCTTGCATGCCCTTGTTCTTTCTAACGGGGTATGCATTGGTTCTGCCACCAACAATCAGGCCGAATATGATGCAGTGCGTGGTCTCTTAGCCGATGCCCTCTTTCATCGCATCCTCCATCCGCACGTTCGTTTGGATTCCCTACTTCTTGTAATGAAACTAAATGGTGTTTATCGTGTGCATAACCCTGTGCTGTTTAGACGCTATTTACGAGTGAAAATCTTGATACGTGCATTTGAAACCATAACTTTCAACCACGTACCTCGAGAACAGAATCACTATGTAGATAGTATTGCAAACCATGTTCTAGATTGGCATTTATCACACACATTTCATACAAGAAAATAACATTAATAACCATCAAAAAACGATGCATATCCATAATATGTGTCGCAAAACATGTGTTTAGAGTCCATCTACTCTGATACATACGACATGCCCATAGCATGTTACAAACAAAAACCCAAAACTGGGGGCACCACCTACCCCTACATACATCATAGGGGGCACCACATGCCCCTACCCCTAATCACTATCTGGAGGCTCCCGGGCCAATGGCTCTGCCCCTGCAGCATGTAGATCACGCATAGCCTGACCGGCCATCGCCATGCGCCGCATGACACCTCGCCACTCCGAGGGTAGACCAACACATGGCTCTATGAACTGGTCGTCTAAGTCCTGCCACCCGCGCTCCGATACTCCGGTCAACAACCTTTCGCATCTACGGTGGATGTCCTCTAGCAGGGCGGCTGCATCCTCATTTTGCGTCGCTCTCGACCCACTTGGACCTGTAGCTCCAGACGCTGCCGGTCGTCCCATATATCCGGCCGGTTTTACCGGCGCTATATCTGCATACCAAAAGTACATGAATCAGTACCATCAATTACTATTCAAAAAATTTAACATGCCCACACAAGAATAGCAATCTGTCACTTACCATCGGGCCCCCAGACTCGACCAGGCGGAAGTGGCAGATCCGGATCTCCACAGTAGCTCATCCCACTATAGGGATAGTCATCTATGTACAATGGCATCTGATCCCAATGGGCAAAAAACTCCGGTCGAAACACTCGCCCGACCGCCCCTCCTCCTCCTCTACACAGTAGCCGTCCCCAATGGTGCATCCTGGGCTCTCTCGGGCCCCCATCAGGAAGCTGTACACGAGGCCTCAAGGTCAGGATCTTCTCAAAGAAGAAGGCGCACAACAACGTCCCATATGAGCAGTCATGGTTCACCTGCCGCCTGCATAGTGACAACTGTCGCTTTAGCGACACCAACATCATTTGGGCCCACCCATAGTAGGTCCCACCCAAAACACTTTCCACTATCATCATCTGCCCCCCAGTGATGTGATGGAACGCCTGGGTGCCCAGGATTCGCAACACTGCTGCGGCCACTGCACGGGTTTCTAGCCTCTCTAGATCCCCGATCGGTATTCGAGTCCCCTTGACTTGGAGACCCGGTCGACAATGACGTTCCACGAACTCCATGATATGTCGCCCCCGCGGCAACACTGGCTGAGTGTTTCCCACCATCCCCAGTGGTGGGAGACCAGTCAGGAAGTACATGTCCTGGACCGTCAGTTCGATCCTGTGCCCCTGCACCACAAAGATCTCCTGATCTGGATCCCAATAACTGATAATCCGGGCCAGTAACGGTTCCCCTGCTCTCATCAACGGGTTCTCCAAAAACTTGAGAACCCCAAATCTGGCCAATACACGGCGGACGCCCTGATCCGCCTGGATCTCTGTCCGAAGTGTACCCAGATCTCTCTCTCTCTAGTTGACCCGTAACTCTGCCATACCTACACAAACACATCATTTTTGTCAGCATACAGGTCGGGAAAACCATAACCAAACACCAAAACCCAACTTCCAGCCATAAAACAGCACTAAAACCCCCTCATCTCCCAGGTCGCAGTTTTCTGCCCTTTTCTGGACCAGGTCGCACTTTTTGCCCTGATACCTGCGTCCTAGGTCGCACTTTTTGCCCCAAAAAGTGTGACCCGGCCATAGAGATGAAGGAGGGGCTGTTTCTGGGATTTTGGGCCCTAAACTGAAAATGTAATCCATCAAAATGCAAGAGAAAGGTTAGGCCTCTTACCTCTAACTGACGGATCTCGATTCCAACGGTCGGTTTGTCCACTACGTTCGCTGCAATATTTAGGGCCTTCTCTCCTCTCCACATTCACCACAGCAGCAATAGAAAATGAATGATTTTGGAGGGAAAACTACCTTATTAAAAGAGAACCCCTGTTTCTTCTTTCGACTGCTGCAACCACACCGTAGCCCCGTTCGACGAACCGTCAGCACCGCTGGAAAGCTCTCACCGAGCTCTCAAATGGGTTTCTGTTAGTTTTTGGTGATTTGATACTTCACCTGGACACATTTTGTCCAAGAGGGGTCACTTCACCGCTCCTTAAAATCGAATTTCCTCACTTACGACACTTGTACTTGGGGCACCATATTGCTCCCTTACTTGTCCATGTTCGTGTCGATTTTCATCATGAGTTCCCATCTTATACTCATGCTTCCATGGTCCCCCATTGGGGCCTTTACTGTGTGGCAGCACCATCGAGTCGCCCTTGTTCAAAGCATCCAAGTTGAGTCATCATTGCATCCATGGAGTCTATACCACGTCCCTTTGCACCCCATTATAGCCCTCCATCCTTCCTTGATTGGTCTCTCTCTTGTGTCGCACATTATGACCTTCAATCTCACTGTCCCCTATCCCTTACGATCTTGTGTCAGTCACTGCCCTGTCATCCATGCTCTTTATGCTCTAACAAGGGAAGTCATCCATTCGCTACTCAGTCCTTCCCATTTCCACTATCGTCATTAGTGTCAATCTGTCCGTCGCTCTACTATTTTCTCTCGTGCCTTCGTTGAGGATCTCTCATTGCCTCACCTATGGCGGACCTCCTTCTGTCGACATCAACACATTCATTCCAGAAGTCAGGTCTAGAGGGCGGTGTACCTTGTCCCGCCCCTTCCACTCTTGTTCGGTGCCTCGGATCAGGCAAAGGGATATCTCATTTCCCTTTGACTTGATTGTTTCTCCACTCCAGCTCCTTTCAGCATGATCGAGATCCGTATACTTGATGGTTCAGTGATACAGCAGCAGCTCTTGATGATTCCCGGGTGTGTGTGAGATGTCTCAACCCTCATGAGGGGGTGGCCCTGCAGGTAGCCCCCCACATGCCCGGATGACCTCCTCCTTGCAGCCTTCGATGCAGCTCCAGATATTTGATGATGTTGGCCTTAGCCACTTGCAGCGCCTCTTTGATTTGCATGTATCGCCGTATTTTAGAGTCTTTCCCATTCGCTGTACATTTGGGTTGGCTTATCTCATGTATCGGATATTATTGTACTGGGCCTGCCGTTATCCCGTGCATAGCATGTATGTGGGACCCCTGGCAGTATTTTTATCTGGCTCATGATCACGCCAGCTGTACTTTATGGTTCGGTCCCTTGTTTACCGGACACACTATTCTTTTGTACTTTGTCTCGGCGGGCATAGGTATGCCTCCCCCGCCGCCTTCAGCACAGGTACCCTCTCATAAAAAGAGACTTGTTGCACCTGCGAGTCTCGTCTCCTCAGGGTCTAGTCCTTCAGCACACTATCTACCTCACATTTCTCTCTCCGACATCCCTTTTGTTGTCTAGTGATTGTGTTCTTACAACGTACTTCGGTCATACGATTTGCTCCTGACACTCGCACGCTGGGGGGCAATCTGTTACACCATTTTTTGGTCATCTAACCTATTATCATTAGATGGACCCAAGTACACCATGTAAGACTAGTTTTACCCTAAGTAAAACTGCTTTCACTATGTTAAAACAGGAAACCCCAAAAGGAAATATTAAACAAACCCACATTTGTTTGATTTTCCTCATGGAATAATTAATTAAACCATAATTTAATTATTATTCCCAGTCATGTTTAACCCAAAATCAAAGAAACTAATTAGATAAACCTTTATTTATCTTATTATTTTCTAGGAATAATTATTTAAACCTTATTTAGATAATATTCCTTGTTAAATATGACCAAATCACTCACAAATAATTAAATAAATCACTATTTATTTAATTATCTTTCAATCACTTCCTTAAATAATTAAATAAATCATTATTTATTTGATTATCTTCTAACCGCTTCCTTAAAAAGATAAATAAATCATTTATTTATTTATTTTTGACTAATCAAAGGATTTGACCCAAGTCAAGTACCTTTTCCCTCCAACAAATATAATAAAATATTCCAAAAAAGGTGAATCTAGATTTGGTTAACATTATTTTAATCATGGACCAATATCTAGAATGACCCAATATTTTGTTATAAATAGGAGGGTTTTCCCCCATCATTCTTCACCTTTTGTTGCCTATTAGATCACTCTGGATCTATACACTTGGTCCCATTTTCCATCATTTGCTCCCATTGAGCTCCATTTTCTGCATTGGGTTTTCTATACCTACAAGAGAGAGAAAGCTTAGATCTGAAGTGCTGAGGACTACAAAGAACCCATCCCATTGAGGAGAGCTGGATACACCTTCTTGTTTTCCTCCCAGGTGCCCTGTAATATAAAAATTCTTTCAAAAAATTGTGTTCTTGTCTTGTCTGTTGGATGCATGGAGCAAACCCCTTTATTTTACTGCTTAATGTCTTTCCATACATAGATCTGGTGTTTTGCAGCTATTTTCTTGTCTAACTAATCGCAGATCTGAAGATATTGGCAGCCACTTTTGTTGTTAGGGCTATTAGTTATGCGTAGCTAAAGTGGTCCTTTTTCGTACACTTCGACGAAGGATTCATACTAACAC